>OY744518.1:77013636-77041136 GCA_963556195.1 Sepiola atlantica | reverse complement strand
TCCGAGCAAACACTAATGCGCTCACTCAAAAGCCATGGTGGGCTCACACACACGGGGTAGTGGGATGTCCGAGCACCAGAGAACAGTTGGGCATGTCGACCACTATATCATCCGCTTACAACCTTGCCATGCAATAACTTACCGCACGAAGTTACACAACAAGCGAACAACATAAGGAGTTGTCGGCCTCTTGGGTGATAAGACCTCGTGAAAGTTGCAGAGAAACTAGACAGCTTTAAGCCGTTTTCAGGCGATGAATCGTTATGTAATATTATCACAGGGATTACTGCTAACGAGGATGTCAATGCTCAGGACCTTTTCGAAATCGGAAAAGACATTGTACAGAAGTTTTCTCCTACTCTCACAAACGGAGTTTGAAAGCAAAGACTTTAGCATCGATCAAGGATGTCAAAGTTTCTGCAGATCGTAGCATTGACCCAGTATTTTTATTCCAGACATTTCTCGTGGTCTCACCGATGGGTGATCTAAGGCTGGATTAGCTCATGTCCTATAGATTCTGTCTCTACCCGATGTCTTTGTTTGAAGGAAAGCGCATCTTACGTCAAGCAGACAAACCACAGCTGGCAGCAGCTCTCAGAAATTATGTTGAAACAAAATTGGACAGTGTTGTGACACAAACCGTTCCAGTCACAGAGCACAATGTACTAGATGGAGGATCTCTTCTTCACCGTTTGAAATGGAATGAAGGGAGTACGTACAGCTCGATTGCAAATGCATCATTTACTGTTCAACACAGCAATTGTTGTGTTTGATGCTTATGAAGTTAGACCAAGTATAAAGGACTGTACTCATCAGCTGAATACAAGAAAGGTGAACATTACCGAGGTAACAAAATTTGCTGGAAACAGGAGGACTTCTTGTGAAATGTGGCAAACACGCAGGCGCTGATCCAGACGATCATGGAACGAATGCTGCAGAAAGGCTGTGACGTTATTCAAGCGGAAGGAGATGCCGATGTTGAGATTGCAAAGGCAGCTATCAATATGTCTGCTTTCAAATCAACCATCCTCATTGGAGAAGACACGAGCCTTTCTTGCTGTTCCGTGCATATGTTTCTAAATTTACTGCATTTTATTTTTGCTCTGACAAGGCGAAATCCTACATCTACAATATCAAGGTTCTCAAGCAGGTGCTTGGCGAAGCAGTTTGTAATTATCTGTTTTTCCTGCATGCCTTTACGGGATGCGATTCGGTGTCCAGGGTATTCGGAATAAGAAAGACGTTGTGGTATCAACCAATCGTCAAGAGAGAAAAGACAATGACAGACTGTTCAAAAGCATTTTCTCTACCAAAGCAAAGCCAGGATGTTATGGAAACCAATGGTTGTAAAGCAATGGTAGCTTTGTTCAATGCGGATAGAGAAAAACTCAAAAACAACTTGACACAACTTTTGACTGCTTATTTCTGCAGTGATACATTTTCGTCGCCTCATAGAGGGTCGTCATGTGACGTTTTTCATTGATCATAAGCTTTATGTGGAGATTTTCAGTCAGACACGGCAAAATCAGATCGACAGCAACAACACTTGTCAGTACTGGCTGAATATATTGCTAACATAGCATATATTAAAGGCGAAGAAAATATAATCACGGACTGTATGTTTAGACCTGTGTTCAAATCAGAAATAAGCGTCAATAAGCAAAAGAAAGCGAATCCGTATACGTGTGTGCATGTGTTTTGAATGGAAAGCTTAAAACGAAATTCTGAGCAAAAACAAACAAAATAGAATGTCAAGATAAACAAAATAAAATCTTTCATTTGCCTCATTTCTTTTTTAAATTTATAAACAAATAAGATGACTTGCAATTCTGAATATTTTTTAAATATTTTTCTGCTACCCCCCCCCCCCCAACTATTCTATTAAAATTGAAAGAAATAAGTCTTAAAAAGTGTTTGCACATTTCTTGAATTTTTCCAGCTGAAATTTCTTTCGTCGTTGTCGTCTGTCCAAAAAGATTCATTACAACTAATTGAACACGCTTTTCCCCCTCCCCTTTCTCGGCTGTCGTCTGCTACTTTTACCCCACACCCCACACCGCACCCCTAAAAATGGCCTGTTTTTTGCCACCCTCGGGTATCTGGCGTTAAAATTACAGCCACAAAAGCTTCTTAACTTTGGAATAAATCCCGGCATTTATAAAAAATAAATATGTAATTAATTTCATTCTTTTATTTTTACTCAATGTATGGGAAATAACGTATATTTATCTTGTTTATGTAATATTTGAATTGGTTTGAGTGTTCTTTTATGGCATATCAACCGTTTTGGTGTCGTTTAAGGTAGAATTCAGTCGTTTTGGTAAATGTTTTTATGCTTAAAAGCAATATATCTTCAAACAATCAGTCCGACAGTGACTTTGTTGCTATCGGTCCACCTTCCCAGGCTTTACCTTCTCTCTGAGAAGGGGTTAGTTTATTTCTAATCGCCTGATGCACCTCTATCGGGGAATGCCGACAGAGAGGCTCAGACATGTTTTGTATACCATCGTTCGCTTATCCTAGTGCGTTGGATTTTCAAAACCAAACTTGAGCTTGTGTTTAACATCCTAGAGAAGAGGTAAATAAAATATAGATTAATTTGTTTCGTAGGCATCTATTTTGTAAACAAAAAAATGGTCTGCAAACGATATATTATATTCAACCGATGGATGGGATAATTACTACAACTCTGGATGAGAATGGACCTGAGAGTACTGCCAACTAAGAGGTAACTCTAAGCTCCCAAATCGGGGCGTCACAACCGGATCTCGTTTAAGGACATACCGCTGCTTGCGGTAAATAAAATTTAGTAATTGATAGGGTTCGGAAGTAGGGTTTTATTTATCTCCCACTCACGGCGGGAAGCTGTGACACAAGGTCGGGAAAGTGGGATTTGGAGCCAGTGTTCTAGATGAATAGCACTCTAGCCGAACAAAAAATACCTCGGCAGCCCCGTAAGCATTTTCCGGTAGGAGCGCCTCAGGCGATTAGTAATAAACTAACCTCTTCTCAAAGGGCGAGAAGGTAAAGCCTGGGAGGGTTGACCTAGAAAGGCACACAACCATAGCTCAACCTGACAGAGAACAAGCAGCCTCAACAATGGCCTAGAGTCTGCCGGTCTGATTTTCGTATGAAGTAACCCCAGAGGGTTGAGCTGAGTGAGGGTTGGGAAGTATGGTAGGAAGAAGAAAAAGTAGAACGAGCTAGAAAGGGTGAACTTTGAGAAGGTGGGTTGGTGTGGGTCGAACACCTTGCCCAAGGGTGTCTGATGCTGTTGAGCATCGTTCCCAAGACCAAGTAACGCAATTGGAATAATTTTATGTTTTCTTATATTTTGAATAAAGTTAATTTTCGAAAAGGCGCTTTGTCTGCGCTTTTTAAAAATTTTCTTCCAAAGAACTTTATTAATTTGATGCTTCCTTGTTTTGTTAACGTGTTTTAACAATTTTCATATTCCGCTTCAGTGTCCCAGAAAATTCCATGGAATCAACGGACATACGGCGTGTATACCAACCAGTCCAAATTTCTTGGATTCTGGTAAGAACTTATTTTTTTCTATTCTTTGTCTCAACCAATGAAATTCATATTTTGAAGATTGACGAGTTTATTTCGATGAAATCTTATTGATTCGAAGAGGCCATCTTAAGTCACAAGCTGCCATCAAGTTACACCATTTTTTTAACTTAGTTCACTCCAAACAAAGCAAGTTGCCACTGTAGACGTAAGGGGCTACTGAGAATTAGGATGAAAGTTTTGGGGGTAATCCTAAATTGGGAGCTGTGCAGCGAGATGCTTGTTCCCATTAGTTTAAAATTTCTGCATGTCGGTACAGTCGGGAAACAGGGAGCAAGGACAGAGTTCCAAATGCTGACAACACGAAGAAAGAAGCTTTTGGGGTAAAAGGCTCTCCGGCATCTGAGGGCCTCCACAATGAATGGATGGGATTTAGCTGATTGTCCAGTTGGTCGAGTGTATTTACGTCGAGTAGGCACCAGAACAGCAAGTTCATCGGAGCAGATTCTATTGAAGTACTTGTAAAACAAGCACAGTGATGCAACATTGCGGCAATAGGAACAGGGGCTGGAGCTTGGTGGATAGTGAGGGGCCTATTAGATTAGATACTCTTTTTTAGACCTTGTCTAAGAGAGATAGACTGGTGGATGGTGCACCAGCCCAGATGTGACAACAATACTCCATGCATGGGTGGATGGTGACTCTGTAGGGATATAGGATACTGTCAGGTGTGAGAATTTTTCTAGCACAGTAGAGGGAGCTCACTTTCTTTTCAGCAGCCTTAGCAATGTCTTCAATGTATTTGTCCCAATTCATGTTACCTGTGAATGTTAGGCCGAGGAGTTTAACCATTGGACTCTCGAGTAGGGTGTTATTTGCCATGGCAATCGGTGGTTGAAGAGATTTCTTGTAGCTGTTGAAGAAAAGAAGCTTTGTCTTAGCAGCATTAAATGTTACCATCTATTTATGACCGCATTCCTCTCCAGACTGACGGTAACTTTCTAAGGATTCAGCAATTGCCTCAGATATGTGTGCGTCCGTTTTACCCAGATGACGAGACTAAAGCGTGGTGTGCTCAGTAAATATACCCATCTCAGACACAATGCATTCAGGGAGGTCGTTTATCAAAATCAGAAACAATAAAGATCCAAGGATCGATACCGAGGATAAACCTGTATTTGATGGCGACTGATAGCGGCTATTCCAGAATTAATATCCATAAGCCTCCATCAAGTTGAACATATTTTCTTCTGAGGATGCTATTTTGTTATATGGTGAGCGTGTGATGCTATTTTGTTATATGGTGAGCGTGTGATGTTATTTTGTTATATGGTGAGCGTGATGATATTTTGTTATATGGTGAGCGTGATGATATTTTGTTATATGGTGAGCGTGATGATATTTTGTTATACGGTGAGCGTGATGATATTTTGTTATATGGTGAGCGTGATGATATTTTGTTATACGGTGAGCGTGATGATATTTTGTTATACGGTGAGCGTGATGATATTTTGTTATATGGTGAGTGTGTGATGCTATTTTTTTATATGATGAACGTGTGATGCTATTTTGTTATATGATGAGCGTGTGATGCTATTTTGTTATATGGTGAGCGTGATGCTATTTTGTTATATTGTGAGAGTGTGATGCTTTTTTTATATGGTGAGCATGATGCTATTTTATTATATGGTGAGGGTGATGATATTTTATTATATGGTGAGCGTGTGATGCTATTTTGTTATATGGCGAGCGTGTGATGCTATTTTGTTATATGGTGGGCGTGTGATGCTATTTTGTTATATGATGAGCGTGATGCTATTTTGTTATATGGTGAGCGTGTGATGCTATTTTGTTATATGATGAGCATGTGATGCTATTTTGTTATATGGTGAGCGTGTGATGCTATTTTGTTATACGGTGAGCGTGATGCTATTTTGTTATATGATGAGCATGTGATGCTATTTTGTTATATGGTAAGCATGTGATGCTATTTTGTTATACAGCGAGCGTGTGATGCTATTTTGTTATACGGTGAGCGTGATGCTATTTTGTTATATGATGAGCATGTGATGCTATTTTGTTATATGGTAAGCATGTGATGCTATTTTGTTATACAGCGAGCGTGTGATGCTATTTTGTTATATGGTGAGCGTGATGCTATTTTGTTATATGGTTAGCGTGATGCTATTTTGTTATATGGTGAGCGTGTGATGCTATTTTGTTATATGGTGAGCGTGTGATGCTATTTTGTTATATGGCGAGCGCATGATGCTATTTTGTTATATGGTGAGCATGTAATGATATTTTTGTTTTGATATCGCTGCCTTCCAAATTCAGGTATTACTGATGCGGACAAACGGTTAATTGTGGACGCGCATAATAAGTACCGGACGATGGTTCAACCACCGGCTTGTGTAATGTTTAAATTGGTGAGTCTGACATTTTATTTGTTTCACTTTTCGACCGAAATTGAAATCTCGGTTTCTTTTATTCAGCCAATAAGGCGATTTTGTCCAAGTAAAAGTTTTTAAAAACTTATTTTAAAATCAATTTTCTTTTCTAAAAATCAAGCTGTTATTGCAAACATGAAATATAAATAAAAATAATGAAACAAAAGAATTCTGTTTATTTAAAAGAAACATTAATTTTAATTTTAATTTTATTTATTTATTTATTTTTAATCAAAAAATGAATGTTGCTTACTTGTTTCACTGTTTTTTTTTTGTTTTTTGGGGATTTTAAAAAATTATTTTTCTTAATTGTTTCATTTTTTTCTTACCAATTATTGTGAAAATATTGTTAAAAATAATTTAATTTTTAATATTGGGCTGGCAACTAAGTTCTTACGGTTTTTGGTTGTAATTTTGGAATCTATTTCAAATTTTGGAATCTGTGTTTTTGCTAATTTTTTTTGTTTTTAGTTTTGCTTTTGTTGAGAATTCTATGTTGGAACTATTTTGTAATCATTTTTTAAAGTTAATTTCTGTTTTTTTTTAATTTATTTCTGTTTATTTTCTGATAATTTAAATGGAATGTAAAAACCAGAAAATATTCGACACTTCTTTTTGCTTTTATGTTTTCTTTCTGATTTCTACCAACGAGGTTTTCTTTGTTGAACGCTGGGAAGAAGTTGTAAACAACACAGAAGAATACATTATCGATTAATAAGATCTTATTTTTATCAAACTTTTTAAATTTAAATTTAAAAAACGGCAGGAACTTAGTTTCCAACCCAATAATAAGTATCTATTAGAAAACGTAGGAATTAATTTTCTATTTAAGAGATCTTGACAGGCAATGTATGGAGAAGGAATTGGTATTAGCCATGATACGAATCGGTCATAACTCATTCATTTCTCCTGAAATACCAGTCACCATTCACTGTTGAACGTGCGTTAGGTATGAAAGAAAAAACAGGAAAGACAGAAAGACTGTGGTTGGGTGTTTATACTACATGCAAGATTTGAAAGTGAATATCTCTTGTATTGAAAGAAACTACTGATTTGAGCTTTTGTCCAATCAAGAGTTTATACGTAAAAACAACATTCAATGCCGCTGCTGCTTCGAACAACATTGGCCTACCTCGATCGATTTTCGCATGTTTTTAAATTTTTGAATATATTTTTTTCGGGAATTCTACTTTTTAATAATTTTGTAATCTTTTTTTTTTTTAGTTAATTTTAATTAATTTTAGTTAATTTCAGTTAATTTCAGTTAATTGAAGTTAATTTTAGTTAATTTTAGTTAATTGAAGTTAATTTTAGTTAATTTTAGTTAATTGAAGTTAATTTTAGTTAATTTTAGTTAATTGAAGTTAATTGAAGTTAATTTTAGTTAATTTCAGTTAATTTTAGTTAATTTCAGTTAATTTCAGTTAATTTTAGTTAATTGAAGTTAATTTTAGTTAATTTTAGTTAATTTTAGTTAATTTTAGTTAATTGAAGTTAATTTTAGTTAATTAAAGTTAATTTTAGTTAATTTTAGTTAATTGAAGTTAATTGAAGTTAAATTTAGTTAATTGAAGTTAATTTTAGTTAATTGAAGTTAATTTTAGTTAATTGAAGTTAATTTCTGTTTATTTTCAAACCATTAAAATGGAATGTCAAGTTAAAAAAAAATTCTATTTGATTTGATTTTTTTGCTTTTCGATTTCTACCAACGAGATATTGAAAATCTTGTTGAACGTTGGAAAGAATTTGTAAACAACAAAAAAGAATACATTATCATCATTGATTAATTATTATTCTTTTATTAAACCTTTTAAATTAAAAAAACAAAAAACGGCGAGAACTTAGTTGCCAATCCAGTAGTTTTATCATCGTTTCGAGCGACTTGTCACAAAATGAAAGAGCACTTTTCCGCTTTCATTTGGGGGGGGGGGAGCGATTTCATCCTTCAAACGCATCAATAATACTATATAATAACCACTATTGATGATTCTTCCTTTCTCAAGGTAGTCGATCATCAAAATAACTTGCGTATCCCAAAATACGGAGGCCAAAACCTTGCCTGCTGATGTTTGCGTATTTGGTCGCGTTGTACGACTTTCACCTGCTGCTGTCTACTCAGCTGACTGCTGATATGACTCCAGAGTGAATTGGTGAATCTATGATTCATCCATAATCACATATTGACACAAATCTCCTTTTTGTTGCGCTGAAACCGTTGCAAAGAATGCTGTGAATCGCCAGAGCGCTGTTGTTTTTGATCGAACGTGAGCAAACGCGGCACCCACTTTGAACACGGCTTTCTCATTGACAATTGTTCATGCAAAATGCATTTTGATATCTTCAATTCCTCTGCTGGGTGTATGTGTGTACATGTATATGTATATAAGAATTTAGCATGTATAAATATGTCAATAATATAGAATAAAATAGAACATAAACTTGAGAGAGAGAGATGCTTGTAAATAGATTCCACTACATCGGTCGCTTTGTAAATTCATTTTAAAATGGGCTTAGGTTCCTGATTACTTGCCCCGTCACGAGTGCAAAATTAGACACAATAATGTTTTTTATATAGGGGATATCCAACTCCCCCAAAAGAAGAAATGGATACGACAAAAATACAAATTGCCCCAGTCAATACGGATTTCTATTCCTCCGACCAAGGACAGAACAGATACTGCACTTTGATCGTAGCACAGTGAGTCATCATCACACTCAACAGCACATTTGGGATGTGCAAGTATCCTTGTCTAGCATTTAGACTGAAATCAAACCAGATTGAATTCCAGAGAGAAATAGATTCTTCCTTGGAAAAACCTTTCGGGTGGCAAGTCGTTTACCGAAAAAGGGTTTAGTTTCGTATAAAGGTTCGCTTTACTCTGACACCGTGTTAGGAGATGCGTTCTGCCTCAAACACTAACAGGTGTGCTTGTGGACTAATAAACCGACTTCGATATTTATAGAAGAGACAAGACATTTATTTTCACATGTAAAAACTTAGAACGTTGCGTGTTCATATCACATCGGGGTCACCATTTTATAGGAGTCTATCTTAGCATGGACTGTAAGGCAAACTACTATAATATTTTGTGTAATAAAACGGTCGTCAAACGAAAGGAAAACAAAGCCCTTTTATAAACAACAACGATATATTTATTTGAGTGACCTATACCGTTGAGTGTAGGTTGCCGAAAGTTTAGACAGTGAAGAAAAGGAATTAAAGTAACAAAGCTAGGCTGACTGTCGCAAGTCACTTTGGAGCAATATATCTTTAGTGAAGATAGCTTTGTTCGGCTGTCCAGTGGACAAAGGAAGGAGAGAGGACGTCTTTCTTCGTCGGTACCAAAAAGCTGTCTGGGGCTGCTGTCTTTGATACCAAATAGTTGGAAGTAATCCTTCAAAGGTCCGGGTGAAATTAATACGTCCTAGAGACTAGTTTGTCATCGTGTGACCAAATCACCTCACAAGGTCTGCTCTCCGCCAACAGAAAGAAATATAAATGTTTATGACTGCTACAAATGTCTTCACCCGTCATCAATACTAGTTCACACAGAGCTAGTGCTAGAAATTTCGGAGCCCAATTAGAAAGCTGGTGATGTGACTCCTACTCTGCATAGTAACATTTATGGTGTTTATATTTCATATAAAAAAAACACATACAAACCAACAAAAATTCATGGTAGAATAACATTTTGAAAGTCATATTAAAAGTTTGGTACTCTTATAGAGAACGCACCACGTTTCCGTGACTTCATGTCGTCAACGTTCGGGCAGGTCTCGGAAGCGCCCGAGAGTTGTCGAGGCGAAAACTGACAAACGATAAATTGAAGCCTGGCAGACGATAAATTCAGGCGGAAAAAATCAAAGTAAAATACATATATAAAAATGAAGAACGAACAAACCATAGCTAAACAACTGTTATGAATTAGATGTTTATTTTTCTGTTTTTGTCAAAGGACCCATTGTTAAGCAAATGTTTTAAAATAAAATGTTTTATTTTGTGCACAGAAAAGTTTCAAAGGATGATTTTTTTATATAACAAACAACGAAACCAGTTTATAACCAATTTCTTGTTTGTTGTTCATCTTTTTTTACAATTTTTTTTTAACAGGTTAGGGTTAGTGTTTAGGGTTAGGGTTAGTCTTTCGCTAGAAGTGACCGTTGCTGATAGAAGTCCTTCGGGTAATTCAACGCGCTGACACAGATCGTAGAAATTAATTTCTTTTAACGCGCTGCAGATCGTAGAAATTAATTTCTTTTAACGCGCTGCAGATCGTAGAAATTAATTTCTTCCAAAAGTTATCGTCTGCTTGCTTGCTGCAACCTGGTTGGTTAATAGTTTCGTCCACTCTCGGGCGCTTCCAAGACCTGCCATAACGTTGATGACACGAAGTCACGGAAACGTGATATGTCCTCTATAAGAGTACCAAGAGTTGTATTGTTTTACATTTAATCTAAAGAAAAGAAATTACGGACGTACTCTTTTAGAAAAATACGTTTCTAGTTGGAGAGGGGTCAGAATCTTTTCAAAATCAATGGCTGTAGAAATCTCGTTTTCTATAGCGAGAATTGTCGAATTGTTAATATTCTCTTGTGAGACCGTAGACCTCAAATGTGTTTTAGTTTCAGCTTTGAAATACCATTCCCTCTAAAGCGACTGTTATTGGCAACGTTAAATAAATCTTCAAAGCCATGAAAACATTCAGAAATGCTGTAAACCTCTGTGAATTCTCCCATTTCGTTGATAATGATAGAGATAAGATTTTAGTTGTTGATAGAAGTGACATGACGATTATTTAGTGTTAATTCATCACTGGTGATGGAACGATCAATCGGAATCTGCGATCAGAAATATCAGACTGTTGGGGGTATCGGAATCAGAATCGGAAAATTTTTAGCTTAATTCTTGATTCCAAAAACGATTCGTTTAAATTTTTTTTAAACTTTTCTATTGTTGAAATCATAAATATTTATTAATTTTAAACGACCAGTAAAACTGAAATCATAGCGTCTAAATACGATGTAAATTTATTACCAAAGCGATAGTTATATTATATTATGTTTTGGGGCGAGTTTGTTACATATGCCAAGGCGGAGGAGGTTATGTTTTCAGTCAAGTTTATTTGTCATTGTATATTTAGAAATCTAAAAAGAATCGGAATCGGTAATTGTAACGGAATCAGGAATTTAGAACGGAATCGGTAATTGTATTAGAATCGGAAAAAATTGGAATCGTCTCATTTCTAGATGAACACGAGATGTGGGTCAAGGATCAGGGATGTGGGTAGACGTCGGGTTTTGGGATGCGACTGTAATTGTTTTGATAATTTACAGGTTGAAACTAAAATTTACATTGTAAACATGGTCTTGTTTTCAGTTTGAAGTATGCCGACCGAGGAATGTATTAAAAAATAGTGTACCGGGAATTTAGAACAGAATCGGTAATTGTATGTATTTTTAGCTTAATTTCCGATTCCAAAAACGATTCTTTTAGATTGTTGTTGTTGTTGCTGTTGTTTATTGTTGTTTTTGTTTGTTTGTTGTTTGTTTGTTTTTGTTTTTTATTTTAAACCTAATTTTTCTATTGTCGGTCAAAATGCTGAAATGCTAAATATTTATTGATTTTAAATGACCAGTAAAGCTAAAATCATCATAACGTCTAAATACGATGTAAATTTATTACCAAGACAGAAGTTATGTTTTTAGTCAAGTTTATTTGTCACTATATATTTAAAAATTTAAAAAGAATCGGAATCGGGAATTTTGAACAGAATCGGTAATTATATCGGAATCAGGAAAAAATTTGGAATTGTCCCATCACTATTCAGCATACATGAATAAAATATTGCTATAAGGAAGAATATCTTATTCTCCATTTTACGTTTTCACTCGTATTTTCTACCTCATATAATAGAAATGCCCCTGTTGGCGCAGGCCCCTCTAGGTATTGGGTCCAATTTGATCAAATCGGTCGAATCAGCTTAAAACTGCCCCTATGCACGTATGCGTAACTGAAAAAGAAAGGGACTAGAACGAAGCTGGTTTAATTGTAGACAACTTATGTTGATGATATAACAAATTTTCTTTTCTTTTTTTTTTACATTAAAATTTTTTGAGTTATTATGATTTTCTTTCTTCATTAACTTATTAGCTTTCTTCATTAACATCTGTTAACAGAGCTGGGATGAAGAATTGTCTATGCTGGCAAAGAAGTGGGCCGAGAACTGCGTCTTTAACCATGATCCAAACTACCAAAGGAGAATTCCAGGTTTGCAGATTTGTGCTATTCGCGTTCTGACCGTTTCAAATTCGGTGTCAAAATTTTTCGCCGGATGTTAACGTCCCGCAAAATTTCTACTTGATTTTCTTTATTTCTCTACTTTTTCTCGCTCGTTTCTACCCAGTTTCTTCTTTACATCTTTAAAGAATAGTAAAACTCTTTTTTAATATTTATCTATTTTTTGTAGTGCTAAACAGAACGGATGGTCTAAATCACTTCCGTGGCAGGATATTAGTCTGTCACGGATTTTGCTCACCAGCTAGACTTATACCTATTCATACACCTTGGTAAAGGGGGAATTCACTACACCGTGTATTCCCAAGGAGACACCTATCTTAATGCTAACTAGACTCAACATTGTGATTTGACAAGAACTTTCCCCCTGACATCTGACCATTTCTCTATTAATCATCTTAAGTTTCGGATTTTTTTTGACGAGGATTGATAATTTGTATTATTTGGATTATTCGGACGACTGTTCTAATCTTGGATGCTATTCTTACAACATTTCAGTCGATGTAACCTTCGACCTTCTTCGAGTGCATCTTGTCGAGTTCGGGAATCTATATGGAATTTCGAACGAAATCCACGAGGTAGCAAGGATCCGTGACGTAACGGATAAAGTGCTAAGTAATAATAAGTGACAGTCTTCTTGAGGTTGAAGGTTCAATCCTCAGTGCGGACGATTCTAAGAATACAATTACAAATTACTTAAGACTCCTACCAGGTGATAGCTGACGGAACGAGAACAATCTACCCCTGTGGATTAAATAAAGGGTTTCGTTCGAAAATCTGTACAGATTTCAGAGTTCGATAAGACGCACTTAAAGAAGGTCAATAGTCCGAAAAATACAAATAATCATCTTAAATTCATCTTTTTTTTTAATTAAAACAGTGATATAATAATTTAGCGAACTCTTTGTTCTTGGATTTGTCGGTTGGTGAAAAATTCGAGCGTCTTTGAACTCTAGTTTAACACCGATACAACTTATTTAATTGTGCCCGTCTCTTGATCATTGTTATCTATGGCAACAAAGTATGACTATTGAAACAAATAGAATAACTCGTTTTGATCAAACAAAATATATACCCCGAAATTGCAGCTGGGTACCTGCCGATAGAATTTGAAAGGAACACAGCTGCAATTTCAAGGTATGCCAAGGAAAAAAGGTTTGCCAGACTCTTTCTGTCGATGAATCGTAGATACAAAATAGCCAGAACTAATTAAGCTATGTAAGATAACGGGCAGACCAAAGCTCGAATAATGTTTAAGGATTTACAATCTGACAAAGAATTTAACAGATTTGATTTTATTCAAAAAAATGTTTTTAAAATAAAATGTGCCGACTTGGATGTCACCTTCGTTATATTAGAGGTTGTGTCGGTGTGATGACAGTGGTTACGATTAACATGGACGTTGTCAACATACAGCGCACCAATAATACGTAAACAACCTTAAATCTCAGTGTGAAGTAGAGTTAAGTCTCTTTCTCAGCCTAAAAGATTCTTAGGTCCGGTGCAGATACCCGGTTTATAACCGAATCATCCTCGTAACAGAACGCTAGACTGTCGTCAGTGATGCTTCTCGGCAAGGTGTGCGCCATTTATACAAATGGATTGAGTGTTTGCTTATAGCACTTGGTATTCCCAAATTGTAAACTGTAGCAATAGTAGTCCTTACTACAAACGGTAACAGCTGCAGCAACAGCCACCATTAACGATGTTTGAAATATCTGTTGGCGCCAGAGGTTATTTAAGGGAGTTCTTGGTACTGTCCTTCCGCTTTAACCGCAAGCAAGCTTCTACTGTGTAATCAGTCCACGTCGCTGAGTTCGACCACCAAACTCCTCTCTTGGGACGCAAACCAAAACCTGCCGAGCCACGGGTTCTCAGCGTCGATAAGAAAGCTTCAAAATCCCAAATGGCGATCTGCAGCACGTGGACCAACACTTCTACGTTCCCTACAAACAGGACATTAATTCTACATTTGGTAAACCCTAACGTTTGGTTAACACCACAACAAAATTCATAAAAGTATGAACTTATAAACTACCTCTCTATTATTACCTACGTACCTACAGACTTTTAAAAACATTCTCCTATGATGGACTCTCAAACCAAAAAAGTCACCGCTTACCAATGTCTAAAGGCCACTCGAGGATAAGGGTTAATGACTTTGTCAGGTGGATGGAGAGACAAGATCGTAAGGATTGATAATGATTGTTGTAACTGGTCAGAATTTGATTATTTAAGAGGACGGCTCAACAAGAATTTGTTTACATTGGACTTGAAAACGACCATATTTTTATCGGCTGGGAAGCAGCCCCGTGGTAATGTGTTCCACAAATGTGTAGTTCTCGGGAAGAAAATTTGCTCATGGGAGTTTTGCTTAGTTTTAGGTACACAGAGGGAGAACGGGAAATTATTGACAGTGGTTGTAGCTAGACAAGTTTTTGCTGTGAATGTTTATAGTGGGGGGAACCATACTCAGTCGAGCACCTACCATGAAAATAACAATAGAGCAGAGAAAGACTAGGACATCTCTCACTAGTATTCGAAGTTAGTTTTGTACTCTGTCAAGGCAAGAAAAGGGTAGTCTGAGCAGCACCTCCCCAGATGTGGCAACACTACTCCATCTTAGGACGTATTTGGCTCTTATACAGGTAGAGGATTGCGTCAGGGGTGAGATACCTTCTGGAGCGGTAGAATAATCCAACCATTTTTCTAGCAACCTCAGCAACGGATTTGATGGAAGGCTTCCATTTCAAGTCTGAGTTGAACTTCAGTCTCAGATATTTACTGAAGTAGGGGGCTTCCTCAAGGGGAGAGACATGCATTTTAATTGGGGCAAAGTGAGGATCTGAGCGTTAGTGGTGGAAGGAGTGAAGCTTTGTTTTAGACATATTAAAAGCAACCAGACACCGTTTCCCCTCATTGCACCACGTGCTTCAGGTCATAATCAGAAAGATCTTGATCATTAATGTTCTTCAACATGTTGTCATAGATGGGTATGCCATCTGCATGAATGTCGACGAATAATTTTAGAACGTTAAGATTCAATGATCCTGTGATGTAATATCAGTTGTTGATCTTGCAGGACGAAATCCATTCTGCTTGTTACTCAGTAGACTGTTTTGGTTGAGCTGTGTTTAACACCTTCATTGATTTATCACATATTCAAGCAACTTACTCATGATGCAAATGAGACTGATTAGTCTGTACTGAGATGCAGAAGACCGATCTCCAATATTTTAAAATACTGGGCAGACTGACGAAGTTTTCCAAGATGATGGAAAACATTTCTTCTTTAAGCAACGATTTTTTTTTATGGAAATCGCTCCAGACAAGGCATGAAGCCACTTGATATAAGGAGCTAACAAGAACAAAATATAATTATCGCAAAGACAGGAGATGCCTGTTGGCTTTAGTCTTGAAAAGACCAAGGCAAAAGGTAGGATGAAAACAACAGGAAGAGAGTTCCACAATCCTGCAGTTCTTGGAAAGAAGCTACTGGAATAAGAAGCTGTATTACAATGAGGTATCAAAACAGCGAATTGATGGAGACCACCAGACCAACGAGTTAAACGATCTGGAACAAAAGAAGTAGGGAATAGATCACATAATTCTGAAAAACACATGCCATAATAGTATTTATAGAAAAGACTGAGACTAGCAACATCACGTCTATGAGAGAGGTGCAGAGAAGAAGAAAGGGTAGGGCTAATCCAAATGCAGATACTTTTCTGCACCTTATCAAGAATCCTCAAATAGGACAGAGATTCACCAGAAAAGTTAAGACAGATTTCACCAGCTAGATCTGTGCGATTAGAGCGAGGGAGACAGTCAGAATGATGAGCATTGAAGTCACCAAAAACAAAGATGGAGCTTGACAGATGAATTTGTAATGCATCATCAATACTGCTGGATATAGCATCAACAACAGAGCAGTTATTGTCAGAAGTGGAACGGTACAAAAAGAACAAATAGGAAGTGGAGTGCAGCAAAGACAACCTCAGACAGATAAAAGGACACCCATGAGATTCAAGGCTGGGGGCATGTGCAATGAGATCTTTGCAAAGAAAAAGAGCAAGACCATGCAAATGTGTGGAAGAGTCTAAGTGGACAAGAGGCAAATAACCATCCACATGTAGATCGTTGCATCAATAGAAGCATCCAGATTAGTCTCACAAAGAGCAAGGATGTGAGGAGATTTGCCCAAGAAAAAGGACTGAACATTAGGGAAGTTTAACCTGAGACCTCTGATGTTACTATAAGAAGGTGTTTTTTGTGTGGATTTGTAGAAGGCATGATAATAAAAGAGGAGACAAACCAAGCCTGAAAGAGACCCAACCACCAGCACTCAATCCCCTGGACTCCAAACAGGCTAGCTGAAAAATAAACCCTTCAAGAGCCCAATAGGGAGGGAAGGAGTTACTAGGCTGGCTGATAAAAAAAGTCTACCCTGACAGCTTTGTAACAATGGGAGCTAGTTCCGGTTGAAACTTTTTAAGCACTATGATTGGAATTTTGTCAGGACCAGTTGCTTTGCTGGCATCAAGGTTCTTGATACGTTTGGCAACATCCCTGATAGATATATGGATGTCGATCAGAGTGTTTTCAGTCATTTTTTTTTAACTTGAATTTACCCCAGACAAGGGGGCACATTGCCACCAAGACGTAAGGAGCTACTGTGGATAAGGGGCCAGAAATGAAAAAGGGGCCAAAAATTAAAAAGGCATCCTAAGTGAAAAGTTGCGCAACAAGATATTTGTTCACATTACACTTAAATTCCTACATGTCGGTAGAGTCAGGGGGCAGGGAGGGAGTTCCAAAGGCTTATAGTTCAAAGAGATAAGCTATTAGATTAGAAAGCCCTACGGCATCTGAGAACCTCCATAGTTAATGGATGGGATTAAACTGATTTCCTGCCTTGACAGAGTGAAAACCCGACTTCGAAAAGTATCTCTCTCCTGACGCAATTTTCTACCTGTATGAGAGTCAAATACGTCCTAAGATGGGGTACTGTTACCAAATCTGGGGTGGTGCCACTAAAAGCACCCTTTCCTGCCTTGACAGAGTGAAAACCCGACTTCGAAATTTGGTGGGGATGTCCTCTGCTCTTCCCTACAGCCACTTTCTCACTGAAGAGATGTTGTTAGTCTTTCTCTGCTCTATCGTTATTTTCATGATAGGTGCTCGACTGAGCTCCAATCTATGGTTTGCTCTGTATAACATTTACAACTAAAACTCGTCTAGCTACAACCACTGTAAATAATTTCTTTTCTCCCTCTATGTACCTAAAACTAAATGGAACTCCCATGAACAGAGTTTCTTTCCAAGAACTATCCGTCTGTGGAACTCAATACCACAAGGCTGCTTCCCAGCTGACTATAGCATAGTTTTTTTCAAGTCCAAGGTTAACAAATTCTTGTTAAGCCGTCGTCTTACATAATCTAATTCGGACCATCTCAACTATGGTTAGCGATCCCTACGTTTTTGTTTCACTGTCCTTCTTGAATAACTCAGTAAGTCTTATTCTTTGGTGGTCTATAGGTCTTGAAAAGCGGTGACCCGTTAGTACAGACATTTTTTTAAGGCAACCGTTGAAGTGAGTTGATAAGAAGTCCTAGATTTTTAATCTGCTTATTAAAACCTCTACATTCGTCTGTCTTCTCTGATTGATTTTCTTGTCTTTTTTTGTTGTTGTTGGGTGTGAGCCGCTTTTTCCATGCTGTAACCGAACTTGATTCTCGTCTGTCGACAGCGACGGATTATCTCTCCGCCATCTTTAATTCGAACAGTTTCTTGTCGATCACGCTGGAAAAAAAGAAAAGCTGCACGAAAACAAACTACAGAACGACACGAATAGATTCACAGTTTAATAACTTCTCCAGAAAAGACGTGGTCGGTTTTAAGTACCCCAAAGGAGAGGACAGCGGCTTAGACACCAGTCGCTGGCTGACAGACGGATATTTACCTTCTTCCCACCGCAGGAAGATGTAACACAAGGTTAGACCAGCACACAAGAGGTAGTGCTGTCTGGCCCCGCAAAAAATGCCTGAGCAGCCCCGACGGCATTCCCCGGTAGGGGCTCCTCGGACAGTTAGCAATAAACTAACCCCTTCCCCAAAATGATGATGATGATGATGATGATGATGATGATCATCATCATCATCATCATCATCAACACGGACGAAATCCCCAACTTAAACAATATTGAGCTGAAATCACCTGACTCATGACGTTACCTTCTACATCACGCCGCCCAACCATAATATTATTTACCTTTTTTGTTTTTGTTTTTTCTTAATTTACTTTTTCTCAGCATATTGCTTATTTTTAAGACAGAATTTAAACTATAAATTTTCGCATAAATCTCTCTTGTTTCTTATCCAGGAAAGTATAATGTTGGTCAAAACCTGGCACATGGATACCGATCCTGGGAAAGTGCAATGAAGGCCTGGTATGACGAATATAAAAATTATAACTACGGAAAGCTAAAGCATAATGGAGTTGTCGGCCATTACACGCAAGTATGTCATGGGTAACATGCACGTCCAATATAATGCTATGTTCGATTTACAATATTTTCATTCTAAACTTATCTACTTGATAAAAATATGTCAGTCGGATTTTCAAAGACAGGCCCAAATAGCAATCCGTCTAACATATCTCTATTTCATTCGGACAAACTTGTTTTTATCGCTAGTAAATACTTATTTCAACTAAGAAAGCTGTTAGCGTGGAGATAGACGTTTGAGGCGCCGATGTCGATCAGCACAAAACCAAACAATACCGTAATATTTAAATTATATTTTTAAATAATTTTTACAAAATTCATCCATAGTTTACTAAATACAAAATTTTTTTAATTACTTTTCTGTAAAGCAATTTACCCTTTCCCAGCAAATTGGGAATAAAATATCTCACACCTGCCAGTATCCTATATTTCTATAAGGCCATCATTCGCCTGTGCATGGAGTATTGTTGCCAAATCTGGGCTGGTGCACCAACCGCTAGCCACTCCCTCTTGTACAGAGTACAGAAAGAATTTTTAACTTAATAGGTCCCTTACTGTCTGCCAAGCTCCAGCCCTGTCATATCGCTAGTGTTGCATCCCTATGCTTGTTTGACAAGTACTTCCACGGAATGTGCTCCAATTAACTTACTGCATTTGTATCCCCTTAACGTAAATACCCCGATCCACCCGACTAGCAGCAAAATCACACCCCTTCACTGTAAAGGTCTCTATATGCTGGAAGATCTTTTTACTCTACTGACTTCTTTCCTCACCTTTAGGATGTCCTTCTTGCTCCCTGTTCCACCGATCATATCGATATGAAGAAATGTAATGTGAACAAATATATTACTGCCCAATTTCCCACCCAGGTTTCCCCCTATAAATCTGACCCCTATTACAGTAGCTGCTTACACTTCAGTGGCAATATGCCTTGTTTTGGATTAGAAAGGTTTCAAAAAAGTACTCATTTTCTGTGGATCTGCTTCAGCTTATTTTTACAAATGGCTGCCTAGATAAAGTTTGTACTCATTCGATTTAAACAATCTTTTTTGGGGTTCGTACTTAGGCTTGATTGGTTTTAAATTGCTAATGTTTTCTTGTTACTTCTTTTGAAATACAAACAACGATCACCTTATTATATAATTTCTTGCCATTAATTATTTCGTAATACAACTTTAAAAAATATCTTCGTAGCAACAACTTTCTTGCTATTAAAGATAAGCACAAAAATATCCAACCTCATTTTCTTTTTCGTACACGTTGCCAGGGACAACAAATAAAAACAACTTTCAGACTTGTAATTTAAATTAACAAGCAAGTATGGATGGTTTCTCACGTGATGATAGTATAGTAAAGTAAGTACCATGACTACTACAAGGCTTTACAGAAGAATGGTATACGTTCGGTCGTCATGAGATCATCATTGCAAGCAATACATAAAAATGTCGAAGGGAGATTTAGGTGAAAGCGAGGATTAGAAGAGAGGAGAACGACGATAATTTTCCGAAGAAAGAAGGTAACTCTCCTGACAAAAATGTGTGTTTACATTTTTTTTTTTTCATCGACAATTTAGTTTCTTTATGTGCGCGTCGTCAGGACAACAACAATTAATAAAAGTGTCTCAATTATAATTTCGATTAACAAGATATTGTGGATGGTTTCTAACGTAATCATAGTATAGCCAATCGCGTACCACAACTACTACAAGGCCTTACAGAAGCTGTCTCTCCTTGTGTAGTATCTGTTCTTCTCATGACAACAGAGCAGAACATTCTCCTATGTATCATCTCCTTCTTGGAGGACAGTGTAATATCCGTTCTGTCACCATGAGCCATTTTCCCAGGCATTACTTTGAGGGGCAGTGTAGTATCTGTTCGGTCGAAAAAAGGCTATCCTCCCAAGTATTAATTAAGAATATAGAAGAAAGATGAGAGAGTAAGGCGAAAGTTTATGATGGGATGAAAGAGGAGGGTCCGAAAACAATGATTTTTTGAAAAAAGGATTTAAGGGGGAATACGGCTCCTTACAAAATAATTTACCCCCCCCCCCCGGGCAGTTTCGACCGTAACTTTGTAATACAGTTACAAATAATATTACTATTTTAGTGCGAAACAGAAATTCAACTATAAATACTGCCGGGCAGTGCCGGATCTGGACTGCTAGCGTCGTTATATAGTTTTCACAACCGAATTTATTCCTATAGTAAATACATATCACATTAATTCGATAAACTAATTTGATGAAACTCACAATTAATATTACTTCTTGAATATATGATAATCAATAAATTTAATAAAATCTAGAATATTTCAAATGAGAGATTAATTACTTTGCTTTATATTAAAATTCTTAAAATACGAAAAAAAATACGAAGATAAAACACACTGGAAAATAAAAAGTAAATAATTAAAATATAAATTTAAATTTAAAAAAATAGATAAATAAAAAATAAGAAATAAAAATATATATATATACATATTATTAAAACTAACAGTTTATCGATCACCATACACTTATCCAATATTACACACATTTTTGAACACCACATTTATATACATAACATAACTTTAAAAATCTTTAATTTCTATTCTCTGCGGGGCTGGTTTACTGCTATTCTGTCTAATGGCAGCCATTTTGTTTTGTCAGATTCTCTGCACAGTCGGAGATTTCCTCTGGTATAATTATTTTTTACAAACGGAAGTTACTTTTCCCGAAATATTAAATAAATGATTTTTATAATCATCCGGACATCACACAAACAGCTAACACCACTCTTGCTGTTATGTAAGATTTTAAGAAAAAATAAATAGTAAGTCACATTTCGTATTCGATTTATGCGATTTATTATTTTTGTTCCTTCCAGCTTACATCTTACCCGGAATTTGCATTGCCCACAGCCTTTTAAAAACATACTACTACTACTATTCATAGCAATGCTTCAAGCAAACTATCATTCTCTATATAACAATTTGTTTAAAAGATAATTAAATGTCAAAATGAGAAAGTATATTCGGCTAGCGTGTCAGCAAGGGTAGATAGCTGACCGTCTTGCTGATGGGGGGGGGTATGAATTTAGTGCGCTTTTCAGCTTTCAACTATGTTTTAGCGACCGACTCTCGTGCTGGGTCTAGTAGTTTTGGTTTTTTTTGTGGTTTTTTTTTTAACATAGTTCACCCCAAACAAGGCAGGCCGCCACTGTAGACGTAAGGGGCTACTGAGAAAACTAAGGGTGAAGGTTTGGGGGTGGGGCAACCTAATTTGGGAGCTGCGCAGCGAGATATCTGTTTACATTAGTTTTAAATTTCTGCATGTCAGTAACGTCAGGAAAGCAGGGAGCAGGGAGGGAGTTCCAGAGTCCAGCAGTACGAGGAAAGAAGCTTTTGGAGTAGAAAGCTCTTCGGCATCTGGGGACCTCCACAGTGTATGGATGGGATTTGGCGGATTGTCGGGTTGGTCTAGTGAATCTACGTCGTGGGGGCACCAGAGCAGCAAGATCATCGGAGCACAATCCATTGAAGTACTTGTAAAACGGGCACAAGGAAGCAACATTGTGGCGATGGGACAGGGGCTGGAGCTTGGTGGATAGTGAAGGACCTATCAAATTGGCGACTCTTTTTTGGACCTTGTCTAAGAGGGAGAGACTAGCGCATGATGTACCAGCCCAGATGTGGCAACAATACTCCATGCATGGGCGGATGGTGGCTTTGTAGAGAAGTTTGGGGTAAATGAGAAGACTGTTGCGGTCTTTGTCTAAACTAAACACTAAACTACTGTCGCGAGAGTAAAAAAAGAAGTGACCCCCCCCCCCCTGGACGAGACCACTTTTAAGTAGTGAAGTGTAAGAAATAAGTGAGAAGAAAGTAAAATCTGCCAGTCAAGTCCATACCAGATCTACCCTTCTGCCAGAAATCAATTAAGAAACAAACAGTAAAAATAATACTCAAAATTGGTCAGGGAAATTTAAATGTGAAGATGGTCAAGCGAATTTCTATCTTCAACGTACCATGTAACCAAATGTGATCAAAAAAATTGGAATGTTTTATTTATTAATTTATTGTTAAACTTCCGTTTTTTAAACATTTAATTATATTTTCAAGAATATTTTAAGCGAAACATTTAAGAAGAAACTCGTATTCATTTACGGTAAAATAAACTGTAGCGAATTTTAACATTTTGTTATTTTTTAAACTTCATTTGCAAGACCTTTTTGAAAAGGTAAATTTGTTAACTTTTTACAAATCTATTTTTGATCCCAGGCATCCAAATTTAAACTATCTCCTTTTGTGATAATATTTCTCAATACTAGGACTTATATTTGAGTCTTTGGTGCATACAATCAAGGGGTTGGCCCGAGCATCACCAGATTTATGTACGCCAGTGTTTATGGATAACAAAATTAAGTTAAATATTAACTTAAAGAAAAAAAAATTTATATTTTTATATTTGAACAGATGAGCAAACAAAAATGATTCAATGAAGTTAAAGATTTAATGTTCTTTTAATTTCTGATTTTTTTTAATTCGAGACTTCCACAACGTAAAGTGTCGAGTCGCCATTGTAGTTCGTTGTGTTTCCGTATAATTCACCGCAACATGTATGCATTGCTTTTTATTTCAGATGGTTTGGGACACAACGACGAGAATTGGATGTTATTTTTCCAACTGTAAAAACATGAAGAATTTTTACGTCTGTAATTATGCGGTCGGGTGAGTTGTTAATTATAGCGGGAAATTAACATTGAAAATGTTCGGTGCAGTATTGTTAACAAAACAAAAAAGGAGTGAAAAATAAACAAATTTGCAAAAAATAACTTTTACCAAAGGCAAGAAAATTTAATCTTCTATCGACTCACATAGTGATTTTGAGTTTTGGAAGCTTTTTTTTTTATTTTTTATTTTCTATCGTTGCCTTCGGTGGCTTGAAAAAAATCAAGATGGCTGCCATGTATGGAAGATTCGATGTTGTATGTTTAACAACTGAAAAATCGAAAATTAAACAAAAATGCAACTAATAATTGTCACCGATCGGTCGAAAATTTAATTAATTGACGACCGTTATTAGCTCTATTTTCGTTTACTTTTTGAGTTGTGAAATATGACATGAAACTTCACATCAAGTAAAATACGACGCCATGCTGAATCCATCGAGTTTACAGGGCTCCGAATGCAACGATAGAAAACCTATAAAAAACACTTTTTAAAAAGTTAAAAGCTCAAAATCTATGAGAGTCGATAGAAAATTAAATTTACTTGCGTTTGATAATTGTTTTTTCAACCTTTTTTTCCTGTTAAGTATATTGCACAATTACCAAATTTTCTCCAAATTTAAATGATTGATGATTGAAATGTAAAGGTACCCCACTCTCTTCGACACCGTGGGTATCTTGTCGGCTACTCACGCACAGGTGTTTGATATCCTGGTCGCGGTGCCAAGTATAACAGATACCCCACTCTGTTCCGTGTCACAGAACCTGTTATAAACATGGTACTCCACTCGTGTCTCTATCTCTGTGCTCACGCCTCTGGTTCTCTACACAGACCGTGAAAATCTCCTTTTGGCCGATCGTCGTAGTGGCAACAAAAAAAAGATGTCGATCGTATTTCCTCTGGGTCGGGTGATGATGTAGATGATGATGATGATGGCTCGTTGATTCTCGTCTCTGTGAAGGCAAGGTTATTCAAGTAGAACAAATCGATAATAGGAATAATTCAACAACATCGGCGAGGTCTTTTGGATGAAAATAATTATTAACAGTTAAAGGAAAGAATTGATTTTACATTGGATTTGAAATCTATCTTTTGATAAAATGTTTTGCATTCGACTATTTCGTCGTCTCTCTGTGCGTGAATTCATTTACAATTGCAAGTTCTTAATTAAGTCATTAATCTATGTTTAAAAAACGATGGCTGAGTCTGGGGTGGGGGGGCTCTCACTAACACGGGCCGCGATGATCGCGACCGCTCGGGTCGAAATCCCAGTTCGTTCTGCCTTGTCTCTTCGCCTGTCTCTGGGGAACTGATCTTAAAACCTTTCTCTTACCGAAAGGGTGTATTTCATACCCTTTCCTTTTCCAACCTATTTCTCTAGTCCTTCTTTCTCTCTCGGGGGCTGGGGGCGGCCCCTTTTCAACGATTCAGATAAATGGAGTTCTCTTTTTTAGATTTTATTGCTATTATAAAACAATTATTCGCTTTCTTCTCACTGTCTCCCAAGTGTTGACACCCCACCAGTCCACTGGTGATTAAGATACTGCCCGAATTCCAAAAGCATTCTGGTAAGCGTGGCTCATTGTGCGGCGATAATTAGGTTTGACAATATACACAACTTTTCCAGACGGCCCGACGCTACTTCTTTTCTGTGTTGAGTATACGTACTAGCCTTATATCTCTATTTTGTTTCTACGTAGGGTCTAGCATAATCACCAAGATGCATACTAGTGCGCCCCAGGGTGCACAATCCCCGTCGACCTCGATCGCTGTGTTATAGAAAGGCAAAAAAAAATTAACAAATTTTTTTTTTATCAAAAAACGAGACTTATTTAGCGGAAAAATACACAAAAAATATTTTCGAGAAGCAAAAAAAAATAAGATAGAAAGTGTCCACTTGGCGATGGCTCCCGTTTTTTAAATTGGAAATTGACAACCAGTGTTACCAAAAAGCAGTTCCCCATCATATTTTAGGTAAAAAATTTTTTGGGAGGGGGAGGGGCAATTAATTAGTTTTTAACATTTTTTTTTAATTATTAACACATAAGAAAATCAAACTGGTTTTTATAATTGGAATTTTTTATTACAAATAATCAAAGCCATTTTTTAATATAATTGGTTATTGATTTTTTATTTAGTTTGAAAATATTTTTGGTATTTTTACATAATTTGAACCGAACTGTTTTGTTTTTTTTACCCTAACCTTAAACCAACCCTAACATAAGTTTTAGGCTTAATTCGGCAAAAGTCGGTTTGATTCGGTTCAAGATCTGTAGAAGTATCACATTTTTTTAATGGTTTATTTTGAAAATATTTTTAAATAGTTTATTTACTATTTTTTTCAATAGCTAACTTTCTTAACGAAATGTTTTTTGGTTTTTTTTAAGTCAAAATAAAAATTCCGCCAAATCGAAGCGGTCTAAAATGATGAGGAGCTGTTTTTTGCTAAACACCGGTTGTCAAATTCAGATTTCAAAACTGGAAGCTATCAGCAAGTGGACAGTTTCTATCTTACCAAAAATCTATATAGTATAAGCTTAAATGCTGCACTCTGTTATTTGGGTATTTATCCGACATAACTAACAGTTTAGAATGATTCAAAAGATTTTTAATGAATATAAAATTTTAAGAATAAATAAATAATAATAATAATTAATACTAATAAATGAAAATCCTCGAATGCGGAAACCAACCCACATAAACTGCGAACACTAACCAGTCACATGGAAGTTGCAATAAAAATGAAACAAAAACATAGAAATAACACCACCACCACATGAACCCAAGGGAACGGAAACTGCAATAAATTTCATAAACTACACCCCCCCCCAAAAAAAAATACAAACAGCAACAACAATAATGCGATGGCATCAGCCTCGGCTGATACTACAGAAAATAGTCGTGAAGGGTCAAGGAGGGTGGAAAGACCGAGGGGGGGGCACTAACTAGAAGGTTAAAGAGAGTACTGGGGTCTTGGTAAGGCATGTTGTCACACAAATACTAGAAAATGCCAGTGATTGTTGCCAGCAAGAAATAAATTGTAAGCGGCTTTTGCAATAATGCAAAAGCATTTGCAATTGTTATCGAAAGAGGTGGGGGAGTACTGGAAATCTGGGGAAACTTGTTGTCACTCAGATTCTAGGGAACACCACCGGTTATTGTCAGTGAGCAATCACTCATGATGACCTATGTGAGAACTCCTATTGAGTACAGAAGAATAATAATACTTTGGTAGTATCGCTATTCAAATAGTTTGAACCATTCATAAACTGGACAAATGAGAACTCATGAACCTTAATCAAATAATCCTGCACCATGCACTGCACTCGAAGCTTGATGCTGAACGATTCTATGTAAAAAGAAATGAAGGAGGAAGAGGACTGGTACGTATTGAAGATTGCGTTGAGAAAAGCCATGTTAATGTTTTGTTGTCTAGCGCAGCTATGCCGGCTTCGCCGTTGGATGGTCGATATTTAAGGCATGACTCGATGATGTGGTCTACTGTCTGTTCAGAGTGACCACAGTCGCAGACAGCCGAATCCCTGAGTCCCCATCCTTTCATGGTCGCGGCGAAACGGCCGACACCTGTCCTGAAGCAGTTGAGCATTGTCCACTGCCGGCGAGGGAGGTCCATGCCTGGTAGGTTATCCGGGTCCTCCACAAATCTGTGCAACCTTGATTTATCTGCTGCCTGCCATTCCTCCGTCCAGCAACGTTTCAGCCAGATTCTTTACACACACATAGAAGCTGATTACCGCCGTCGAAAGCAGCATCAAGGTGAATAATATGTATAGCAACGAACGGAAAGTACTTCCCCATAATGCTCAACCAACCGCCTACTACAACTCTATTATATGTAGAGTGCGACTCGAAAGAGAATCGTTTGTACTGGTTGCAATATATCGTAGTCCACAGTAGAGCTGGATGATAATCAACGGGTCTTAAATGCAATAATTGGAGCATCCAAACTCCACTCCAAATATTAGTTTGTGATAAAAATAATGGCCGCCTGAAGCGCTGGGTTTCAAAAA
>OY744518.1:77006136-77011136 GCA_963556195.1 Sepiola atlantica | reverse complement strand
ATCTAAAATACGAATCGGTCGATACATGTGTATTTTAGAATCTATAATTCTTGAAAACTATAAATCCAAATTCACAATGAAAACAACTGTCATTGACGTTTCATGTTGTTTACTAGTGGGACCCGGGGAAATTCCACGGTGCTTTCTACATCAATCTATATAATTTTGAAATAATAAATGCATTTAGGGTCGATAATATTGAGAGAAAAAATGACTTTCTTCTTCTATAAAAATAATTCGGCGCTTCTCCAGTGTTCCGCCTAGATTGAATATGGATGTTAAGAAAACAAATAGAAAAAAAAACCTGCATGGTGTACTAACTTTTGAGGGGAAATTAAATACCTGTCGCAAAAAATTACGGCATATAATCGTTTTGTTTTTAGAAAATAAATTCAACTTTTAGCCTTACGCTGAATATCGGCGTCATGATCATGATATACAAGGGAAGTAATTCCCCTTTTTTTGCGTTTGACCCCATCTCCCTTGACTTTGATAATAATGTCGATAATGGCGGCGGTATTCAGCCAGAATATATATTTCTGAAGACCAAAACTACTGGATGAATTTCCGTAATTTTTTGTGACCGGTATCTATTTCCCCTCAAAATGTGTGTTGCTATATTTGTTTTCTTAACATGCACATTCAATTTAGAAGAAGAAGCACCAATCATCTTTATTGTCAACTAAATAGTATATAAATAAATACAACGAATATGTTTCTTCTTTATTTATTTATTTATTCATTTATTTAATTATTTAAAATTATAGCAATTTAATTATTTTTAAAACAATAAATATTCTAAAAATCGTAAAAATGATTATCAGGTAAATATTCTTCAAATTAATAAAACGAATGTCACTTTTTGAAATGGATTTATTTCAAATTGTACTGTTTTAATCGACGGAACGACATAATTTGATTTTGGAACAATTCATTTTAAAATGGGTAAAGTCGGAATTTTTACCTTAGCGATATCAGAATAATCACGAATCAAGATTGAACGATCTTATTTTTTTTAATATGTGTGAAAGATGATAACGCACGATCATGAAATGCTTTATATAAACATTTTTAAAATAAATTTTCTTTGATTCAGAATTCACAACTAAATTGGGAATCTTTTTCGAACCGAAGAAAGTTTGTAGCAGTTTTTTACGGGCCGGCACACAGCCGCCATATTGTTTAAATATCGATGACTTCTTAGCTGCCCGCTGATTGGTTCAAGCAATCTACTTCCTCCTTTGCTTGACCAATCAGTGGCCTTCTCTTAGGCGTATCTCGGATGGCTAGCATAACTATATAAACACTAGAGCGCCATTCGCTGTTTCTCTTTTTATTCTGCGGCACGAGAAGCCTGTTTGCAGTGCCAGAGAAGGAAAGATAGATCTTTCCTTCTCTGGCACTGCAAACACACGCCCTCTCTCTGGGGACGCAACAGACATCTTCCCGATCCTTTGGCCCTGGGTTCGACAAGAAGACAAGAAGACAAAATGTCTACTGCCGCATACACTTGGAATTAATATCCGCTCTCTCTCTCTCTCTCTCTCCCCCTCTCTCTCTTTCTTGCCTCTATCGACATGTAGACGACTACTACACCTGGCCGGGTTACCTAGCCATGACCACTTCGACACGAAGTACCGAAAAGCCAAAATGGGTACTGTCTCATACACGTGGACTTAATATAACACACGCCGGTGTACAGACACACATACTTACATACACACATGGACGCGTCCTGACACTGTAGCCGGTGTACAAACATTCTATATTATGAACTATTCTCTCTTCCCTAATCATGTTATAGTAATCTTATAGTAATGGACTTCCTTTACTTTTGTCTTCGTCCATACTTATGGACATACTAACCTCTTTCCTTTTTGTTCACGTACTAACGAGGAAGACTAAAAAAAGTTGCTTTATGTATTAGAAATGGACTTCGTCTCATTTTCTAAAAGTGTGTTTATAAAATATAGATAAAATAATGAAATATATACGTTTTATACTTTAACTGAATAAGGTAAAAATGATTCCTAGTGAAAAGGCAACCATTTCTTTACATTTCTTTAGCTGACTAGAGAAGTAAAGGAACGCAAAGTGAAAGTGAAACGGATCACGTGTGGTTAGTTTCAGTTATAAGTCTATCACGTCACGTGTCAAACGAAATGCCCAATAAACACAGCAGACATAACTCTCTGTATAGGCAACTGAGTGCTTTATAAACAATTTCTTCACCGAGAACTAACTATATACATTCGTACTCGCCAAAGGATTCTGCGTCCTTAAACGGTTTTTGCGCCTTTCTCGGTGACTCGACTTTAACGCTTTTAACTTTACTATCGGTATACTTATCATTCTATCTTAATATAGGAACCACAGTCATGTTCTTTAACTAAACTCCGATATTTAATATCGTAAGTCACTAGAATTACGACGCTGAACGTTGGCTGTTATAAAGAAGATTGTACCATACAAGACGATGTCAGTTGTGTTGAATAAGTAAGCGAGCCCAATTGGTTACATATCGTTCTTTGGTAATCCGGAAGTTATGCATTTGTACGTTTAAGTATGGATGTCCGAAAAGACAATAATCTCGGTAAAAATCTAACAATCGAGACCTATAATGACGCTCGGCGCGCGTGGCGCTAAACACAGAAAACATACATACATTTTGAACAGAAACAAATCCCATGAGGTTAATTTTATTAATTTCTTTTAAATATTATTAGATAAAAAAATTAATATTTTTAACATATACAAATTTTCTTCAAGAAATATGTCTCTAATGAAAAAAATCCATGACGTTAATATAATTTAATTTTTTTAATATAAATATAATAAATATTGTATGTAAAAAAAGAATTCAATTATATTATCTTTATGTAATTTCTTTATTTAATATTACTTTAAAAAGTGTAAACATAAATTTTTCTTTAATAAATATGTATGTTATGTAAACATAAGAAAAATTCCAAGACTTTTTTATTTATTTTATTTAATTTATATTAATATTAATTTTTTTAAATTGTATGTACAAAAATCCATTATGTTAATTTCATGTAATTACTTAAAAAAGAAGTCATTGACATCGGTTGTTAGATTTTTACCGAGATTATTGTCTTTTTGGACATCCATACTTACAAAAGCTAAACATACAAATGGTATGTTTTGAAGTTCGGGCTAAACTTCCGAATTACCCGTTCTTTTTCTTATTTTGCTGTGAGGGAGGGGGAGGGGGCAATTGTCTAAAGTAAAACAGCAAATAGATTTGTGTACATCTAGATATTTTTTTATTTTTATTTTATTTTTTTTACAGAGGCAATTTTGCCAGTAAATTGCCCTACCAAAAATGTGCACCTGGCGGCCATCTTAATGGTAAGCTAATCAACGTTCTTTTATTTTATTAAACGTTCTTTTAATTTTTTTAAACGTTTCATGTTACATAAACATGTAGCAGAATATTCGTTTTGGATCATCAATAACCATGATGACGACGGTATGTGTATGCGTCTCTGCGTCTTTCTGTCCGGTCGTGACTGGTTACAATGAACGGAGAATTGGACGAGAAGTGTGTTGAATTGTCAACTGAATATAGTTCCACTCAACCAAGTGGCGATAAGGCCATTGACCTGATCACCGCACTACGTGATAATTACTACGCTGCAGAGGTATCACGTGACATGAAAATTAGGCGCCAAAATTGTTCTTTCAAAATTGTATCTTCAGTCCAGGAATAAAAGTTGTGCAATGCGCACGTATTATTGTTACCCCATTCTATTCTTGTCTTTTCTTCTATGTCTTCGTGACTCATAGTCTACCACGATGTTACGCTCTACCTCTCAAAGCTTAACAAAGTGGTTGGAAAGATAGGAAGAAGATGGTCGATATATATATGTATGTATATATGTATTTATATACAGGGATTTACGGAGCCCTCCAAAAAGGAGCGCGCTCTAGGGCCACGCTCCTTTTTGCTGAAGCGAAGGAGAAGAGGGCTCATTTTATATTCAACGGGAGTGGAGCGTGAGCAACTCCATTTGGGACTAAAGAGCGTGGTTTTATCGCTCCACTCTCCTCGCTCCAAAATTATTTGATGTTTTTTTAAACATTAGTTTTTTATTCAGCAATAAAAAGAAAAAGAAAACAAAGTCTTAGCTAAACTCTTTTAGTTATTTTTTAAATTATATCTATGATAAATGTAAATCAGATAGGGAGATAGAGAGGGGAGAGAGGGAGAGATAGGGAGAAAGAACGAGAGAGTTACACATGAAAACAGAACATTTGAACTTCTCAGGGGGGGGGGGGTTATAGACGCAAGTAGATTTTTACATCTACATGTTACATTTTTGATAGGACAGTTTTCTTAAGGCAGGAAACAATTTGGCAACAAATGTCTTCAAATGCGCCAGTGAGTCTATAGATGTCTTTGAAGTTATTTACTTAAAGATTTGAACTTTTCTGTATTTATGATAAGGATGTTTATTGCTGATTGAATAAATAAGCCAATTTTTCTTTTAATTTACAGACAATTAATGTGTACTCAATCTTACTGCTATTATTATTATTATTATTATTATTATTATTATTATTATTATTATTATTATCATTATTATTATTATTATTATTATTATTATTATTCAAAGCAAGGTATTAACAATCTTTAAGGGTAATAATAACTAAAGAAATGTTTGTTTTCATAACAATTAATTAAATACATCTGTTTTGAAGCCATTTGAGCCCTACCCATTATATATTATTCCCCATCCCAACGAAATAATACCACATATCGCTATTACTCTTGAAAATAGAATTGTGTTTTTGTCTGCTGTTCAAAGTGTAGTATCTTCGCAAGTGCCTCCTCTCCTGCTACACCGACGAAAATATTTTTTCGCCCCGAAACTGTAACTTAACTAAAATGTTACAATACATCTATCAACATCTTTTAAATGCCTGTCAAAATCATCTCCCCTAACCGGGATATACATGCGCCGTATGGAGACCGC
>OY744518.1:76688636-76996136 GCA_963556195.1 Sepiola atlantica | reverse complement strand
TGATTTGATAGCGGGGTATTTGTCGATTGCCCATTGTTCATCACACTATTGTAGATTTTCCAGAAATCACGAGTGCCTAGTTTCTGTGACTGAATGCGTTTTTTGGTTATCTCTGTATACCTTCTCTTTGCTTCATCTATCACTATTTTGCAATCATTTCTTGCCTCTATAAATTTTTGTCTATTCGCAGTTGACATAAGTCAATGGCGGCCGAATTTTCGGAATGCCTTCTGCCTCTCAGCAATAGCAGCTCCACATTCTGAGGTGAACTATTGAGGAGAGTGGGGTTTGCTGAAGAATTTTCGTGTAGGGATATAAGCATCAATGCCTGCTTTGACCCATTCGGTTAGATCATTTTCACACTGATCAGCAGGGAGTGGGAAGGTTTCACCCCATGGGGTGTCGCTGATGTGATCCCTGAGGGATTCAAAATCAGCCTGCTCATAGTTTCTCGTAGTTTTGAGCAACGGCTCTTCAGCTTTTGGACGAGTTTTTAAGGGGATAAGTATCATTACCACAACGTGGTCAGAGTTTCCGAGTGAGCTATGGACATTCGCCACACATGCCTCAGGTAGTGAGGTCAAGAACAGGTCGAGAAGTGAGGCTTGCTGGTCCGCACGATCAGGAAGGTGGGTTGGAAAAGTGACAGTCTGTGAGAGATCGTGAGCCGAGGAGAAATTAAACGTAGAGTTCCCAGCAGCATCAATAACGCTAGAGAATCCCAACCAGTTACGGTGGTGTGCATTAAAATCCCCAAATACATGTATTTGGGCATTCGAGTTGAGTGAAAGGGCTCTATCTAAGCTTTCAGAGACAGAGTCAAGCAGAGTACAGTCCTGGGTCGAAGGAGAACCGTATAAGAAATATAAGTAACTAACTCTGGTATGTAAGGTCAATCTAAAGCACATGTAGGCTTTGTCATCTGATTCTAACCTATGTTCTCTAGTCAAGGGGAGGGTGTTCCGAACATAAACTCCTAGCCCATGCATATGTTTTTCAGAGTCCTTACGGTAGAGCGGAAGGTAATCAGTCATGTCAAAGTGGTGAGAATAGATTGAGGATTGAAGGTTCGTTTCACTTAGTGCTAGGATATCTGGGGAGTTTGTCAGGAGAAAAGTTTCTACGTCGTTAATGTTGGTTCTATTTGTGAATGCGAGCCTCAATGGCGGAGGTGAAGGTGCTTTTTTGTTGGGTCTTCTGATGAAGTGTCTTTATAAATTCATCTCATGGAGGTTCAACTGTCTGACTGGACTATTAGTGAAATTTTGGTGACTTTCCTTCTTATATGTGCTGATGAAGTGTCTTTATAAATTTATCTATATATGTACACTATAACTTTGTTGATGTCGAATTTTTGGAACTTGTCTCCTTAATAATGAATATGTCATCATTTTGTATATTTCTAAGTTGCTTATATGTTTATATATAATTCATATTATTTATATATGTATAAAAAGGAGTTGGAATATGATCACTATCAATGAACCAGTTCAATTCGGCCGCTAGGCTTGATTAAACATCATTCCTATACAAAAATACACAATTCGCCATTTTAAAAATATTAACAATCTGAACAAGAGGAATCCGTCAGATTCAAATTGCAGCCGAGCGTGAATCTCACCAGTAAAAACTGAAAACTCGATGTTTGCTTCTGTAAAAAGGTTAAAAGTTTCTGGGGTCTTTTGATATGTTCCCACATGAGAACGTTTCCAGGTAAAACATTTTTATCTTGTGTTCTTTTTTCGCAGATTGTCAGGGCAAAACTTGCTACAATGGCGGCACTCTGGATCCGAACACCTGCCAATGTAAATGTTTGAAGTATAATTTTATTTATGGACCTCAATGTTCAAGTAAGTATGTTTGCTTACCACCCGAATACATGTATAATCTGTCAGAGTTCAACGGACGTTGGACTGGAACAATGCAAAAGATATGTTTAGACAATGGGCGAAGGAGGGGGGGGGGTCAACCTATTTACAATATGGGAAGTTAACAACTTACAAGTGTTACAAACCTAATGTAATTTTTAGATGACAGAGACCTCGTGTATGGGTGTACATAGAAATATGCAAGGCTTGAGATGAGAAAAACGAATGGAGTGAAATGTTTAATGATTAAGAAATTAATTGTCATTCAGTTTATTTTTAGATTATATATGTAAAACATATCAGAACTTGATAAAAAGTTGAATTTGAAGTGTAAAACAAGATGAAACAATGTCCTGTGCTTCGTCGATTTTGCAACCCTTGTTTTCTCATCCCATGACATTAGACATGCCATTTCTTCAACTTCAAGTCCAGAACTGCCTTTCAAATAATTCTCTCTCTCTCTCTCTCTCTCTCTCTCTCACACACTCTCTCTCACTCTCTCTCTCTCTCTCTCTCTCTGTGAGAACATGATGTTTACTACTTGACCAATATCAAAGTGTATACTTGGGAGAAATGCCGAAGAGGGATAAAACAGGGGGGGTAAGAGACGTGACCCCTTGGTGAATTTACTTTGTGACTTGTAGATCAAGCCTTCAAAAATGTTCACAGAGTACGTACCCCTTTGCAATAGAAAATTTGATGGTACCAACCGTCTTTGGGTCAGATTTTGGAGGGATATAGGCCGTGATACAAGTTTGACTAAAAGCGCTGATGCAAGAGTTCAGGCTATTTCCTGTTGTGAGAATATCTGAGATTCATTTTGTTTTATGATTAATTTTACTAAGAAATTCACAAATAAATTGGCAATCGGTATTCAGAATGTTACGAATATAGACCAATGACTATATTTGTCTATATATGTTTAAGTGGCTCGTAGAAAAGGCGAGATTCTAAAGTCAAAGGCCAAATAAAACGAAGAGTCTTCAAGAAAGAATTTAACGGTAAGAGAGAAGAAACTATAAAATATTTTCTTTTCTTTTTTTTCTCTTTTTTTCTTTTTTTGTTCATATTTTTCTTTTCTTTGTTTTTATTCATTTTGTTAGGTTTTGTCTTGTTTTCTTTTACGCTTGATTGTCTTGTTCATTTTCTTTTTCGTTTTCTTTTTCATTTTTTCATTTTCATTTTTGCTTTTTTATTTTCCTTTCTCGCATTTTAACTTTTTCTTTTTGCGCCTTTTTGTTTTCTTTTTCATCTTTATATTTTCTTTTTCGCCTTTTCATTTTCATTTTTGCCTTTTCATTTTCTTTTTCGCCTTTTCATTTTCATTATTGCTTTTTCATTTTCTTTTTTGCCTTTTCATTTTCATTTTCATTTTTGCCTTTTCATTTTCATATTTGCCTTTTTCTTTTATTTTTCGCCTTTTCATTTTCATTTTTGCCTTTTTTGCCTTTTTCGCCTTTTCATTTTTTTTTTCGCCTTTTCATTTGATTTTCATTTTTGCCTTTTCATTTTCATTTTTGCCTTTTCATTTTCTTTTTCACCTTTTCATTTTCATTTTTGCCTTTTTATTTTCTTTTTCGCCTTTTCATTTTCATTTTTGTCTTTTCATTTTCTTTTTCGCCTTTTCATTTTCATTTTCTTTTTCGCTTTTTCATTTTCATTTTTGCCCTTTCATTTTCATTTTTTCCTTTTTCTCCTTTGCATTTTCATTTTCTTTTTCGTCTTTATATTTTCATTTTCATTTTTGCCTTTTCATTTTCTTTTTTGCCTTTCCATTTTCATTTTTGCCTTTTCATTTTCATTTTTCGCCTTTTCATTTTCATTTTCGCCTTTTCATTTTCATTTTTCTTCTTTTCGTTTTCATTTTCATTTTCTTTTTTCTTCTTTTCGTTTCCATTACGTATGTTTTTGTTTTTAGCCTTTTTTTGTTTTTCACTTTCTTTTCATTTTTGGTTTCACTAATCAAAATCTTAAGCAATATCGACACTTCTCTTCCTAATTTCTTTTATAATTTGATCGGCTGTTCCCTGTCATTTTGGTTCAACATAAATGTGTTGCTTTTCATTTTAGTGAATTGTTCTGGAACACACGATGCTTCATTTTGGTTCAACATAAATGTGTTGCTTTTAATTTTAGTGAATTGTTCTGGAACACACGATGCTTCATTTTGGTTCAACATAAATGTGTTGCTTTTCATTTTAGTGAATTGTTCTGGAACACACGATGCTTCATTTTGGTTCAACATAAATGTGTTGCTTTTCATTTTAGTGAATTGTTCTGGAACACACGATGCTTCATTTTGCAACATGAGAAAAAGTTTATGCTCGGTTTACAGCAACATTCCTGACAGTTGTCCGTGGTTATGTAATATTTGCCCTTGTGAGTATGCACTACACAAATCGATAATTACCCTCCCGAGTATGCACTAAACAAATCAGTAATTACCCTTCTTAGTATGTACTGAACAAATCAATAATAACCCCTCTGAGTATATACTAACAAATTAACTTTCTAAGTGTATAGGTAAAGGAGTTATCTACTCCTGTGTTGAAAGAGTAAACGTTAGTTATCTCCCCCTTGGTATGGTATAAAGCAAGCTGGAAAAGCGGCCATCTTGTTTTTGGGGAGTAAACAGTGACGGACGTTGGAAGGGACATCTTCCATACTCTACATGGCGCTACGAACAGGATTGTAAATACTGAAAACGTGGAATTTTTTTTTCAAGAACTATGTCGGACATTGAACTTACCTACCACCAGCCACCATGGAGCATGAAAGTGTACTATTAATGAAACAACTTATCGAGCTGCAAAAAGAAAATATCGAGTTCCGAAAAGAAATGCTAATACATTGCGGGTTAAAAGACCAGAACGACCCTCAATAGGATTGGATACCACAGACGGAGAATGGGCATTGTTTTTGGACACAGAGAATGAGTCGATAACGCATTTTTTATCGAGATTACATGACCATGCTAAATTCTGCAAATTCAGGGTTCGATGTCCAAATGAACAAACTTGCAGGTAGCAAGTAGACTACTCAGACGACATGGTCGCCTGACAAATGATAGCAGGACAGCAACGTAGAACATCAAAGGAAGGTACTGGCAGAGGTAGCATCACTTGACACGTTGAACCAGAAGTTCACACGGTTTGTCTATCTAGAGGCAACAGACAAGTCAACCCCTCATGTCTACAATGCCACACCCTCTCTTACGTTATCCAACGTACAAAGTTCGAACCAGGAACAGAACTAGCAAGGGGCCAGGGGCTTACCAACTCCACGATACACTAAACCTTGCAATGGATGTGGAGAGACTTCACACCCCAGAGGGTCAATGAACCGGAAGGATTGCCCGGCAGTTGGACTCAAATGCTACTTTTGTGGAGTGATGGGGCACATGAAAAAAGTGTGCCGTAAACTTGTGGGGACCAAAACGGAAGCCACGAGTAAAATGTAAAGGAGTGGAGAGCCGTTCATGTTCACCAACAGTGCTCCGGATAGTTGTTCTGCTCGCAAGGAAAGCAGGTACAACAAAACACAATCGACAAACGTGCCTCACCTCGAGTGGGATGGGGAACAATTTCAGAGGAGCGTCCCAGAGCTACCCCCTTCAGTGACAGTGGAAGTCACCATGATGCCTGGAACTCATGAAAAATTTGGATGAATACCAAAGAAACCGGTGAGCCAGCATGGTCATCGCATCTCAGCCTTTGCAGACACAGGGGCACAGACTTGTTCGAGTGGACCTGAAATTCAGAAACTCCTTGGATACCGAGATGGGTACCTTGTGTCAACTACCCATCGGATATGAAGCATAACAGACAACCGATTACAGATCAGAGGTGTTTTGTTTCTATGCATAAAAGTGGGAACAAAAAGGACACGACAGGCAGTATATGTATTAGACGATAAATCAGGATTTTATTTGTCACAGAGTGCCTTGAAGGATCTGGGTTTGTTGCCTTACAATTTCCCAACTTCATTGTCGCAGAATAGCTCATTAAGGAACATAAAGGAAATGGTCTCATGTGGATGCCCGTGCAGAACGCCTGTCCCGATGAAACCAGAAACCATCCCATTCAAACCAACAGAAGCCAACAGACACAAACTCAAACAATGGTTAGTGGACCATTTTAAGTCAAGCGCATTTAACACATGCCCACATCAACCACTACAAACAATGGAAGGTAAACCCTTAGAGATAAAATTCGTCCCGGGAGTAACACCGACAGTAATTCACACACCAATACCCGTTCCTCATCACTGGAAGAAGAAGGGGAAGGAGGACCTGGACAGAGACGTTGCACTGGGGATAATAGAACCGGTACCAGTAGGCACACCTACTACCTGGTGTTCAAGGATGGTGATCATGCCGAAAAAAGATGGGTCTCCAATGTGCATAGTTGACCTCCAAAAGTTGAATGATGCTACTATGAGAGAAACACATCACACCTCATCACCATTCAATCAGGTTTCGATGATACCGGGATACACCAGGAAAACAATCCTTGACGCATGGAATGGATACCACAATCTACCGCTATCTCCAGCCGCCTGGGATGCCACTATATTCATCACCAAGTGGGGACGATATAGGTACTGTCGGGCTGCTCAAGGATTTCATGGATCAGGGGACGGATACACCCATCGTTTTTGCACACGGCTAGTTATATCAGTCGCTGCGCAGACAAGGGGGATTATATTTAATCCGGATAAGTTTCATTTTGCTGAAATGGAAATAGAATTCGCAGGATTTCTGGTCACTGCAAATGGTGTTCGATCTACAAAAAAGATGACGAAAACCATCCTTAAATTCCCTACCCCCACAAATATCACTGGGGTTAGATCCTGGTTTGGACTTGTGAATCAGGTGTCGTTTGCCTTTTCACAAGCAGAAGTTATGGCCCCCTTCCGAGAACTATTGAGGACAAAGAACAGAAAATTCTATTGGGACGAGACACTGGAGAGCATATTCCAAGAATCGAAGAGAGTAATAGTGAAGAGGATTGAGAAGATTGTCCAAACATTCGAAATGAACAGAGTGACAGGGCTGGCGACAGATTACAGCAACACAGGAATATCGTACTTCCTATTTCAAAAACACTGTAGATGTGAGGACGAAGTAAACATGAGTTGTGGGGATGGCCACTGGAAACTCATTCTGGCTGGGTCCCATTTTACCAACGACGCAGAATCGCGATATGCGCCAGTGGAAGGAGAGGCATTAGTCCTTGTCTACAGATAAGAATCATGCCGAATGTTTATACTTGGATGTCCGGATTTGCTGATAACAGTGGATCACCTGCCATTAATAAAAATATTTTCTAACCAGGCCCTGGAAAATATTAAAAACCCCGCCTGTTGAACTTCAAGGAAAGGACACTGATGTACCGCTTCCAAGTAAAACATCGCCCTGGAAAACTTAATTGCACATCCCGATACCCAGCAAGTACCACATCAAGAAACCCTGACCAAATGATCGACACTGCAGTCAAAACCGCCTTCACGTCGATGTATGAAAGTGACCCTAAGCTGAAAGCTATTACATGGGAAAGGATTGTCGCCAGACACCCACAGATGAAGAATGCAGGACCTTAAGAAATCTGATCCAAAATGGTTTCCCCCAATCACGCAATGCCCTCCCATCCATATCTCGGGTTTTCTGGCCTATACAGGAAGAAATATACTGCCTAGAGGGAGTTATTATAAAGGGCAACAAAATCTTAATACCTCAACAACCAGGGCATAAACGGTATGCTGGCGAACGCAAGACAACAATTGTTCTGACCGGGTCTGGATGCTAGAATCCGACAAACCAGATCCCAGTGCCGCACATGCAGTACAATTGCACCATCTCAGACCAAGGAGACCTTGGTGTCACCACCAGACCTTGATTTTCCATTCCAACAAGTTGTTGTAGACCTTTTTGATATACAGGGCAGGAACTATCTAGTATACGCTGATCGATATACCGGATGGGTGGAAGTGGCCCTAATGACATCGGAGAGAGACAAAACTACTATATGTGATACCTTGAAAACTTGGTTCTGTACTTATGGGTCACCGGAGAAAATCTCTTCGGACAAAGGACCACCGTTTGAGTCACAAGAGTATAACTCCTTTTTAAGGAACTGGGGTATACATAAATGTACCTCATCAGCATACTATGCTCAGAGCAACGGCCACGCAGAGTTAGCCGTTAAGACAGAAAAACGAATACTAGCTAACAATATGGACAGCTACGGACGTCTATGCCATGATCGGGCGCTACTAACCCATCGCAATACTCCTGTCCAGGACCTTAACAAGTCTCCAGCCATAATGCTATATGGTCGAATCATAAAAGCCCACCTTCCGGTCCTACAAGATAAATATCAAACCCGGAAACAATGGAAAGAAATAGGCAAACAAAGGGAGTTGGCAATGGTCAAGAGGCATATGCGGAATGAGCAGTTCTATAATCAGCATTGTCGTCCACTTCGGGAACTCCAAGTTGGAGAATTCGTCCAAATCCAGAACCAGGATGGTAATTACCCTCGTCGATGGACGAAGACAGGGAGGATCGTGGAGACACATGGTAACTGGCAGTACCGAGTGCGGGTAGATGGGGGCAATAATGCTGCACAACAGTCGGTTTCTCCATAAAATCCACCCAGTTATGGATGGCCCACATTATGCCACTCCAGGGATTTCAAATCCGTCTACAAATCGTGAGCCTCCACAGGATCGACCCACTGAGGAAGCAATGGGTGTCGAACGAAACGTCAATGTCAAACCACCCAGTGAGCCTGAGGAGAAAGAAATGAAAATTGATGATACCACAGGGGTGTTGGAGAGCAACACAGGAAGAGATACACACCCGGTTAGTCCCCCACCATTGAGACAACCGTCATGTCGCAGAACAAGACCGCCAAGAAACTTGTCCCCACAAATGCGTGGAAAATCGCACGGGTTCTCTGGTGCATACGAAGATGACCACGCCAATTCATACCGTGGTCACGGGGGGTAGGGGCATGTATAGGTAAAGGAGTTATCTACTCCTGTGTTGAAAGAGTAAACGGAAGTTATCTCCTCTTAGTATGGTATAAAGCAAGCTGGAGAAGCGGCCATCTTGTTTTTGGGTAGTAAACAGTGACGGACGTTGGAAGGGACATCTTCCATACTCTACACTAAGTATGTACTAAACAAATCAATAATTACCTTTCTGAGCATTAACTATACGAATCAATAATTACCCTTCTGAGTATGCACTACACAAATCAATAATTACCCTCTCCAGTATACACTCAATTATCAATAATAACCCTTCTGAGTATGTACTAAACGAATCAATAATTACACTTCTTAGTATGTGCTACAAAAATCAATAGTTACCTTTCTGAGTATCTACAAAACAAATCAATAATGGCGTTTATGGTTACGTTGTTGCAATATTAAAGGGAAATAACTTTTTCAAAATCCAAGGGAGATAACTACGTTTGACTTAAAAAAATCAAATGCATGTACGGATGGACAGAGGGGTAAAATTAACATTATTTTTGTTGGGGGGGGGTCTACTTTTTCATGTAATTACGTGTGCTTTTACAACGTGGAACCACTGGGATTTTTTTAAAGGGGGGGATTCTACTCTTTTAGGTAATTACGTGTGCTTTTACAACCTGGAACAAAATCTATCATTATTATTTGCCGTATATGCAGACGGCTTTTTGCAAAGAAAGACCCTTTCCGCACACTAACCACTGACCGACAGGTACCGGTACGGCATACCCATTGCCATCCGTCTAGGAGTTTGCTTCTTTTGGTCAAAATTCTGGGTATTTTGCATGATTCACAAATTCTAGCATTACTTATCAACCCAAGAGAAGCTGCGAATTTGACCTCGTCTTCTGTTATCTTGGGTAAAATTGAACTAAATGTCCAGCTGAAGTCTTTAATTTCCAGAGGAGTGAAGATATGGGTCACTATATAGTCGGTATTTAACCGAGGACGTCCTAAACTATACATGCTGTTCGGCTTTAAGAAATCGTACTAATGAATAATTATGTAGCAAAAGGGTCAAAATATTAAATTCCAATAGCCAATGGGAAACTTGTATATCTTTTGAAGATCCAATGATGAAGTAGTTGTTTTCCGATTAGCCAATGAAAAATGTTTACATACCTAAAAAAAAACTTACACTATTTTTAAAAATTTATATAGCACCCCCTCCCCCAAAAATAATATCGTTAATTAATAAATTTTATTTTTCCAGTTTATAATTAACGTTATTTTCTCCTAACATTGTTTCATTATAGTTTGTTAATTAACTTGTTTCATCTTTCGATTTATTATGTTTTTATTAATTAAAGGTAAATATACGTTTAAAAATATGTAGTGGTTCCAGGTTGTTAAAGCACACGTAATTACCTGAAAAAGTAGATTCCCCCCCCCCCCCTCTAAAAAAATCCCAGTGGTTCCAAGTTGTAAAAGCACACTTAATTACCTAAAAAAGTAGAATCCCCCCCTCTAAAAAAATCCTAGTGGTCCCAGGTTGTAAAAGCACACGTAATTACCTGAAAAAGTAGAAACCCTCCTTCTAAAAAAAATAATGTTAATTTTTACCCCTCTGTCCATCCGTACATGCATTTGATTTTTTAAGTCAAACGTAGTTATCTCCCTTGGATTTTGAAAAAAGTTATTTCCCTCTAATATTGCAACAACGTCTTCAAAAGCACCTCAATAATTACCTTTCTGAGTATGTACTACACAGATCAATTATTACCTTTCTGAGTATACCCTAAAAATCAATAATTATTCTTATGACTATGCACTAAAAATGAATGATCACCATTCTGAATATATACTATACAAATCAATAATTATCTTTCTGTATATGCACTACACAAATCAATAATTACTCTCCCGAGTATGCATTAAACAAATCAATAATTTCCCTTCTGAATATATATATAACACTTATCAATAATTACCTCTCTCAGTATACATTACATAAGTCAATAATTACCTCTATACTATATACTTTTTGAGTATGCACTACATAAATTAATAATTTCCCATAGAATTAAGCACTGTATAAATCAATAATTGCCGAAATGAAACATTAGTCGATACTAATACGTTGTGTTCACTAAATACTTTTAGGTTCTTAAGAGCTAGGAACATGAACTTTAATTGGCATGGCCCCATTCATATGCAGATTGTTCGAATAGATTACATCTATTTATCTTCTTTTCGTATAAAGATGTCCTATACTGTCACCTCTTACAAACTGCAATTTTATTCTTGATTTTAATGCGTTTTAAACCGGCATATTAATGCACAAAACCAGTGGTGTGCATGGTAAGTTGGTGCTGTCCGGGAACAAATCTTGATTTTGATTTATGCACCCTAAGACTGTCCGCGCTGATGTCAGTAATGGGCTAACAGCCATTTCTAACAGTGTGGTTAACCTTCAAGACGTGATTGATCAAAGCTGAATTTTTTTAAATGACCATCTTATTTCTTTCTCTATTTGGATGTTCCCTCCCCCGCCTCTAATGGATGCCACTAGGGCCACCACCCTGCTTATAATTGACCGATTTTTTATGTTTGTTGGGTCTGTTTTTAAAATGATCAGTAAGTTGTGCCGAGTCTGTGGATCCCATTAAAATATTAAAATCATCTGGTGTATTAGATATAGTCCAAAATGTATCGTCAGACTCTATAATAGCTAAAAGGACCACTTCTACTGCTGTTTGAATAATATCTGTTAATTTTAAAGCCTGTTGTACTCAAATTAATATAATTGTTGTGAATAATTATAAAAGTATTCATGCAATTTTATATATTGTATGGAATTGTAAAAGAATAAAACTTATTTATCTCAAGATTAACACAACTTTCAACGCCGTATGTAATCCTTGTGTTGTTCTTATTCAATACTGACGACTAAATTCATACATATTAAACTTGTACATTTGGGGGGGGGGTAATTTCCTTCCCTTTATTTTGGAAAAATGTTGATTATCTCCCCTTTTTGCAATTGAACCAATTTTAAAACCTCTTTTTTTTCGTTTACAGATGCGGGTTATGACAGTAAGTGTTTTCTTGCCTTTTAGATTTTTTTACTTTAACTTTTGTGTTCTAGTTTTCAGCAATTCAACTTGAATACAAATTGAAACATTTTCATAAATCAAATTTAACGTTGAATAATTTTCCTATAATACGCAAATATCTATATATACTTATATGCACATAATATATCTACATACTTATAACATATCATAATATGCAGATAATATATCTACATACTTGATATCACCTTCATTATGTTAGACGGTTGCAGTCAAGGTGATCGACACTGCCGACATGCTTAAAACGATTGCAACACCATTCTGCTAACAAAATGGTCATCACTGATATTAGAATCCCAACCAATGTCATATTCACTGCTATTTAAGATTCTTTTGAATTAATTTTCAAGAACAAACAGATGAACATACATTCGCTTTTATTTATCTAAACAAATGGCCATAAGTGTTGCCATGTTGTTTAAAATCAGAAAATGTCGCATTTATCTCCAACAATCCTGGATTAGCAAAGTCGTGCCGCTATCTTTTTAAATCAAATTACCAAAGTGACATACAGTTGTTTACTGTTTTTGTTGTATTTTTCTGTTGTATAAGTGAATGCCTAGTGTTTAATGCCTAGTGTTTAATACCAGAAAAACTGTACAATCCTTTCGTAAAGATCGCATTCTTATCCTTCGTAAACTTTCTCATCTGAATTGGATTACTAAACTTAGGATCGCTTATATTATTCGACTCAAGGACCAACGGTGGAGGTGTTCTCTCAAATCTTTTCTCACGACTTGTATATTTTTAAACGTATTCTTGAAAACAATGATAACGCTTTGTGGTGATTTTAAGGAATAGGTATCCAGGAATTTGCAGTCGTGACGTGGTCGTGGCGTAAGCAGTTCCGACTATGAACGGAGAGAGTCGAATCCAGTTCCGATGCTTCTACACAATACGAACCCAACTAAATCTAAAACTTGGGTTAGGGTTAGGTTAGGGTTAGGTTGAGGTAAAAATAACTGTTTTATTCGTATTGTGTAGAAGTACCGAAACAACATCAAAGAATAATCTTAGATACAAGAGAAAATAGACAGTTTCTTTTGTTAAATAACTTCTTTGCAAACGAAAACGCTAATAATACATTCAGTTTGTTCGATGAACTTCGTTAACGTTAGTCAATCTCGGAAGTCTTCGGTGAAACTCGGAATTAATGACGTAAGTACTGAAATTTTTTTGGATACCTATTCCTAAAAAGCACCCGCTTTATAACTCAAACTTTATTTCATTTACTTAACTAAATAGATTTCAATTCCTTAACTAGGAGTTTCTACCTTCTACAAGAAGGAACACTAGGTTTTGGTTCCGCTATTTATCAAGATCGTACATGACTTGTGGTTTTGCTAAAATTCTGGCATCAATTGAATTTAACTCAAGTCTAACCTTCAACGTGTCTAAAAATAATCCATTGAATGTAATATATACAATAAATGCTGCCATATTGCAGTGGGTTCTCCTTCTAACTCAACTTTTACTTTCGACCATGACACAGCTCTGCTCATGGAGGCCAACGAAACAAAAGATCTTGGCCTTCTGGTTGACTTCTCCTTCAAGCCATCTAAACATAGCATTTAGGCTGCAACCAAAGCAAGGAGCACTCGATTTCTCATTCGACGCTTCTTCTGTAAACTCACTCTTGGAATACTTCTCCCTAATTTATGCCTCCTTTGTTATACCACTGTTAGCGTACAGTATTCAGGCCTTTGCTCTATATCTAATATGTGATATCCAACATCTGGAGAGAGTTCTAAGACTGGCTACTCGAATGATGCAGGAACTATGGGAGCTGCCTACGAAAGACAACTAAAGAACTTTAACCTTTTCTCCCTTGAGCGCCAGTGATTTGGCCTACAATCTCCCCAGTGGTCATTACGATCTTCCTTGGGACCTATTATATATCACTGAGGAAAAATGTTTATAGGCTGGATGCTCTTCCTGACGCCAAATCATGGGGGTGATGGGTACGAGTGGGTTTTATCGAAACACCATCTCTAGGTGATTGCCCACTAACGCTAAAGAGCACTTCACCTTAAATATAGATATACAGAGATATTTACTTCATATATAAAGAAACAGAGAGATTAATAATTGCTTTGAAATTCGAACATATTTATTTATTTTTTCAGTAAATCTTTCACTTACTGTTTCATTTACTTTTAATAGAATTTGAGATGGTGATAAATATTGATATTCCGGGAGAAACTCCCTCCTTTTCAAAAAACAAAAGTTATTTCCATATAAGTTCGATTTGTAAGGTATTACATTTCTCTGGTTATAGTTGTAAATAGGTTTGTTGGTTCATCATGTCTTGATATTGTTCATAATTCTTGATCATGTTTCTCTTTTCAGGCGCTGCAGAAACTCATTGGCTCTCCAGATGGCTCCTCTTTCTGTGTATCGGTCTAATATCCCTCCGTAACTGTCTTGGTTGCATTTAAAGACATTATAAATCGAGCTACCAAGAATCTGTTTCCATCACACCAGAAAGTTCAGTGATCTGGACTTTTTTTTAACGTGAAACCGCTTGAAATAATTTAATATTTAAATTACCACATTATCGAAGAGACCAGCCATTGCTTAGTAGAGTTTTATTTCTGCTTATAAGAAAGAAATTGTCCAAATTCAGTAAGGGTACTTTCTTTGAAATTCGGTAAGAGTGCATACCTCATGTGATTATAGTTCGATCGAAATAATGATCAATGAAAATCAAATTAGAAATTAACATTCCACCATCCCCTCGTTTCTCTTTTTTATGAATTTTTAATTAAGCAATGTTCCCTCACACACAGATATTGTTAAACCTGACATAGTTATATGGGACAAGAGGGAGAAAGTAGCAACCCTAGTTGAAGTCAGTGTTCCTAATGATGCTGGCTTAAACAGAACTGAGAGAGCAAAAATAACTAAATGCCAACATCTCATGTACGACATGAAAAGAAACTGGAATCTTAGGAAGATCTCCATCATTCCAGTAATCATAAGAGCAACCGGGCTCATGAAAAAGAATGTCAAAACTACCTGGCGAATATACCCGGTGAACCAAGTGTAAGAGAGATCTAAACAATTACGCTTAAAGGGATGGTTAGAATCCTAAAAAGATTTATCGGTATGGGTCTCTGTAATAGCAGGTGAGTGTCTGGCATCCACTAGGATGCCCCATCCTCAGCAAAAACAAAAATATAGCAAAATTGGAAGAAAAAAAGAAATAGGAGAACGTCAAATTCATTGAATCAATCCAAATGAATAGATTAGTTTTAAAAAATTAGTCTGATGAAAAATGGTTTCCAATTAATTATGTTAGCATGATAAGCGCTAACCACTTCTAAGATAGAAACATAAGGCAGCAATGTCAAAACCGCTCCAACACTTTTGCCAGTGATGCAAGGTATGTTGCACTATGGGCGTCACCTAATTTGGTTTATATATATATAGTTTATGGAAATGTAGATAAGCAAGTAACATGCTAGTAGAAATAAAGCTACAAACATATCAATAAAGCTGGACCAAGTTACTTCGGTCGATTGGTTAGACCATATTCGTTTGTTGAAATGAGCTTTATTACACAGAATTCGACATTTTATACAGTAAAGGAAGAAACCCTGTAGGGAAAGAAAAACGTACACCGTTTTTCCTCGACTCGGTTTTTTTCCTTCACTGTATAAAATGTTGAGTTCTGTACTCATTTCACCAAACGAATATGGTCGAACCAATCGACCGAAATATCTTAGTGCAGCTTTACTGATGTGTTTGTGTCCTTATTACTACTAGCATGTTGACTTGCTTATCCAAATTTCGATAAACAAATATTTCATTTTGTCTGAAATTTTATTTCATATTTACTTCCTCATATATATATATATATATATATATATATATATATATATATATATATATATAAATTGATCAAGTCTAAATGTGTTAATAAAGTGAACATAAAACCAAGTTTTTCAAGGGTGCTCAATACCAAGTAGCGCATTTATAAAATTACATGAACAATATTATAGCCTTACGTCAATCAACCAACGTTTCAATGTGTATTACCGCATATTATCAAAGGCAGAGCTAAAATAAATTCAAAATCAAAAGTGAGAAATTCGGAGCCTTTAATAGAAATACATATGTCATCTCTCGTTCTGGCTGCTTGCTGACCGGATTATTCTACACCCTCACCCACCCACATGCTTGTCCGGCCTATCAGGCATGGAACCAGTGACCAAGTGCAAACTTAATGGGCGAGCTGACCTACAGTTAACCAAAATGGAATCTGATCGGCTTCCCCATCCCAACATGCTTCTTTGACCCTCTCTTTTCCTCTTAAAATCTGGCTCCGAATTTCTCACTTTTGCTTTTGAATTTATTTTAGCTCTGCCTTTGATAATATGCATTGAAACGTTGTTTGATTGACGTAAGGCTATAATATTGTTTATGTAATTTTATATATATATATATATATATATATATATATATATATATATATATATATATATATATATATATATATATATATATATATATAAATTACAATTAGACCAATGGTTAATTTTAAGTTTTATTTACAGGAAATAATAATGCTTCATCTTTCATTCAAACATAAAAGGAACAATTAAGCTTGAATATATCTATTTGACCTTTCATTGTTTAAATCTTAAAACAAAATTATACTCTACCTCCTGAGTCATGTAAGACATGTTTTCTGATAATTATTATTGCCTGTTTATGACGTATTTGAATAGAACTAGACATTTTGTCTATACTTTTATTTTTGGCACCTAAGAACCTGAAATACAAAATTTGTTATTTTTAATGGTTTCACATTTTTTAGCTTATTCTCGTTCAACCTTGATGGCAATTTAGTTTGTTATATTATAAAAATGTCTTCACTTGGTCATGAAAGTGTCTATTTCTTCATCCGTCATAAAGGTGTCTCCCCCTTCACCTGGTCATAAAAGTCTCTCCTTCTTAATCTAGTCATAAAAATGTCTCCTTTTTCACCTGGTCATAAAAATGTTTCCTTTTTCATCTGGTCATAAAAATGTCTCCTTCTTCAGGTGATCATAAAAATGTCTCCTTCTTCACATGGTCATAAATACTTCTCCTGGTCATAAAATTGTCTCCTTCACTTGGTCATAAAAATGTTTCCTTCTACTTGGTCATAAAATTGTCTCCTACTTCACCTGGTCATAAAAATGTATCTTTCTTCACCTGGTCATAAAAATACTCCTTCTTCACCTGGTCATACAAAAAAGTCTTTATCTGGCCATAAAATAACTCTTTTATTTTATTGACAATTTTATTGGTCATTTGGTCATAAAAATATTTTCTTCATCTTATCAAAAAATGTCTTTTTTCTCCTTTGGTGTCTTTAATATTGTTTCAGAAATTTCTGAATCCATTTCAAAGCTGTTAAAAGATTAATATTCTTAGAAGATTAATACTCTAAAAAGATTAATATTCTTAAAAGATTAATACTCTAAAAAGATTAATATTCTTAAAAGGGTAATACTCTAAAAAGATTAATATTCTTAAAAGATTAATACTCTAAAAAGATTAATATTCTTAAAAGATTAATACTCTAAAAAGATTAATATTCTTAAAAGGGTAATACTCTAAAAAGATTAATATTCTTAAAAGATTAATACTCTAAAAAGATTAATATTCTTAAAAGGGTAATACTCTAAAAAGATTAATATTCTTAAAAGGGTAATACTCTTGCTGCCAAAATAGTCTTATACTTTAAAAAAATTATCATAGGTATTATGCTGCACTATCAAAAGTCTCAGTTGGCTATTATTGGGAACAGTCACCGGAAAAAAATATTATTGGAAACGGTCACCAGAAAAAAATATTATTGGAAACGGTCACCGGAAAAAAATATTATTGGAAACGGTCACCGGCAGAAAATATTATTGGAAACGGTCACCGGCAGAAAATATTATTGGAAACGGTCACCGGCAAAAAATATTATTGGAAACGGGCACTGGCAAAAAATATTATTGGAAACGGTCACCAACAAAAAATATTATTGGAAACGGTCACCGGCAAAAAATATTATTGGAAACGGTCACCGGCAAAAAATATTATTGGAAACGGTCACCGGCAAAAAAATATTATTGGAAACGGTCACGGACAAAAAATATTATTGCAAACGGTCACTGACAAACAATATTATTAGAAAACGGTCACCGGCAAAAAATATTATTGGAAACGGTCACCGGCAAAAAATATTATTGGAAACGGTCACCGGCAAAAAAATATTATTGGAAAAGGTCACGGACAAAAAATATTATTGCAAACGGTCACTGACAAAAAATATTATTGGAAACGGTCACCGGCAAAAAAATATTATTGGAAACGGTCACGGACAAAAAATATTATTAGAAAACGGTCACCGGCAAAAAATATTATTGGAAACGGTCACCGGCAAAAAAATATTATTGGAAAAGGTCACGGACAAAAAATATTATTGCAAACGGTCACTGACAAAAAATATTATTAGAAAACGGTCACCGGCAAAAAATATTATTGGAAACGGTCACCGGCAAAAAATATTATTGGAAACGGTCACCGGCAAAAAATATTATTGGAAACGGTCACCGGCAAAAAATATTATTGGAAACGGTCACCGACAAAAAATATTATTAGAAAACGGTCACCGGCAAAAAATATTATTGGAAACGGTCACCGGCAAAAAAATATTATTGGAAAAGGTCACGGACAAAAAATATTATTGGAAACGGTCACCGACAAAAAATATTATTAGAAAACGGTCACCGGCAAAAAATATTATTGGAAACGGTCACCGGCAAAAAAATATTATTGGAAACGGTCACGGACAAAAAATATTATTGGAAACGGTCACTGACAAAAAATATTATTAGAAAAGGTCACGGACAAAAAATATTATTGGAAACGGTCACCGGCAAAAAATATTATTGGAAACGGTCACGGACAAAAAATATTATTGGAAAAGGTCACGGACAAAAAATATTATTGGAAACGGTCACCGACAAAAAATATTATTAGAAAACGGTTACCGGCAAAAAATATTATTGGAAACGGTCACCGGCAAAAAAATATTATTGGAAACGGTCACGGACAAAAAATATTATTGGAAACGGTCACCGACAAAAAATATTATTGGAAACGGTCACCGGCAAAAAATATTATTGGAAATTGTTTTAATAAAAATTATTTGTAATGTGAGGCGAAGTCGAATTTAGTGTAATAAACCTTCATCCTGACTTAGGGTTAGCGTTGGGGTTAGTGAAAGGCATAATTAATTAATTCCAGTGTTTGCTAATTCCACAAATATTTTAGAGAGAATTTAACACGGATTTGTTAAAAACTTTTGTAATTGAACAAAAAGTTTTTAAAATGTTATCAAATTAAAAAAAAATTAATTGAATTTTTAAAATTTTTAATTGAGAGTCAAAAAAGTGTAATTACCAACAACCTGGGTCACAAGGCATATTATTGCCTTGTGACCCAGGTTGTAGAAATAAAAAAGGATTTTATTTCTAACCCAACTTTTTGCCAAGAGTGTACATATTTTAATAAACTTAGTTTTTTATAACTGTTTTTATTTGTGCCATTTTATTTGTGCCATTATTACTTTAATTCATCGAAAGCATATAAACTCATGAGGAAAAGAAATTAACTTCTGACTTTAAATACTGTACAACAAGCTAGAAAAATCACAACCATTTGATCCCGGTAATAACCAACTCATTGATGGCTCAAAAGAAGAAAAGAAAACGTTGACTTATAGTTATATGAGTCATAGGCTTCTTTTCATGGATTAATGTCAAATTCTTATTTAAAACATCTACAAAAATAATCATGAACCCTTTTTATTTTCTGATAAAATATCAAACTGACCTTTTGGTTTTAACTAGATTCCAATATTTTTACCAATTCTGATACAATTACCGATTCCGATACAATTACCGATTCCGATTCTTAAATCGCTTCATAAAATTCTACCTTTTTAAGGTAGAATTTTATATGGGGGTAGCGGAGAGTCCTCATCTACTTTTAAATGTAGATATAACGTTCTTTTTCATTTGACAAACTTCTTAATGTTTTTCGTTTATGTATTGTATCCAAGATTTTGATAAACTCATTGTAAGATTTTCATCTATATTTTTTACTTGTGCCATTTTTCGTATTTATCCATTCGTGCCATTTTTACCTGTCCTATTTTTACCGAGCCATTTTTTCGGTGCCATTTTTACCTAAGTTCGTTATTATGATCTATAGATTTTAGTTTTACTGGTAGTTTAAAATCAATAAATATTTATCATTTTATCATTAGTATCAGCAATAGAAAATTAAGTTTAAAAAAAAAAATTAAAAGAATCATTTTTGGAATGGGAAATTAGGCTCAGATTTTTTCCGATATCCAAAAACTTTTCGATCCATGATTCCAATTAATCTTCTCAACACTAGTTTTAACCAATCAATAATGTATTCAATTACCAAACTTCTTCTCACATGCAAATTCAACGTCTCTGCCAATTTCAAGCAATGTGCAATTTGAATGAAACCACTTTTTCAATTCTACCATTTCAACTAACACTATTTTGTTACCACCCTAACCCTAACCCTCATCCATCTTGAGATGAAATAAGAATCCATGTTGTCGTCCATTGTGTCACACAGTAGAATGATTTGAATACTGATATTTCTTTCAATGGCTTGCCACTTGGACGATTTTAATTCTCCTTCTTAAGCTCATAACAATAGACAAATTGTTTGAGGGCAGACAACTTTAGATAGGATAGGAGGTTCTGCCCAGATATTAATATTTTCTTGTGGTATGTTGGGTGGTAATACAAACTGTTGTCAGCATAATTTTAACCCATTGCAATCCTAATGGGAAATCTTTCCACAAGAGAATTGATATATTCATCCTACGAGTTGTTAATTTCTGTAAACAATCGCAGATGTTTGTGAAATAGTAGAATAGTAACGAAATTATCGCCCCAATTCAAAATGATCTAAATACTTCATGTTTAAAATATGCACATCTATGCAGGCTAAAAATGTGTTACATTAAAAATCACGTCCCTTTTTTTCATCTCCCGTCTCCTATCCCCGTACACTTTGACATTTTATCGATCTTTAAAGTAAGTAAAAGAAATCCTTTTTTTGTCTAGTCAGGATACTGCTAAAATTAGAACTTTTGACTCTCCCTCTCTCTCTCTCTCTCTCTCTCTCTCTCTCTCTCTCTCTCTCTCTCTCTCTCTCTCTCTCTCTCTCGATTTATTGTTTTTGTTTCTTCCAACTTAGATCCGGAATTTACATTTCCCACAGCCTTTTAAAACATACTACTACTATACCCAACAATGCTTCAAGCAAACTACCATTCTCTAATATATATATATATATATATACATATATATATACATATATATATATATATATATATATATATATATATATATATATATATATATATATATATATATATAGAGTTCAAATATATTGATAACATGAACCAACCAATATTTTTTAAAAAGTGCTCGATACAAAATCGAGCTTTTTAAATAAATATATAAACATTAGAAACAGTCTACGCAGATTAACTAACGTTTCGAAGTTAACACATCTCATCGGGACAAAAAAGTGATTCAAGAAATTAAAATTGAAATTATCCAAACGAAATCAGACAGAAGAAAATCTGCCAGCTGAAACTTAACCTCATTAAACATGTCATTTGTTCTTTCCACGATTAGACGGCCCCTCCTACATACCCCAACTCATTTGCCGGGCTCATGCAAGCCTTTCTTATCCCCCTCCTCTTTCATCCCTCCCCCAACCTTCAATAGCCTATATTCCGACCCCTTAGTCGTAAGTCAAATCAAATCAAATTGATTGGAAAAATATAGCAAAGTGCAACAAGCCATGTAAATGGACAGTTAGAAGATGTGTACAGCTAAACAGCGTCTGAATGTTTTGTCCAAGGCGACCTCAATCCTGGATACACAGTGCAGCGACCCAAACCAAAAAAGACGCCTCTGAATTTCCACGAGACCCTCTCTGCAGAGCTGATGTGAAGAAGAGGTCAAAAGGCACATTGTAGTTGCCACGCATGATGTTAAAGGCAAGAATGAGATCTCCACGCAGCCGACTACGCTCCAGCGAATACAGGTTGAGGGCCTCAAATCGTTGTTCATAGGACTTTATGTGGAGTCCGCGGACCATCCGCGTCGAAGTCCGATGGAAAAGTGCTCATAATGTGGTCTATATTTAGTTTAATTCAGTTTTATGCAAAAGTGAAAATTTAGATACCTCTGATTTTTGTGAAATGTTAATAATAGGCCTTAGACATCAATTAATTCTAGAAATTTCAGTATCTTAAAGGGATAATTGGGGCGAATAAGATGGGCACAGCTTCCTATTTGAAAATTCAAATATTTCAGATTTGCATTGAATTTGATCCATTTTCATTAGACACCAATTAAGCAAGATTCCATAAATTTCCAATTTTTCATAAGATGCCTTAAGCTTAAGCCTTAAATTTTTTTACATTTTCTAGAATCAAAATCATGTAATGGATTTTGATCAAAATTGGAACAAGGATTCTCGGCATAAGATTTAATAGCATTATATCTTAATTTTAATCATTGTAAAGGGACATCAAAGTGGTGCAAAACTGTTCTGTTTGGAGAATTCATCTTACCCGACCTGGGACGGGTATTCATCCAATTCCATATAAAGAAATGAAAGGGATGTAATTTGTACGATGAATTTGTTTAAATTGACTTTGTTTGAATCTCCCATAAACAAATACTTTAACTTCTATTTAATACTAGAAAACAATGTGACCCGTTGGATCACCCATTAAGCTCGGGTTAAATTGTTTCAATCAGGAAAGGGTGAGTTTGCAAAAGTTGGTAACATTTAAAAAATAAGAAAAAATACTAAATTAGCCTCTTTCTGCTCTCTCTCTCTCTCTCTCTCTCTCTCTCTCTCTCTCTCTCTCTCTCTTCAACTACGAGTTAAATAGTATTGCTGCCTGTGGTGATATTCCCTTTGGCTTAGGCTGAACTATTCCCATCATTTTATTTTTTCCTTTCTTTATTAATTTCGACTGTTTATAAACAGATGGAGGGAGAGAGAAAGAGTGACGGAAGCAAGAGTAATAGACGACGTATAAAATAAGGGGGGGGGTAAACAACATAAATTGAGAGAGGGTGAAAGTGATAGATCGAAACTTGATAAAAGTTGGATCACTTGATGAGTTATTTGTAAATTACAGTTAATTAGAACAATTTAAATGAAAGTTTTTTCAAACATAACTCAATCCCAAAACCGAGAAATATTTTATGTTATTTGTGCGATTAAAATATATAGGAAAAAACGCCTTACAGAAACAAACGTTGATTAATTCGGCTTTAGTATCATAAGAGATAGCTGTTTTATTCTTGAAGTGGTGTGACAGTTACCAGTGGAGACCATGGAATTTGTCATGCCGTGTTCAATTTCCATCGGGGCTGTAATGCCCCCCCCCCCTTCCTAGCCATGAGTTAAATAATAGGAAAGATTAGAATGCCATGTCTTGGTGAAGCAAACGGTCTTGGAGAAAGGAAACTCCCAAATAACACCAACTCTTCACTTATTAGTTACCGACCATCTTCCAGATTTCTTCCTGTCACTGAGCTATGGGGGATGCTGCGTCAGGAGAAGTGCGGTTACAGATTGCACAACCGCTTGAGACAGGAGGCCAATGATTCTATCAAACAAGCCTACATGACTAAAACTATCAACCGTCTACATGCCTAACATAGATGGTGCCATTCAAAACACTTCACTGAGTAGAGTATGGTTCTGTTCGGTTTCAAGATACCATCCTCCCAGGCATTACCTCCTCCTTCGGGAAAGGAGAATGCCGATACGTCTTATCCAGGTTATTTTATAACCATCCAGAATGTAAACTGACGCCATGTCTAACTTTACTGCAGTGTGTGTATGTAGGGGGGGGGGGAGTTGTACTTAAAATGAAGCGCCTCTATTTCTCTCTGTCTTCTATCTACTCGGCAAACTATTGGTTGGATTTTAACCAGAAATCAGCCTCCAGATTGTCTATAGTACTCATTGTGTCATAGCTTATATGTATATATATATATATATATATATATTTATATATATATATATATATATATGTATATATATATATATATATATATATATATTGCTAATATAGATTTCGTATCTGTCTGTCTGAAGCCGAAACTATACTATTACTTCTATTCATTGTACTATTGTACTATCTTTCAATGCTCAATTCAGGGGGTAGTGTAGTATCTGTTCTGTGGTGTGGGCATGATTTAAGGGATTACTTTCTCTTTTTTGGAGGAGGTAGGGGGGGGGTTATTGTAGTATCTGTTCCGTTGTCATGAGACCATCCTTCCAGGCAGTATTTCAAACAAATGTTGCATTACATTTTATTTTATTTGCTGCAAAAAAAAATGTTATTTGTGTCTGGGTGACGAATGCTGCCTTTTTTCAGGGAAGGAATGATGCTGCCTTCATCCACACTTTCGTGTTGATTGCTGAAAACTTTCTTTTACATTCTCGATTGACGGAATAACTGATTAGAAAAATACATTCACATCAATAAAGTAAACTTGAAAACTATGCTATATTTGTTAGAAGGGGCAATGTAGTATTTGTTCTGTGGTTATTAAACTATCTTCTCTTTTGAGGGGGGGGGGAGCATACGTCAACAATTGATTTTGACAAACGGCTGTTTATAAGAAAACTCAATGCTTACATTATTTTTGCTAGTATACTTAATGATTTCATTTGTTAACATTTTTTTAATCATTGTTTAACAAATTCTGATAATAGCCTTAAGACATTTCTTTAAAATCAAATATCTCTCTCTCTTTCTCTCTTTCCTTCCCCCTCTCTCTCTCTCCTTCTCTCTTTCTCTCTCTCTCTCTCCTTCCCTCTCTCTCTCCTTCCCTCTCTCTCTCCTTCTCTCCCCCTCTCTCTCTCTCTTTCTCTCTCTCTCTCTCCCTCCCTGTGTTATAGACTCAGAAAGTACTGGTTGAATTCCAACCAAACTTGGCATGCAGATAACCTTGAGTATTATCCTATCTCCTATGTAAACATTTTTTTAATTGTTATAATCAAAGATGGCGCTATCAATCTGTTAGTATTATTAAAGATCTGTTCGCCCCAAAACATTCCACTAAAAGTGTATGTCTGCCGATTTGCTGTCCACTTAGAAAGTTCTAGTTGGATTCTAACCAGACTCGTCATGCAGATAGGATATAACTCAGGGGCGGCATAACAGACTAACCTAATCGAACACTGACTGTCATGAAAGGCTCCGGAAGATAAACGGCCTTTAAGATAGCAGAACTGGATGGGATCAGATTTGATATTCGTTTTATGCTGCTGGTTTGCATTCGTGCCGAATCCTATTCCAGTAGAAAGTACGTTTAACACACACACACACACACACACACACACACACACACACTAAGAAAAATTTTTTAAATATGTGATAAAAAATTACCCTGAAATTGAGGTTATTGCTCCTTGGCAACGCCGGGTCTCTTCACTAATATTTTCATAACAAACAAAACTAAAGTTATTTAAACAATATTTAATTAAATGCTTATTCAAATGTCTCTCGTGTATATAATATATAATTTGCAAAGAATATCAGAACAAATAAATGCTGAAATCCATGACAAAACAATTTTTGCCTTTAAACTTCAGAAAATGGTCGGCTGTACAAATTTCACTAATAAATTTCATACAAAACCTAATCGTGCTTGGTTTTAATTATTTCAAACAAATGATGCATGACATTTTATTTTATTTGTTGCGGAGAGATGTTATTTGTATGAGGAATGACATAAGTCGGGGGAATTTTCACTCTTACGCTCAGATCAACTACCACTGTCACCCACGTACACCGGGAAGTCTTTTTCATAGGATAACTATTTCTTCCTAGCACCGTTATTATTTCTTTCGTCATTCGTCACGAATGCTGGCTTTTTCGTCAGTGAACTATCGCCTGCGTTTGTAGCAGTTACAAACATTAACATTTCTTTTTTATTGCGTAGAGCAGCCCATGCGAGGCGATTTGGTTACACAAGGAGTATTGATTTCAATCGGAACTTTGAAGGACTACTTCCTACCTCTTGCGAATTACAGAGAGCTACTCGACACCAACAATGAAAGGCGTCATCTCTCCTGTCCTAGTGGACAGCCACTGGAAGAAATACAGTTCAAAAACCTTCGGCAGTCAACGAACTTTCTTACTTTCTTACTTTCTTACTTTCTTCAGTCTTAACTTCTAGCAACCTACACCCAACGGTGTAGGTCACTTAAATAAATGCATATCGTTGTTATTTATAAAATAGCTATGTTTTCCTTTCGTTTGACGACCGATTTGTAACAAAATATTATGAGTTTATCTTACAGTCCATGCGAAGACAGGCTTTTATACGTTCATGTCAATAAAATAAACTCGAAAAGTATGCTATTTTTATGGTGTTCCTTTCGCTATGACTGTCTACCCCCCCCCCTCTCTCTCTCTCTCTCTCTCTCTCTCTCTCTGTAACAGTGTCGGGCAGCCCCACGGAAGGGGGTGGGGGCCCAAGATACAGCACCAGTATGAGTTGACTGTGAGCTTACGAAGGTCGATGGTACAATTACCGCGCTAGTATGCATAGAGAGAAAGAAAACCTTTTAAATCTCTGGACGTAATTGAACAGCTGGGGATGAGAAAAAAGAAAACCGAATTATTTTTTTTATGGCTAACAAAAGATACGATAGAAACGAATTAACTTCTCAAAGTCGATATGAGAATGGCCACGGAGGGGGGGGGGGTCTGACAGCTGAACTCCGTGAAGTGACAGTTGAGTGTTAAATCTCGAATCGGGTCAATTGGTTTTAAGTGATCGTCCGAGAAAGATCGCCGGCGATCTTTCTCGGGACAGTCCTGATATCTCTCAGCTGTTGTCGAAATCAAACTCCCTATGGAGTGGTAAAGTTAAAGCTCCCCCCCCCCCAAAAAAAAAAATACTAGTACGAATTGAGTTATGTTTGAGTGACGTGCGGCACAAATAAATGGTCATAAAAGAGTTCGGCAGCTATTGACGAAATTTCTTTTAAGGACCCGTGGAGAATGTAGATACAAATCTTCACGCGGAGTGCCAAATTATAATTAGGTACAGGGCGGTGTATGTCTCGATAAAAGCCAAGCGAAGAACAGCTACAATCAGAGAATCAGGGACGCCAGTCAGTCAGTCAGTTACGAAAGGACTCGCTCTGTACTTTCCCCACCGAACCCGACATATCAGTTCGTGTATATGTTCTTTTCTCGTCCCGAACTTAGAACAGAATTTTGCTGACTCCCGGCATTATTAGCGCTCGTCGATCCGACTAACACACACAGTTAAAATTTGATATTATCGAACGGCCTGGCTTTGTAAACAAACCAGTGTACATTATTTTTAATTATTTTTTTTTAATAATTATTCTTTTAAGAAAAACAAACAGACAAAGTCGTTACGGACTTAATTCTTTCCAGTCAACTGTTCTGCATGAAATGACCCTTCTCTTCACAGCGAGGCAAGGTTGCTGACCCAACCCGGTTGATTGCTCACTGATCTAAACAAACACAACGTGGGAGTGAGTAGTCGCTGGACCAGGCGTTTCAACATCGGCAACCTTCATCAGAACGGCAACTTTTCCCGAGCAGTACCAGGTGACCAACCGAACCCGGTATGGCCGAACTGGTGACGTCACGAAAGCTGGGGACACGGGTACATCTCTGTAAGGGTTGCAATTAGAAAATAAAGCCCTTAACCAAGATTTAAAAACTTTTCTTGAGTAAAATTTTATGCGGAATCCAATGGTGCTATTTATTTTTTATTATTAAAATTTAATTTTACACTAAAGTTTGATAAAGTTGAAACAGGAGTATATAATAAAATAAAAGATATCGATGAAGCCATAATCTTTATCATGATGTAAAGTGATTTCCCCTATTTCATTGACGACTATAGCTTTCTATCCAAGAGCTGCATATGCGAATCTATTTCAACAGCCATTTAGGTCAATTCTTGATGCGTGTTTCAGAAAATATGCATTCGTTTTGTTCTCTTTCAATAATGTTTATATTTTTTCCTTCATAAGTCATTCATATAGGAAGTCGGAGGAATTTTCACTGTCACGCCTAGATCTACTGACACTGTCACCCACATACACTGGGAAGTCTTTTTCATAGGATAACTATTTCTTCCTAGCAATGTTATTATTTAATTTTTTAGCTTTTCCTATTGTCTGTTAGTTACTCTAAATGTTGTACCTAAATACGGAACGCTACATTCATCTATACTTTCTTGGGGGGTCTATGCTGAGGACTTTTTTACATTCTCGATTGATGAAATAACCGATTAGAAAAATGGCATTCAAAGAACACAGAGCGGTTTCCAGAGTCCATATGACAATCGTTCGTTAACAGTCTCTTACATTGTTCACACTTTTCATTCTTTATTTATTTTTATTTAAAATTTTCAAATAATATGATTTATGTACAAAAATATTTTATTCTCGGGTCACAGAAAGCTAATTATTTTATTCTCGGGAAATTATTTTATTCTGTAGAAAGCTAATTATTTAACTTCCAGTATCTATTTTCATAGGATTATGCAATACCACGATGAAGCATAGTATTCGGAGTAAAAGACTCAGCAGAATAGCAGAATAGCAGAATTTGCATTTTCGAACACAATGCAGAATTCGGTGTCATTTACACAATCGCTCGTTGTTTCGATTATTCTTACAACATAATCATATTTTTTTACATTCTATTTCATATATTTCGCATAATATCAAAATCTGGCTTCCCGGACAACATCGGTCACATTTAACGACTAAGCTTGCTTTTTTCGCATAGCAATTTAAAATCCAAAGCAGACAACATCTGTAAAAAGATGTCATCTGATTTGGATTTTTATTTTATTAGAAATAATGGTTTACAATCGATGTTCCCTGCTGTACCGTTCGCCTAACAGAAGCAGTTTCATTATCTGTCGTCATGGTGCTGAAAAGTATTGCGGCTACATATTCGAACCTAATATCGTACAGATTGAACACCGAAAATATCAGTCGCAATAGAAATCAACAGCCATGTTTTGACTGTCCATAAGATTCTTATGACTGCCGTAAATATTTTTTTACTTTAATTGCATATTTCATGAAGTCATTTTGAATGTTAAATCACATCTATTAAGGGTGTATAACCAAATATTTTTTTAAGGGAGATACATTGTGGGGGTGGGGTGGAGGTGTTTCGGGGGGGGGGTGTAAAAAATCTTCGGTACTTTTTTTCAAGAACAATTGTAAACAGTCTGAAACTTGACGGTAAAAATATTAATAGAAAGAAATTATTTTTAAATTTGAAATGGTGATAAGTATCGTAAATAAATTTAACTTAAAATGATCACCCACTTACAGACCAAATAGAGTTTATTAAGGATATATGTAACTACAGGTTTTAAAGGGAAATATATTTTGTGTATGTCGGGGGTTAACAAATCTTCAGTACTTTTTTTCGAGAACAATTGTAAACAGTCCCAAACTTGGCAGTAAAAATGTTGAAAAATATTTTAGTATCGCAAATAAATATAACCTAAAATGATCATCCACTCCAGGGCCACCAAGCGATAATGATAACCCACTTACGATTCAGAGACTTTTTACGGTTTCTAAAAAGACAGAAACGGTGTGCGCAACATGGATGTAAAAGTCAATGTATAATTTATGCGACCGCTAAAAGTCAATTTCGCTATAACGTAATTAATTTATTTATGTTTTAACGCATATTTTCAACAGAAAAGAAATAAACCCTAATCCACATACATTTATACAAAATTGATCTCCAAGAAATGAAGAAAACGGGCAAGATTAAAAATAAATTGGCTATGAATCTTTAACAATGCTATTTGGTCCGGAAGTGGGTGATTATTTTCCCTTTATATACAAAACCTATCCCTGTTTTGCATGCTGTTCACAAGTATGAAAAGGTAATCTCATTTTTCTTTTTGTGTGAATTAACATAGGGTGCAGCGCTACAATAATAATCTTATTCCTAGCTGGGCAATGTCCGTGCATGGGTCGTTTTGACTTTAGTACGAAACACTAAAGGGGGACAATCCAGTATATAGTGAAGCTAACGATATTAGCAACAGCTAACTCAACGTATTGGTATTGTTTCGACAACTGTTTTTTCCAAGTGACTTAAATTATAAAAGTTGTAAGGCATGAAATCAGTATGACGTCTTTTTTTACGGTACGGAATGAAATTTGTCTCTCCTTTCACCACCAACGCTCGAACACTCACTTTGCCCCAATTGAAATAAATGGCTCTCTCTTTGAGGAACCCCCTCCGCTTTGATAAGCTTTTAGGACTGACCTTCATCACGGAAGACTTACATCAAATCTGTTGCCAAGGTCGCTGGAAAGATGGTTGGATCATTCTAACGCTCCAGAAAATATCTCACTTCTGACGAAATCCTCTACCTGTATAAGAGTCAAATACGTCCTAAGATGGAATACTGTTGCCACATCTGGGGAGGTGCTGCTCAGAGCACCCTCTTCTGTCTTGACAGAGTACTAATCCGACTTCGAAATCTAGTGGGGAATGTCTTCTTCCCTTCTTGACAGACTCTTTCTCACAGAAGAGAGGTTGTTAGTCTTTCTCTACTCTATTATTATTTTCATGGTAGGTGTTCGAGTGAGCTCCAATCTCTGATCCCCCCTGTAAAACATTCACAACAAACACCCGTCTAGCTACAAACACTGTAAATAATTTTCTCTGTGTACCTAAAACTAAATGGAACTTCCATTAGCAAAGTTTCTTTCCAAGAAATACCCGTCTGTGGAACACAATACCACGGCGCTGCTTTTCAGCTGACTACAACATGGTCGTTTTCAAGTTCAGTTTGAACAAATTGTTGTTGAGTCGTACTCTTAAACAATTAAAGTCTGTCCAGTTTCAACCATCGTTACAAATCCTCACTGTGTTGTCTCACTGTCCACCTGACGAGCTCATTAACCCTTCTCCTCGAGTGGCCTTTGAGCCTTGATAAGTGGTGACTCGTTAGTACATAAAAAAAACTGTATCTCAAACCCAAGATCTTTTGTGTGAAAAATAACCAACTGTTGATGTTAAAGAATTTTCCAAGTATTCCGTAAGCCACCGTGACCGAGTAACTTATATTTGAAACAACCACGACGGCTTAGTTATGGGGCGTGAATCTTGGAACCTTTTTTTAACAAGAATATTTTTCTTGTTTTGGCGTTGTTTTAAGAGTTTTATTGCTGGATTAGAAAGTCATTACATGTGTCAATATAAATTAAATATCGCAAAAGTTTGTTTTCTTCATCTCATTAAAATATTTTTTTTTTAGATATTACAAAAAAAAACTTACTGAACTCCCCCAGAATAGAGCAGATTTACTATGGAAAGGCAAAACTTGACTTCATACAAAGTCTGATAACTTGGGTCTGTTTCTTCTTCTGTGTGGAATCATAGATCACGTGATGTCTCGTTCCGTTGATTTATCCACGTGGCCATCCATATAAAGGACTTTAAACGTAAGTAAGCACACTTCCTTTTCACTCCCCTTTTTGGTCCGATCGCTGATGTGACAACATGCAGTCAGATTCTCATCTGTCTAATTTAGTTCTGTTGACGCCCCTTTGAAACAAATTCTCTACAAAATATCAGTAAGTCTGCTTTTCACATCCGCGTATTAAGAAGCTTTTACGTGTCTGTACATTTGGTGTATTACTTCTAACCCCAAATAAATCCTGTTACGGGACGATTCCAATATTTTCTGATTCTGATACAATTATCGATTCTGTTTTAAATTCCTGATTCCGATACAATTATTGATTCTGATGCCGATTCTAAAATCGCCTACAAAGATAGAATTTCATTTTTAGGGTTGGGGAGGGGAGAATTTAGCAAAGAGTCCTACTCTACTTTTAAATATGAATATAATTTCTTTTTAATTTGACAAATTTCTTAATGTTTTCACTTTATCTATTGTATTCAAGATTTTGATAAACTCATTTTGAAATTTTCATCTATATTCTTAATTTGTGCCATTGTTGGATAGTCGCCCTATGGGAATGGACGTATCTGTTGGAAATCGTTGGTTTGACTTGCGCGAATTAACGCGGGGTTGACTCGGCAGTCGAGTGCAGAATAGGGCCTGTTCTCACAGTCGGAAATCACAGACATGACAAGTTCACCGCGTGATGAGACCCCAGATCAAGGGTCAGTGTGCACCTGCGAGAGGCTCTGTGACGTCACAGGCCTTTGCGTGATAAACAGAGGGATCCGTGACATCACTCATTCTTCGTGAGAAGCGAGTTTTAGCCAGTCTGGGTTTTGGAGGCGTGATTGTTACCATGTAAACTACAACAGATAAGGGAAATATTTCCCTAAGAACATACAGGCGAGAGGTATCCTTCCCCCCTCCCCTCCATGAATGGTTAAGACTTATTTGATAAGTGATTTGCTCTCTCTCTCTCTCTCTCGACGTAGTGAATGTCCCCAAGCCGATAAATAACTAACACTTGTAATAAAAAGAATTGTTGTTTAGTGAGTCGGTCAGGAAGCTTTTGTTGCAGACAACGGACGGCGTGGTTCACGGCAGGAAGGAAAGAAGAAAGAATTCATCCACTAGTCGACATCGAGACGGCGACCCTCTACACGACGCGGGAGAAATCTAAAGGTATGCAAACAATATATGAACGATGTGATTTATGATGATTTAAAAATGAGTATTAAATGTGAACTGCCACGGCCCTTTCTGGGACGAGTATAAGAAACGAGTACCCCCGTAGCACCAAGAGAAGAGCTATGCAACAAATACCTTTTTGGTTGCTGTGACTGGGACTTTCTTAAAAGAAAAAAGAAAGAAAATTTTTAAACTTGGGTTCAAATAGTGTAGAGGTCCTAAATGATAATGGAACGCACAGCGTGGTCGGGGAAGACAGAGAGAGAACTACAAAACAGTAAGTAAAAAGCCGTTGTATATTTTGAGAGACTGCGTCTTAAAAAAAAAACAGGCGCGATGTGCAGTAAAAGTAAAAACAGAATAGAATATAAAATAATGAATAGAAAATAAACAAACACACACACACATACACAAAAATCAAATATTAAAAAAAAAATAACACATACAAAAAAAATGAATAAATAATAATAATTATAATCTGTGACATACGCACACATGAATTTAGAACTAAATAAAACAACGTACTATTGCGCACACGCAGTTTTAACTTTTGAGAAAGAAAAAGGGACGGAGAGAAAGACAAAAGGACAGTGACGAATTTGCACACATAAGCAGCGCACTTTCTGTCCAGGTTTAAAAATAAATGCATTCGGTGAGGAGGAACTGATTTCTTGGTTGTTTTTGTCAGGTGAGGTGTTTTTCACTCAAATTGTATTGTTTTGAATCTTTTTTTTGTTTGATTTAAATGTATCGTTGAGGGAGAGACTCATTGAATTAATTTTCCTTGTTTTTTTTTTTTATTTAGCCGAGAGCATTGGTTTTTTTGGGCCCTCCTCATATTAAAATATTAGTATATAAAAGAAAAGAAACAGTGACTAATTAAGACTAAGTAGAGGTCAGCCAATTAGACAGAGTTAGTATGAGAGAATTGACCTTTTGGCGGTGCGGTAAGGGTTTTAGCGGGGGTCCGATGTGGAGGCCGTAGGGCCGTGTCTCTTCCAACTGACAGGTTGGGATTGAGTTATCTTCACTACGCGTGACCCGTTGAGGTAGCCGGTGAGCTTGTGATTATACGGACAAAGAGTTGTTTCGGTGCCACACGCATGAAAAAGCGATTTTGTAGCCATGAAAAGATTGGCATGATATATTTTTGGGGGGACCTCAGAGTTATCGCATCGGTATGGGTCATTGTTGTTTAGTGGGTCAATGGGGCCCACGAGAGCACCGCGACAGTGTGGCGGGTCTGGATGATTGTGAAATTAGGTTCGTGTGAGTGAAATTGGTTCGGCCCGAAACGGATTAATACAGCACCAGAGCGATGACATGTTCGAATTAGTTAGGAAGAGTGGGTGGGGTCAATGTGGAATGTTGGGCCCCTTAGATGTAGGATATTGAAAGGCGAGTCGCCAGCCCTGAAGTTATTGTGAGCCCCCTTGGAAGGGATAGACAAAGTGCAGCGAGCCGGCTCAGAGAAATTGATGGATCATCTTGGGTTGGGAGTTAAGGGGTCGCTCTGGTCCATGTTAAAATGCATACGCAGTCAAATGGTATGATAAGACATAACTTACAGAGAAATTAGATGGCTGACCAGAAAGGGATTATAAGAATTTTAAAATGCGGGTTTTCTGTTTTGCCCTGTATTCTGTTAGAATTTAATGAATGAGTGTGGTGAATTGTGTGACTAGGTATCGTGTGCAGATGCCCGTGGTGTCAAGTGGTCAAGCAACCAGCGTGTCCTATTATCGATTGTGACAGGGATGACCATAGAGCCGATATCGATCGTAAGGGGAATTTCCTTACATAGGGCCGATTTGGAAAAGCCGGGTCAAGAAGGTTAAACTGAAATGTCCAGCCGTGTGACCCCTGGTTCTGACCAGACCCTGCGGAGGGGTGTGTAAAAATCAAAATCTTAGGATTGTTTTTTTTGTGTAGGGAGGGGAGGAATGTTGGATAATGGCCCTATGGGAATGGACGTATCTGTTGGAAATCGTTGGTTTGACTTGCGTGAATTAACGCGGAGTGGACCCGGTAGTCAAGTGAAGAATAGGGCCTGTTCTCACAGTCGGAAATCACAGACGTGACAAGTTCACCGCATGACGAGACCCCAGATTAAGTGTCAGTGTGCACCTGCGAGAGGCTCTGTGACATCACAGGCCTTTGCGTGGGAAACAGAGGGGTCCGTGACATCACTCGTTCTTCGTGAGAAGTGAGTTTTAGCCAGTCTGGGTTTTGGAGGCGAACCGATGAGACGTGATTGTTACCATGTAAACTACAACAGATAAGGGAAATATTTCCCTAAGAAAATACAGGCGAGAGGTATCCTTTCCCCCCCTCCATGAATGGTTAAGACTTATTTGATAAGTAACTACGATAAAGTAGTGATTTGCTCTCTCTCGACGTAGTGAATGTCCCCAAGCCGATAAATAACTAACTCTTGTAATAAAAAGAATTGAAAGTTAAAAAGATTATTTGGTGAGTCGGTCAGGAAGCTTTTGTTGCAGACAACGGACGGCGTGGTTCACAGCAGGAAGGAAAGAAGAAAGAATTCATCCACTAGACGACATCGAGACGGCGACCTTCTACACGGCGAGGGAGAAATCTAAAGGTATGCAAACAATATATGAACGATGTGATTTATGATGATTTAAAAATGATGAGTATTAAATGTGAACTGCCACGGCCCTTTCTGGGACGAGTATATGAACCACTCTCTCTCCAATTAATATCAAGATATCTTCCACCATCCGGAGATCGACTGGGATGCCTTTTGTTGGCCTTAGACTACAAATGATTTCCTTGAACTAATGCTAGACTTAAACTAGTCACAACAACTTTGATCTACTCTTCACCACTAATTTTGGGAGAATGAGCAGTATCAGTGCGAACGAAAAAACTCCTCACAAAAATGTAATTTGCACGGAAAGAACATCGGTACGCTAAACGTGAATATAAACTGCATTAAATAGAAAGAAGAAAAAAACAGAAAGAAATATTCCAACCATCTCGAGCGAACAACAAAAATGAGCTTGCATTTGAGTAGCAAATGCAGACAGTATGGTGTTCTGGAAATATGGATACTGGCGCAGTTTGTGACCCATGCTGAAATCAATGTTTTGTCAGCAACTTTACGGCAGGTTATGGAAACAGCCGGGAAAAGCCGAATGAAAATTGTGTGGCCTTAAAATCAAAACGAGGCGACGCTATCTAATACAAACAATTAAGGAAAGATTTAAAGCAAGAAAAAAACAGGTATTTTTAATGAAAAAATATTTATTTTTTTACAAAGAAAATATAATGAAACAACTGTGATCAAATTTTTGTTTGTTTCAATGAATTCTTTTTTACATGTACAGCTTTTGAATGTGACCGACTAGGTTAGGGTTAGGTTAGGTTGTTATTCTTTTAGGGTTAGGATGAAAAAGAAAAACATACACTGATGAAAGATGCCGATGAAAAGTCGGTTTCAGCATGGGTCACAAACTGCACCAGTACCGAAATATGGACATTCAAAGCAGAGATCTCACAATAAAAACATGAAAAATGGCAGATGCTATGTGAATCATTATCAACCCCCGGATGTCCGCCATGTTGGCATGACTTCATTTTGGTGGCAATCATCTAACAATAACAGTAACGAAATATGAAGCTGTTTTGTGCATTTTCAGATGTCAGTTTTGACTTGAATAGAAAGACATGATCACCCTTGAGTGTTACCAGTGCTAACAAATGTTTCCTTCGCATTGTAAGTACATCCTTACTGTTTCGTTGATAAATAAAACTGTACGACCCATGAATGATAAACTGAAAAAAAAGATGGCTGGCAATGGAGTCCTTTTTCTACTTGCCTTCGTACGAGAGAAAACAAAGCCGTTTTTTACTTAGTCCGATTCACAATCCCCACACAAGCCAGATCTCTGCAAGTATTTTTACTGATCAAAACCAGAAGTACCATATCTACTATCTCAAACATCAATTTTAATAACAACACCTTATGCCTGCTATTGACTATTTAATTTACACCTGCTAGGCGGCTGCATGTTTAGTGGATTGTGAATAACAAACGAGTGAGAGATATTTTACCAAGAGAAGAGAAACCACATAAGAAATTGGAAATATGTCTGGTTTGGAGTTTCGATCACCCAAAAGTTGGTTTGACCACTCGAGAAAATAATGTTTCTACAGATACGCGGTTCCCTGTCATGGTTTTGACCCACTTGATTTTTTTTTAAACTAATAGTCGGCCAGGTACGGGACCCCCTAGGATTTGGTTTTTGATGTCCATAGATTGGCAGCAGATTAGCCTTTTCAAGTGAACATCTGGGTGGTCTTTCTGGTGTGGTCTCAGGTATATCTATATATATATATTCCAGCAGAGAGGCAAAAGGGGTTAGTTAGCCGTCTGAGCGTCTCACAGTGAGTTGATTTTCTGGGCACCTCATGGTCAGTTGGTTTTCGATGGCCCTCAGAAACAGATGCTCTATTTGTGTTGGGTTAGACTTTTGTTTCAATTTGGTCAGGTTTTGATTTCGAGAAAGAATTCTTCTATTACAGCACTGACTGCGACAACACAACTGACACTGCGACCGGTGTCAGAATTGAGCAACAACTTTGGACCAGCACAATGAGCAGGCGATCACAGTGAATACACAAAGATACACGTTCATAGCTGTACCATCACCTTAAAAATAAGTGTAACTATGCCCCTTTTCCCCTGGTCTTGATGGTGTTACCTGCTTCTCAAACGTGATGGGTTAGGGTTTCTTTTGCAGTTCTGCTTTAAGAATGGTGCCACTCCGGAGCAGTGGAAAACGGTTGGTGTTATTCCATCATCATCATCATCATCATCATCATCATCATCATATTCGGTTTAACATCCATTTTACATGGTGACATGCATTGTACTAACTAGCTTTAAGAAATTGACTCTCAAACTAACCTATCTCTGGCAGGTCTTTATTTATTCAACTTTCTCTCAGTTTCATCCTTATCACTTCCTCCCATGATTTCTTTGTCCCTTCTCTGTGGGCTGAGATGTCATCTGATGTACCACAAGGATCTGCTCTTGGTTCCCTTCTGTCTGTGGACTATATTAACGACATAAATGTCAGCTTAAAGAAAGCCACAATACTGAAATATGCAGATAACCCGAGCTGTACCTTGAGATACAAAGGACATAAATCTTGCCTACAATCAGATCTGAACACAATGCAGTGATGCATCACAGACTGGCATTTTGGAAGCAAAAATCTAGCATCCACATATTCCTTCCACAACACCAATATCAAGAGCACATCTCTGAAATTGTCAAGAAGGCTGGTGGTGTAATGGCATCACTCAGCAAGACCTTTGTTAGCCATTCTCTAGCCATTTATTTAAAACTCTATACGGCTATGGTTGGACGACACTTAGAATTTGTATTATCAGTCTGGAATCCTCATCTTGCTCACAACATTGAGTATCTGTGTCAACGGACCAAAGGCAAGAAGAGTTGTTTGCAGTTTGCCATTCCTATGGTTTAGAGGGAGTCGACAAACAATAACACTGACTGCTACTTTGGTACTAATGATGTGACTGGGATAAACAGAAAAAAAATGTAGCAGGATAAAGTATCCTAATCTTGAATCAACACAATGAAATTCCAAATTCTGTCTTTAGAAAATTTTCTGATATTAGTGATGAAGATTCCTTTCATGGTCAAGAAAATGAGAAGAAGAAGTAATTAACGATGATGCTGCATATCCTTTTCCCCAAAATGAGATAAATTACTTCGTTCACAACCTCAGCTTGTTAAAGTCCTCTGCCGAACTGTTAACATCCACGTTGAAGGAAAAACACTCCGCATTGACAGTATCTAGAAACACTTTTTTGGCAACAACAAGGCTAAGAACTATGCAACACTTGTCAGCAATCTGCTGTCTGCTTTCAGAAATCTTAAATGCAACAAGAGCATTAGTGTTGAGACAATAAATCGGAATCAGAAATCCAAAAACTCAGAAATTTTGGCGGTATCAGAATCGTTATCGGAATCGGAAAAATGTTAACCTAATTTCCGATTCCAAAAACGATTCTTATAAAATTTTTGTGTTTAAATTTTCCATTGCTAGTACTAATGATAAATATTTATTGATTTTAAACTATCAGTGAAACTAAAATTTAATATAATAACGATAATATGGTTGCTGGAAAAATGGTTGGATCATTCTACCGCTCCAGAAAGTATTGCACGCCTGACGCAATCCTCTATCTTTATAAGAATCAAATACGTCCTAAGACGAAGAAGTGTTGCCACATATGGGGTGCCACTCAGAACACTCTTCTCTGCCTTGACAGAGTACAAAACCGACTTCAAAGTCTAGTGGGGGATGCCCTCTTCCCTGCAGCCAATTTCATGTTACTAATCTCTCTCTCTCTGCTCTATCGTTAATTTCATGGTAGGTGTTTGACTGTAAAACATTCACAACAAAAACTTGTCTAACTACAACCACTGCCAATAATTTCTTTCTCCCTCTGCATACCTAAAATTAAACAGAACTTCCATGAGCAAAGTTTCTTTCCTAGAAATGCCCGTCTGTGGAACACAATACTGCGGGGCTGCTTCCCAGCTGACTACAACATGGTCGTTTTCAAATCCAATGTAAATAAATTCTTGTTGACCGTTCTCTTAAGTAATCTAATTCTGCACAATTTCAACTATCGTTACGAATCATCAGTGGTGTTTCACCGTTCATCTGACAAACTCATTAACCCTTATCTTCGAGTGACTGTTTTTTACCTTGATAAATGATGCTTCTTTGTAAAAAAAAAATTAAATTGAATTCTTTCAACGTGGCCATACTATCGAGGCCTCCTGTTCTGCACGGATCTCCCAATACTGTCCTCAGTCTAATTTATAACATTATTATTTCAGCCCGGTTCGTAAACTGTATAAGTAACCTTTCTTTAATTTTATTTTCTTATTAATTCTCTGGATTTGCCTTATGGATTATGGTTACAACAAAAAAAAAACAGTTTAAATTATCTCCCCTTTCAACTGACTATTCTAAAATTAAAATTAAAATTTTATCTGCCTCAATAATACAGAAGCACCGAAAATAAAAAGTAAAGATAAGAAAAAAACAAGTCAGACACAAATGTAAATAGTTTATTTCCATAACAAAAATGAAATTCTGTCAACAAAATTAGTAAAAACGTAAATCACACAACTAATAAAAGTAACAAATTGTCATCATGAAGAATTCAATTAAAAATAAAAAGAATTCTATTCTCAAATTTTCCGCTTATCATTTAACGGATTTTACTGAGAGTAAATCAATTTTCATGAATCAGAATTAAAAATTTTAACTTCACAAATGTCAACCAAGAAAAGGTCATTTGTTAAAACTGTCATGGTCACACACCAACCGGAAAGTTAACATAACGTTAAAAATGAAACATTTTAAGGAATTATTTTTGGATTTAAAGTTATTATCAAAATCTTATTTGACTCTCAATAAAATCTGTGAACAAAAATTTGAACAAAAACTTTCAGAATTGGATTCATCTCGTTTTTTAAAAGAAAAAAATATTAGAAATTAAATAAAAATGTTCAACCGGTAAAATGAAAATGGAATAAAACTGTGTTCTTGCAAGTAATCACAGTTGGGAGAAAAATTTACCCAATTAAATGCATTAATGAATAATAGAAATGTCCTACTTATTTATTTATATTTTGGTCGGTCACAAAAGCAAACTTCTCCGAATTAACTATTAGTGTAAAATGCTTAATCGATAGCAAAATATGGTTTTCTTGATCCAGATTTCTTGGAGCTGATGTCATGCTCTCTGGATAGTTGTTTCGGTGGAGGGGTTCCTTTAGGCTGTCCATCTCCTCTTGATATGTATTGCTGTTACTACATGTGGCTTTTCTCGATGTTGTAGACAATGGACGATTCCTTTCTTTACATTATATGAATAGTGGGTGTTGAAATTGAGATATTGTCCAGTGAAAGTTGGCTTTCGATATACAGATGACCTGACTAGTGCGAGTTATCAACACATCTAGGAAGGACAACTTGTTATTATGTTTCTTTTCCATGGTGAACTGTATAGATGGACGGATGGAGTTCACATGGTCCAGCAATACTTGAACATCCTCCTGATGAAGCCAGAACATGAACGTGTCATTCATATATCGCAGCCATATTGATGCCTTTAGTGATGTGGATACTAATGCCATTTTCCTGAATCATTCCAAGTATACATTGGCCAGTACTGAGGACAATGATGATCCCATAAACGGATCTTCTTCATCCCAATATATGTCAGATACCATCCTGAAATAGGTTGTTTCTACACAAGAAGTTAACATCACTATTAGATTATCTATTGGGATACAAGTGCATTCCCAAATGAAGGATCTGAAATTAACTTATATCATACCAAAGTCAGAGTCTCATCATCAGTGGGCACCTTAATAAACAGACTTGGTTGGAATAAATGAGAGCATTATTGAGTTTTTCCACAAAGTGGGCGGAATTATTGACATACAATGGAGACTTGCCTGTGAGTGGGGTGATTATATCCACCAGGAAAATTATCAATCATCATCTTAAAAATTCCAAAAACATAAATTGTTTTTTAATCAAATTTCTTTCTTAAAAAAGAAAAACATTGTGCTGTAAGTTGTAAACACTAGGACATATGTGTGTGGATGTGTGTGTGGAGGGGATATCATACATTTTATTTATTGGCATGTATTTTCAGATATCATCATCATTTAAGTTGAAAAATATTTTGTTTCAAGTAAAAGACAATACATACATTTCTTTTACTAAAATGAGTAATTTCAAAATTTGCACCTGGTTGAAACACTTAAACTTAAAAGGCCATTAGAAAAAATAATGGGGATATTATTATTGAAAATATCTTGTTCTAAATGGAAATAAGAAATTGGTCAAAAATATAATTTAAAATATAGGCTGTCCCAAAAAGATGTATAAACCCTTTGAATCATTATAACTTTTTTAATTCACGGATTTTAACGTGCAATTTACTGATTTTGATTTGCAACCAAGATTGATAGAAGAGTATTTATTTACTCCTCTCCAGGAGTTAGGCACAAGGCCAGTTTTTATCTTACTCCCACAAGTAAGATGTGACCCAAGGTCGGGTCGGGAAAGTGGGGTTTGAAAAGCCAGCGCCCGAGAGGTGAGCACTCTGGCCATTAAAAATTGCCTGGGCAGCCCCATCGGCATTCCCCGGTAGGGGTGCCTCAGGCAGTAAGCAATAAACTTACTCCTCCCCAAAGAGGGGAGGCGAAGCCAGGAAGGGTGGACCTCCTAGAACTGCACAGGACAAACCCACAGACCAGCGTAAATCAAGCCCCGAAGGCCAAGACAATACCAGTCTATGGGGGTGTAGTATCCATCGGAACAGATACTACACTTAGATCTTGGCCAAAAGGATAGAAGAGTAAAAGAGTAAGAATACACATTCAAAAATCCTGACAGTAAAATTAACAAAAGCAGAAAATTAACTTTTAATAAACGTAAAGGCTACTTGGAGTAATTTCAGAATATTCATAAAATGAACCCCAACCCTAACCCTAACCCGTTCTGCTCAATACACCTTTTATAACATAAAGAAATGAACCTACAAAAGTGCTGCAATATTTTTCTACCATGTTCATAAATTACCCCCAACCCGAACCGATGCCCGGGTTCGGGTTAGGGTTTGGGTTAATTTGTGAACATTCTGAAATTAACCCAAGTAGTCTTAACCTGTCTATGATTTTGTTAACTTTACTGTCAGTATTTTTAAATGTGCATTCGCATTCCACTACTCTTTTATCAGTCATGTTCATGAGTCAAAATCAGTAAATTGAACGAGTTATAATGATTCAAAGGATGTATACATCTTTTTGGGACACCCTGTATACTTCAACTCAAGTGAACGGAAACGCAAGTAGAATCGAAATCGTTTCAGATAGCATTCAAAAGAAAGGATAACATTTTGTTTTTAATTACAAGATAAACTATAAAAACATTTGAATATTTTCAACTTTCGCCTCTTTTTTATGAAGTTACTTATAAGGTCTTGAGTATAAATATTTAACCATTCTATGATGGGGTCATACCCACTTTCATTTTTTAAAGAAGAAAAGAAAAGAAAGCAAAACCTACCAGAAAGAATTTTGCTCTGAAATTAATAAAAAATAAATTCAGACAATTCTAAGACTCTTCAAATCAAAGTGGCACAGTTCAAACTGATAAACGGATGAACAGATGAACTGATAAACTTATGCTCCGTAATTATAGATTTTTACCAATGTTTCTTTTAAATGCTCTAAAAATAAGAAAAGGCAATTTTTCAGACTTTTTTCCGTTAAAACTACTTATAAACCAATGAAAATCAGTGATTTACGGTTCAATTTTAGATTTTGTATGCGAGACATATGATAGATGTGAAATCATTTTTTTTATCATCTTTCTAAATTATCATCTAAAATGGGATACCCGAGCCGACCTTATGGATTGTCATGGGTATCCCATTGATTGAGCGGAGAAAATGTGTCAACTGGCAGACGAAATAACAAAAATAAAAACTTACAAAATAAAAATAAATGCATATCAAAATTGATATAAACTTCATCTGAACAAATATGCCAAATAAACGAATCAACAGGGAAATTAAAATTTTCAACATCAAAAACGAAAGAAAAGGCTGTATGAATTGTTGTATAATAAAACATGCATTACTTGTTTTAGTAATAGTGATTAATCAGATCTCAACATTTTAACAGTTCATATTTAAAAAATCTATAAAATAAATTTTAAATATATTTTTAAAAAATAAAATAAAATAAAAATACATGGGAAAGCATGTGCCCATCTTCTTCTTCTTCTTCTTCTTCTCCTCTATAAAGGGCACTTGTCTGTATGTCTGTCTGTTTGTCTGTCTGTTTGTATGGCCAGCTTCTCCCCAAAAACTATGCGGCGACATGTCAAAAAGTTGACATCTTCAGCACCGTACAACACCTGGGATCATAATATCTCAAAATTACAACAAAACATGTTGCTGGGGGTCAACGGGGCCAGTCTTCGGCAGGGGGTCTGGTTTTTCAAACTTTTCTAATGTTATTCAGTAGTAATTTGGAAATCAGCCAATGTAATTATGTAATAATAATTTTGGTTTCAACCAACATATTCTTGTGCACGTGACGTCACAGTAATAGGTATATGACGTCATCGTTATAGGTTTTGAATTTTTTTTTCTCTTCAAAATTTATTTTACTTCAACATATTTTTATACATAACATATAAAAGTGTATTCTTATGTAAAATTCACAGAGTAAGATGATGAGAGTATTCCCGAATCTATAAACCCACCTCTTAGGGGTCCATGGGGCATATTTCATCGGGGGGGGGGGGGAGGCTTTTCAGTTATTTTTCATTATATTTTATAGTAATGAAACAAGAAAAAAAGAAGAATTTGACAAGTAGACGTTTACAGTGACCCGTTGGGTCATAACCACTCTATATATGTATAAAAAAGAAAAAAGAATTTAACCAGTACACGTTACCAGTGACCCGTTGGGTCATAACCACTCTATATATGTATAAAAAAAGACCCAGAACCGGGGGTGCTTCTACAATATAGGACCCGGAGGCTTCTGCAGAATAGGGACCATGGGTTCTTCTACAGTATAGGACCCAGAACCGGGGGTGCTTCTACCATATAGAACCCGGAGGCTTCTACAGAATAGGGACAATGGGTGCTTCTACAGTATAGGGACCAGAGGTGCTTCTACAGTATAGGACCCAGCACCGGGGGTGCTTCTACAATATTAGAACATAGAGGCTTCTACAGAAAAAGGACCATGGGTGCTTCTCCAGTATAGGGAGCAGGGGTAGTTCTACAGTATATCACCCAGCACCAGGGGTGCTTCTACATTTTAGGACCCGGAGGCTTCTGCAGAATAGGGACAATGGGTGCTTCTCCAGTATAGGGACCAGGGGTGCTTCTCAAGTATAGGGACCTGGGGTGGTGCTTCTACAGTATAACGGTCCCAAGAAATATTGGTGCTTCTAAAGTATCACGGCCCGCCAGGAATGTTGGTGCTTCTAAATTATAACGGTCCCTACAAATATTGGTGTAGGAATGTTGTTAAAGGATAGCTAAGGAAGAGCGATAACTCACGTTTAAAAAAAAAAAGTTGGGGGGGCCTGGAGTGATTAAGGGGTCGGGGAAAATTTTAGGAGTCAGGCCGGACTTTTTAGGGGTCAGGCCAAACTTTTTAGGGGTCAGGCTAAATTTTTTAATTTTTTTTTGTTTTGAACTCAAAATATTTCTCAGTGTTGGGGGAGAGTGAAAAACAAGCTGCGATGGGGGGCTGGAGAGATTGAGGGGTCGGGGAAAATTTTAGGGGTCAGGCCAAACTTTTTAGGGGTCAGGCCAAATTTCTCTTTTTTTTTGTTTTGAACTCAAAATATTTCTCAGGGTTGGGGGAGGACGAAAAATTAGTTGGGAGGGGGGCTGGAGAGATTATGGGGTCAGGGAAAATTTTAGGGGTCAGGCCAAACTTTTTAGGGGTCAGGCCAAATTTTTCTTTTTTTTTTTGTTTTGAACTCAAAATATTTCTCAGGGTTGGGGGAGAGTGAAAAATTAGTTGGGATGGGGGCTGGAGAGATTGAGGGGTCGGGGAACATTTTAGGGATCAGGCCAAACTTTTTAGGGGTCAGCCCACATTTTTTTGTTTTTTTTGTTTTGAACTCAAAATATTTCTCAGGGTTGGGGGAGAGTGAAAAATTAGTTGGGAAGGGGGGCTGGAGAGATTAAGGGGTCGGGGAAAATTTTAGGGGCCATGCCGAACTTTTTAGGGGTAAGGCCAAATTTGTTTGTTTTTTATTTCTCAGTGTTGGGGGAGAGTGATAAACAAGCTGCGATGGGGGGCTGGAGAGATTGAGGGGTTGGGGAAAATTTTAGGGGTCAGGTTGTACTTTTTAGGGGTCAGGCAAAATTTTTTGCTTTTTTTTTGTTTTGAACTCAAAATATTTCTCAGGGTTGGGAGAGTAAAACAAAATTGGGGGTGCGACTTCAGATATTAGGGGTTGGGGAAAATTGTAGGGGTCGGCCCAAACTTTTTAGGGGGTCGGGCGAAATTTTTTTGTTTTTTTTAACTTAAAATATTTTGTAGTTAAGTAAATAGTATGCACACCGGGGTGGCGATAGGTACGAATATAGTATATGCACCGGGGCGGCGATAGGTATATATATAGTATGTGCACCGGGGTGGCAATAGGTACGTGTATAGTAGTGCATAGAGGTGGCGATAGGTAATATATAGCATGTGCACAGGGATGGCAGTAAGTATGTATATAGAATGTGCACCAGGGATGTGATAGTTATATATTTAGCATGCGCTCCGGGGTGGCGATCAGTACGTATATAGCACGCACACCAGGGCGGCGATATGTATGTATTTAGCACGCGCACCTGGGCGGAGATAGGTACATATTTAGCATTCGCATCAAGCCGGCAATAGGGACGTATTTAGCATTTGCACCGGGGCGACAGTAAGTACTTATGTAGCATTCGCGACGGGGCAACGATAGGTACGTATGTAGCATTTGCACCGGGGCAGCGATAGGTACTTATGTAGTATGCATACCGGGGCAGCAATAGGTACTTATGTAGTATGCATACCGGGGCAGCAATAGGTACTTATATAGTATCTGCCCCAGGGCGGCGATAGGTACGTATATTGTATGTGCAACAGGGTGGTGATAGATATGTATATAGTATGAACACCGGGGCGGAGATAAGTACCTATATAGAAGGCGCAGATTGATGTAGTACTTTTTATAGAAATATGTCATACTATTGCCTTGGGCAACGTAGCAGAAATGGTAGGGAAGAATCAGCTTTCGCAAAAGGCAAAATTAGAAAGTAGCGGTGAAATGGGGCGACCAGGGAAGAGAAAGGTAGAAAGATAAAGACACGGCTATAGAGGAGAGGGAGAAATAGAAGTTTGAATATAAAGATGTTACACAAGCGATTGTTCTTCAATTATATGTCTTTATGACCCCGAGCAACGCCGGGTAGCCCCGCTAGTCTATTATATAAAGGGCAGTTGTCTGTGTGTGTGTGTGTGTGTGTGTGTGTGTGTGTGTGTGTGTGTGTGTGTGTGTCCAGCTAAAACTCAAGAACTACAAAACAAAGACCCACAAAGTTGGCATATTCTTGATCGGCGTTGCCCAGAATAAATAATATTTAAAATTTTTAAAAAGATTATTCATTTTTTTACTTGAACTGGCGCAGATTTTGTCAGGGGAGGTCAGTTTTTCATTTATTTTATGTACTAACTATTTTTTAATCAAGGAGTTACTTCCCTTATGCCAACTAATTCTTTGAGGAATCTATATAAAGGAGAAGAGGTTGTGTGTCTGTATGTTCAGAGAGAGGAATGGGCTAGGCAGAGGAGAAAAAAGGTGTAGGGAGAGGGAAAGGGAAAAAGGAGAAAGAGAGAAAGATAGATATTGAGATAGAAGTTTTAATAGAAATATGTTACACTTTTGCCCCGGGCAACACCGGGTAGCCCTGTTAGTATGAAATGAAATGCTAATAGAAAATTAGCTGTGAAAGAACAGAATAGAAAAATAAATCTGCAAAGGATCTTGTAATTATTGCTGTCAAGAGAAGGTGGTCATGCCTTCTAAAAAGGTTGGCTTGTAGGAGATACGAAGAAAAAATTGCTTTCCTTGAATCAAATACACAAGACTAATGTAATGTGTTTATATTATTCAGACCAAGCACATGCTGTTGTTGGGGTCGCCTTTTCCTAATACATGGAGTTCCAGATAATCCATCTCTTTTATTTTATTTTTGGTTTAATCCCTGAAACGCCAACAGTCTACTTGATGACGGCTTCCCGTTTTGAATCCAGAAATTGACGAGTGGTGTTTATCAGAAAATATTCTCTTATTATTTTCATCCACTAAGAGTTTGGCAGAATTTTTAATTTCACTAATTTGAACGAATAAAAAATAGTAAATAAACTATTTTTAAAATATTTTCAAACCAAACAGAAAACAAATTCCAATTAGAAAAAATAGAAAATAAACAATTTAAAAAATATTTTCAAACAAAAAAGAAAAACATTCAACTTATAAAAAAAAGTTTTAATTGGTTATTTGTAAGTAAATAAAATTTCCAATTACAAAAACCAGTTTTATTTTCTAACGTGTTAACAATTTAAAAAAATGGTGAAACCAATTTCATAATTGTCTCTCCCCAACACCAAAATAAAACATCCAACCTTAAATATAATGGGTAACAGTTTTCTGATAAATACCACTTGTCAATTTCCGATTTCAAAACCGGAAGCCGTCATCAAGTAGACTGTTTCTCTTTTACCTAGGAAGCTTATGTGAGCATATTTTGGTGTATTATTTTTGCAAATAAATCCTGTTATATTCTTTTTGCTTATCTTTTTTGTTTATGTGAGATGTTTATGTAAGAACAATTAAAAAACAGAAAAACCCTTTTCTCTTTTCTCGTTTTCTTTTCAGTGTTTACACCGGTAATTGAGCTTCTTTTAAATTTGCCACTAATATCTGGTTAGTCTTTTATGATAATTACCAAGTTGATAAAAGTTCACACACTTTGTAGCTGCCATCCGATTATAATTTTTTTTTTTTTTTATATTATATACACATTACCACAAGCAATTTGACAAAATTAAAATTTGATTGGCCTCAAAACTACTGGTACTGTGAGACTCCTGATAATATTGTTAAAAAAAAGAAGATAAGTTCTAGGAAAATTTCTAATTTTCTGAGACCGTTGTTTTCATATATACTGAGCGCAAGTAAACCACATATCACACAACAATTATAGGTTATAGAAAAAGCTCTGCAGTGCAATAGCAACCTATAATACTAATTAATAGCCTTCAGCTTAATTTAAGTTGAAAGTTTTCTCATGTCTTTGTGTGAACTTTTTGTATTTGATTGAACTAACCTATTTGATTGAACTATCCTATTTGATTGAACTCCCCTATTTGATTGAACTAACCTATTTGATTGAACTAACCTATTTGATTGAACTATCCTATTTGATTGAACTAACCTATTTGATTGAACCCCCCTATTTGATTGAACTATCCTATTTGATTGAACTATCCTATTTAATTGAACTAACCTATTTGATTGAACCCCCCTATTTGATTGAACTATCCTATTTGATTGAACTAACCTATTTGATTGAACTACCCTATTTGATTGAGCTACTATATTTGATTGAGCTACTATATTTGATTGAACTAACCTATTTGATTGAACTAACCTATTTGATTGAACTATCCTATTTGATTGAACTCCCCTATTTGATTGAACTAACCTATTTGATTGAACTAACCTATTTGATTGAACTATTCTATTTGATTGAACTAACCTATTTGATGGAACTATCCTATTTGATTTAGCTACTATATTTCATTGAACTCCCCTATTTGATTGAACTATTCTATTTGATTGAACTATCCTATTTGATTGAACCTCCCTATTTGATTGAACTAACCTATTTGATTGACCTCCCCTATTTGATTGAACTAACCTATTTGATTGAACTAACCTATTTGATTGAACTCCCCTATTTGATGGAACTATCCTATTTGATTTAGCTACTATATTTCATTGAACTCCCCTATTTGATTGAACTATTCTCTTTGATTGAACCCCCCCATTTGATTGAACCCCCCTATTTGATTGAACTATCCTATTTGATTGAACTAACCTATTTGATTGAACCCCCCTATTTGATTGAACCCCCCTATTTGATTGAACTATCCTATTTGATTGAACAACCTTTTTTGATTGAACAACCTTATTTGATTGAACTATCCTATTTGATTGAACTAACCTATTTGATTGAACAACCTTATTTGATTAAACTATCTTATTTGATTGAGCTACTATATTTCATTGAACTCCCCTATTTGATTGAACTATCCTATTTGATTGAACTATCCTATTTGATTAAACAACCTTATTTGATTAAACAACCTTATTTGATTGAACAACCTTATTTGATTGAACTATCCTATTTGATTGAGCTACTATATTTCATTGAACTACTCTATTTCATTGAACTACCATATTTGATTGAACTATGCACAAAAATGAAACTAACATTTTATAAATACGCTTGTATAGACAAAAGCAAATGATGGTGAGTCAGGTTATCTCATCAAATGCCAACAGTAGAAACTATCAATCTTTTTGGGGGGACGGTAACTGTAGAAAAATTGAATCTAATTTAAGAAGGCAAACAACAGTAACATTCAATCTCAATTTGATTTTGAGACAGTAAACATACATTAGCTTAACATCTGAGCTAAATTTTAAATCTTAACTAAAACTAACCCAAATAATAAGTAAAATTTTCAAATATATTTGTTTGAATGTTCTATTCTTAACAACATTTTTCATTTGAAAAATTATGTATTAAAAGTATATGAAATGATGAAAAAGTAAAAAACCATGCCAGTCAAAAGTTAAACAATGTCAGCAATATATATATATATATGTATATATATATATATATATATATATATGAAGAGTTTGATGCAAAACGCGATTAAAACTATTTTCAAAATTCTGAAACTATCACTACCAAAAGTGTTGCATTTCAACAAGCAATGGATCCCAAAACATAATGTGATATCAACATAATTATTTTGGGAGGTTTCAATCAAAACAGCTTTTAATTCAGAGTCTAGATTTTATGTGATTGTGCTTTTATTGTTTTATTTCTCAATTCAAGCAAATCGGTTTTGCATTCAAACTCTTCATATATATATTATTTTAATTTAAGAAATGTAAAAGATTATTTTCTTTTGCGTGATCTCTGGGAGTTTTGCCACTTTGGTCGCTGACATCAGGATTAGCACCATTATTCAAGAGGTATTTTATAGATCTTTCTCTTTTAGACGCTATGGCCTTTAAAGGAAGAAAGAAAAAAATGATAAATTAGCAAGATTTTTAATGCATTTAACAACAGGAATTAATTATAAAGTCCGTCATTTTATTTATGACAGAATCAATAACAAAACTTGTTAAACAAAGTTTGGTTCTTACTTAGATGAATGCACCAGATGAAATATGACAGTTCAAAATAAACTAACAGAAGAACGTTGTGATATACTTATTTTATAAACGTGATCCCATGGCACCAATTTTATAAACGTGTAAATTAGCATCGAATGTTAATTATGTCTAAGGTTATATATTGTCGATGATTTGTCTACCCCGCTAGCAGCAAATTCCGACATGTCTTGACTCCACCATTGCCGCGAACCAACTCCTCGTGTTTCTTGCCCAGCTCTTCCCGCTCCCTGTCTAGGGCCTTCCATTTGCATAGCAACAGGCTTTTCTCCAATTTGATCGGTTGCCCTTCATCTGCCGCCGCAAACTGCATGGGCTGACTTTACGGCTCTTGGCCTTTCGCTGTCTAGACTACATCCAGTCCCAATTTTTAATGTGTGTTCCCTTTATGGTGAATTGCACATTACTTTTGTTATTGTAGGAGAACATGTGTCAACAAGTCCCATATTCTTCTTTTCATGCTTTATGAGGCAAAATATGTGGATATAACAATGACGTATCAGGCAAAAGTATTTGTGTACAACAAAAACTGCAGAAAATTATCCAGTAGAATTTTAGTAATAAATAAAATTAATTTACTATTTGGAGTCAACAAATTCCGAACCACAAGACTGCTTGGCATCTTCGTATTAGAAGAAGGGAGATAATCTTCTATGACGAACTGGCTTAAAGATGCATAATGGCATCGCTTCAATGTATAGGGTGGGCAAAAATAAGGGTCCTATTTTTAAAAATTCATAACTTTTTTATTTATTGATTTTTTTTTTTTTTTTTTTTAGAATAAGTAAAGGACCCCTTCCGAAGCAAGCATGAGCCGTATTAGCCCTAAGGAACGTACCCTCATTTAGAAAACATTATTTTTGCTTAAAAAACTCAAAACAGTGTAAAAAACAATACTTTAGTTTTTGTAAGTTTTAAGAAGTGTTTTTTGGCTAAAATTTGTTTTGTTTATTTCAAAAAATCTCGGAAGGGTCAGTCTACACACACATAAAGTTTGGTGAGTTTAACTTTTATTTTGTGGAAGTTATTCAAATTCAAGTTATTCAAATTTAAAGATAGGACCCTTATTTTGGCCCACCCTGTATATTCGAAAATATGAGTAAAAAATGAATATTATTTATTACTAAAATTCTACTCATTAACTTTCCATAATTTTTGGTGTACACAAATATTTTTGCCTGATATGTAAATATATCAAAAGGTTTTCCTGTTATTTTATTTTGAACTGCCATATTTCACTTGTGTTTTAATCTAAATAAAAACCTAAAGTTTTGATGAAAAGAAATTGCAAAAACTCAATGGTTAAATCGTGTGTGTGTGTGTGTGTGTGTGTGTGTGTGTGTGTGTGTGTGTGTGTGGATAGAGGGCAGGGAAAAAAAACAACTAAAAACAATTCGGATGTTGTGCAAACATGATGATAAATAGTAAAAACACATTTAAGATAATTTAAAAAAATATTTAATTAGTGAAATTAAAATCTTGGTAAACAAAAAACAGCCAAATTTACAATTAATTATTAATTTAACTTGATAGGTCAAGTTTTCAGATTTTTTTTTTTTTTTTGGTTGGTTTTCCTAAACCACTCCAATCAAGAAAGTCAAAATTAAGAGAAAGACACTGAGTGGACATATGAGGGGAAAAGAGATAGGAAGTCATTCTCTGTTGAAACAAAAATCATCTAGCTCCCCTACCCACTTCATGAATCGTTTGAAGTCTTCGCCTTCACAGCAAAATTAACATTTTCAGTTTTCAGAGAGAACTTTCATAATAGAGAAAATGCAAGACAAGACAGAAAGAGAGAGATAAAAAAAAACAGGAATAGAGAAAGAAAGATAAAGTAAGAGAGAGGAAAAGAGAGAAAAAGAAATAAAATCCAGTCAAATAGCCATAAAAAATAAGGAAGTAAGTTAAAAATTATCTTTTTCTTATTTTAAAAAAAACGCATTTTTGATCAAAAGCAGAGAACTCAAATCATGGGAGGCTTTAGTGATTCAAGTGGAAACACACTTTTTCTGGATTAAAAAAGGCGGTATTCTGCTAAAAAGCAAAGAACTGACATTCCTGTTAAATTCAACCTAATTTGTTTACATTGACCTGGTGAAGGCCATCATAATGAATGAACAAAAAATGGAATGGTCTTAGGCAGTAACTCTCCTAGGCAGAGACGGGTGATAACTCATAGGAGCAAGTTTTTCAATACGACTGTTTAAATGATTTTTTTAAATAATTTACAAAAGTCATATCCAATCACAAACAGACAGTAAAATTGAGCACACAAGTCATCACTAGTGGAAATCTACGCGCAACAAGGACTGAGAACCCAGTTCCTCTACCTTGTTCCTCAGGCAGAAATACTGCCTGGGGATATTTTTACTCACTTTTTTATGAGGGTAAGTTTAATGTGGCGAGTCCAGCACCTTCTAATGGATCATAGGCGAAATGAGATCAAATATTTTTATAAAAACAAATTTAAGTAACTTGTTTGTAGGAATAAAGCTATCGATGACCAAAATCGACTTTACTTATTATATAGAACAAGAAGATATACTATGAGCTGTCCCTACCCACCGTTGCCCGGAAGTCTTTTTGCTTCCATTAAATTCATAGACTTGCATTGACTTATAGTAACAGGTAAATTAGAAGCGTAGATAAAAGTTTAGGTCACTGATCGATAGCGACAATAACAAAAATAACTTCAGTCCTCCCAACACTTCCGTATAATATTTTTGTTTTTAATTTTAACCTTAAGGATTTAGATTTTTTTTTTTTAATTGGAGATAATTTTTATTTTAATCATTGGCGATTCATATTATTTTTATTTTAATCAGATGGAAATTCAAGTTATTTTTTATTTTACTCATTTATTCAACCTTGGAGATTCAGGTTATTTTTTATTTTAATTATTGGAGATTCAGGTTATTTTTTATTTTAATCATTGGAGATTCAGGTTATTTTTATTTTAATTATTGGAGAATCAGGTTATTTTTTATTTTAATCATTGGAGATTCAGGTTATTTTTTATTTTAATTGGAGATTCAGGTTATTTTTTATTTTAATCATTGGAGATTCAAGTTATTTTTATTTTAATTGGAGAGTCAGGTTATTTTTTATTTTAATCATTGGAGATTCAAGTTATTTTTATTTTAATCATTGGAGATTCAGGTTATTTTTTATTTTAATTGGAGATTCAGGTTATTTTTTATTTTAATCATTGGAGATTCAAGTTATTTTTATTTTAATCATTGGAGATAGAGGCTATTTTTTATTTTAATTGGAGATTCAGGTTATTTTTTATTTTAATCATTGGAGATTCAAGTTATTTTTATTTTAATCATTGGAGATTCAGGTTATTTTTTATTTTAATCATTGGAGATTCAGGTTATTTTTTATTTTAATCATTGGAGATTCAAGTTATTTTTATTTTAATCATTGGAGATTCAGGTTATTTTTTATTTTAATCATTGGAGATTCAGGTTATTTTTTATTTTTATCATTGGAGATTCAGATTATTTTAATTTTAATCAGATGGAAATTTGAGTTATTTTTTATTTTACTCATTTATTCAATCTCAGAGATTCAGGTTATTTTTTATTTTAATCATTGGAGATTCAAGTTATTTTTATTTTAATCATTGGAGATTCAGGTTATTTTTTATTTTAATCATTGGAGATTCAGGTTATTTTTTATTTTTATCATTGGAGATTCAGATTATTTTTATTTTAATCAGATGGAAATTTGAGTTATTTTTTATTTTACTTATTTATTCAATCTCAGAGATTCAGGTTATTTTTTATTTTAATCATTGGAGATTCAGATCATCATTTTATTATTTTAATCATTTATTAAACTGTTGGATACTGCTTACCTCAAACTGTGGGTACCCGGGTTTTGTCACCGCCAGCTGGTGTATCTCGGCCACTGAACAATAACACGTGTACGTTGGTCTAGTTTAAAAACTGTTTTATTTCGAACAAAACACAACAGAACTAGAAACAGTTTATACGAGAGAGAAAGAGAGAGAGAGAGAACAAAGGAATTACTTGAAGAGAGATTGATCATGCAACAGTCAGGCTATTTTGGGCTACTGCACTCCACCTATTCTGGAACCTACCTACTGAAAGCGATCCAGACGTTTCTCACGTCTGCCTCCTTTGGTGGTCAGGAACAAGAGACAGAATCAACCCCAAACGGATGTGACATCATTTCCAACTTCTGCTTTCACTCACCCCACCTTTCAGGGCATCTTCCCACCTTTTGGAGTGCTTTTTCTCTGGCACCCCCCACTATCTAACAAAACCTTAGGAATTCAGAATTTCTTCTTTCAAAGATGACGATGGTAAAAATGAACTTCTGTACAAAGTTGTGCTGCTTTTTAAATTTTTTCTTCAAAAATGTCAGTCTACATAAAAATGTAAATAACAATTCTACTTAACAAATGGCCCAAAACACAACACTTACCACATGTAAGGCAGTCCGTTTATCATAATCTCCATAATTGAAATCAGCTCCAGCAATTTTCCATGATCGCAGGGTGTCAACATCATCGAGATCTGCTGCACTGTCAAATAAAAACAAGTTTAAATTCCACAAATATCTTCATGCACAAATATTACCCGTTATACATCTGAGGAAAATTGTTGACAATCGTACAACTTTCGACCCAATATTTCATCAGAAAACCTTAAAAATATGCATCATTTTGACACCTGAAATAAAATCTTAATTTCTTTGATCTGCAGATTTTACATTTAATTCATCGAAATCTGTGACCATCAGACCTAAATAGCATTGCATCTGCAAAATCGATATTTGATTCTGCCTAGCCAGTGAAGTACGTAATTTTTCAATCTGTGTTATTAACATAATAAAAAGTGAATTCCAATCAATTCAATTACATATATCCGGCCATTATATATATATATATATATATATATATATATATATATATATATATATATATTAGCGGAACCCGTCGCCCGGCGTTGCACGGGAGAAAGTACTACCTATTGCATGACATCGAATAAAAAAAGAAACGGCCTATTGTTCTTCCCCCCCTCTACCGTGTTCGCGAATGTTTTAATTTAAAAAGAAAAGAAAAAAAGTGGCAGAGTAGAATGGGATCGAACGCTAAAACTGTCCATCATGAAACTCCCCTTCTTAACGACTGCGCCACAGTTTCGAGTTAAAAATACATGTGAAAATAGGCCAATTAAGCTAAACTTGTTTATTGGCATGAGTGTTATGTTAACATTAAGCTTCTGCCGACCAAATGTAATGTTCAAGAATGACAGGGTTTAGGTCATTTGTTGATGAAGTAAATGAATTTGGGCAAGTTTTCTATAATATACGTGTTGAAGGTGTATGATTTTGAAAATGTAAATGTATCGGGGTCTACGAGTATCTTGGTGCTTATTGAATTAAATAGGATGTCGATTCGATCAAGAAATTGTAGCTGCCATGTTGAATGAATAAATGTTGCAGGAAATGTGTTCGTTAATTTCATTCGCTTAATTCCGGAATGAATATAAATATAGAAGTCATAGGTAGAATTAGAAATAACGTAATCTGATATTCGCGGAAAATCATCAAAGTGAACGGTTGCGGTCACTAAGTCTTTGCGTATTGCTTTATATTACATAGTAAATTAATACCAGGCAAATAATAAATAAAAACGGGTGTTTTGTGAAAATTAAACTGTGTGTATTAGTTCCCAGTGTCGATGAGTAGAGTGACAGTACAGAATTGTTAGGGAGAAACGTTTTTGCTACCACCTATATGGAGTTGGTTTGTCGGAGAGATGTGGATGGTGGGCTAAATGTAATATTTAGTGTTAGCTAGAAAAAAATAACAAATTTACTAAAACACGCTCGAGTGAATAAGTGTAATATAGTGGTGAGTTTAGTAGCCTGTGATGCATGTGGTTATTTTCCTATACTCCGAGAAGGTACACGGGAAAAATCGTCTCTACTTTATATATTATATATATATATATATATATATATATAGGGTGTCTGTTGGTTTCCTGTTTGTGCTTTGGGATTCTCACATGGGCATTCCTTCAGCTATGAGGAGGTGCCATGCTAGCCTATCTGTACACTGCTTGTAGTGGAGTTGGTTTTAGTATCTCAGTGATGCATGCATTATTTAGTTCTGGGTCGACTGATTTAGCATGGCACGATCCAACCCGAACTGCAGCGGAGTATTCAGCGGCAGCGTAACAAAGTCTGAGATCAGTATAAAGAGTTCAGAAAAAGTTTTGAAATTTGATTAAAAAAGAAGTAATATATCAAAGAATAATACACTACGCCACTTCATGTTCGTACGTACATTATCACCTTTCACACACATTTTTAAAAAATGAGATCGACCGATTAGTAAAGGATGGTGATTAATCTGATATCGCTAAGGTAAAACATTTCAACTTTACCCATTTTAAAATGAATTGTTCCAAAATCAAATGATGTCGTCCCGTCGACTAAAACAGTACAATTTTAAATAAATACATTTTAAAAAGTGACATTCTTTTTATTGATTTGAAGAATATTTAGCTGACAATTATTTTTATGGTAAGAAGACAGAGGATATTTATAGTTTCAAAAATAATTAAATTGCTACTATTTTCAATAAATAAATAAAAAAGAAACATATTCGTTTATTTATTTGAAGAATATTTAGCTGACAATTATTTTTATGGTAAGAAGAATATTTATTGTTTTAAAAATAATTAAATTGCTACAATTTTCAATAAATAAATAAAAAAGAAACATATTCGTTTATTTATTTGAAGAATATTTAGCTGACAATTATTTTTATGGTAAGAAGAATATTTATTGTTTTAAAAATAATTAAATTGCTACAATTTTCAATAAATAAATAAAAAAGAAACATATTCGTTTTATTTATTTGAAGAATATTTAGCTGACAATTATTTTTATGGTAAGAAGATAAAGAATATGTATCATTTTAAAAATAATTATACTGTTTCAATTTTAAATTTAACAAAAAACATACATTTATTTAAAGAATATTTAGCTGACAATGATAATTATTTTTATGGAAGAAAAAAGTCATTGTTTTTCTTAATAGATTTGCAACTGACAGACATGTATTATTTTTAAAGGAATATTATTATTATTAACAGTAAATTATACAAATTTATGTAGAAGACACCGTGGAATATCCAAGATGTGGAGTATAAAACAATATTTGAAAATCTTCTTTGAAAAGTCAGGAAACAAATTTGTCATGTTGAATGTGTACAAATGAGACGAGTTATTTGATTGGTTAATTTGTAAAATTACTCTGTTTATACACCAGAGATGTGAGTGGCCAATGCCAAATAAATCTGAAATTGAGATGAATTTCTCAACCTGGATGGCCACGGCCCTCCACCAATTTACCAACCTAGGGGGCAAGGGTGTTCTCTCATAATCGCCTAAAATAAGTAGAATCACATTTTTTGGGGGGTGGGGGTGGGGGGATTTAGTGAAGGGTGTTAATTGACAATACCTTTCTTTTTCATACTGAAAGTATCAACTGATATGTTTTAAAAGAGACGTGAAGTTATTCATTGATGAAACAAAAGTCTTCTACCTCTTATACTCATGAATCGTTTGAAGTATGGCAAAATTAACATTTTCAGAGAGCGGAGAAGGGGGGGGGGCAAGGCAAGACAAACCTTGACGAAGACAGATAAGACAGGAAAAGAGAAAGAAAGATAAAGTGAGAGAGGAAGAAAGAGAAAATAAAATAAAATAAAGCCAGATAGGGAAAAAAATAAAGACGTAAGCCTCTAGCAATTTGGCCTTTTCTTATAAAGGAAAAAAAAAACGGAATTCCGCTTTTTCCAAATTACAAAAAAGCGGATTTCCACTAAAGAGCAGAGAATTCACATATCTGAAACATATTGAGGAGTGATTATCACTTGGTTCTACTACTAACATATTTGTCCAAGAAACTTTGTAGGCAGACGACTACTTACTAAAGTCAACAACTTACCAGCATAATTCTGTTGCTATCCTCACCGTGTTTCGGATGTGAATGGTGGCTCCTGTGCAGAGCAGTAATGGGATAACATCAAATCTGTTTCCACAAATCGCATCCATCAGCGGAGTGTTGTTGTTGCTATCACTCTGATGAATGCTGCCACCTTCATTGAGAATATATTTCACAACAGGTACTAAACCTTCCCGACATGCAACATGGAGTGGGGTCCGACCATCCTGGTTTGGGGACGAGAAGTCACCACCCTGCAATAAACAAAAGTGTATCAAGTCATGTAATCATACTTTTTTTTTTTATTCACACTTTTTGGAAACTATCGGATGAAATATTTAACATGTTGATGTAGCATGAAACATTTCGCCCGATGTAACCTCCGATCTTTTTCAGGTACATCTTGTCAAACTCATGAATTGTGCAAATGGCTGTGAAAAAAGAATTAAGTGTTGAATTAAGGAAATAGTTAAAAAGAGAGTTTGTATTATTTTAATTATTCGGACTATTATTCTCATCTTGGATGTTATTCTCACAAAGTTTCGGCCGATGTAACCTCCGATTTTCTTCAGGTATATCGTGTCAAACTCGGGAATCTGTACGGAATTTCAAACAGAACCCTTTATTTAATCCACGGGGGTAGTTTGTTCTTGTTCCATCAACCATGACCGGGTAGAAGTCTTAAGTAATTTGCAATTGTATTTTTAGTATCGCCCATACTGAGGATTGAACCTTCAACCTCCAGAAAACTGTCACTTAGAACTGTATATAACTTAGAACTGTATATCCGTTACACCACGGGTTCTTGCGAACACGATGCACCTTAAGAAGGTCAGAGGTTACATCGGTCAAAACATTGTGAGAATAGCATCCAAGATGAGAACAGTAGACCGAATAATACAAATTATCAATCCTCATCTAAAATATCCCCATACATAATTAAAACGAGAGATCATACCAAAGAATCATTAAAAGCAAGTAATAATAATATTTCTAAGGGTTTAATTGGGAAGTTAGTTAAAAACAGAAATCCGGCCAAGAAGCATAAAAAACAATATTTTTAAGGTTTAAATTAACACATATCTCTCTCTCTCTCTCTCGCTCGCTCTCTCTCTCTCTCTCTCTCTCTCCCTTGACCTTTCAGCCAGGAGGCGATCAATTGGTTGAATAAATCCTTTATCTTCTAAGAACGTTTTGTCTGAATTAATTACTTGATAATTAATGTAAGAAAGTACATTCATAGCCTTTTGCTTCAGCTAACTGAAATAGCCTCATGCTAACAATGTTAGATATTGAACAGGTAGATCATCTAGTATATGATTTAGTCAGTTGAGAATAACGAGAAACGGGACAGTCAATGAATAAGCAGAGGTCAACTCACTGGATCTGGGTTGAAAATTAATTAGGCACTTGAAAAGAGAAACAGAATCACTGCTGACAGCCGCACAGAACAACACAATCAGAACGAACTATATCAAAGCTAAAATAGACAAAATTCAATAAATGTAGACTCTGTGGACAAAGAGACAAAACAGTAAATCACATAATAAGTGAATGCAGCAAATTAGCCCCAAAAGAATTTTTTTAAACGACACAATTGCATGGGGCAGGCAGTTCACTAGGAACTATGCAAATGTCTGCACTTTGAACATGCCAACAAATCGTACAGACACACACCACATTGGAAAATAAAAGCACCAAATCTTCTGGATATGGAGGTACAAAGGAACAAGCTCACCCAATCAAGGAAACCGGATATAATTATAGTCAACAAGAAGGAAAAGAAATTCAGAAAATCTTAATTTATTGGTGTCTAAGGACTATGGATCAAATTTCATGCAAATCTGAAATATTTTAATTTTCGAATGGGAGGTTATACCCACATTGTTCCTCCTAAAAACTCTTTAAAATAATTCAAAGAAACTGTAATTTGAGGAATATTTATTAATTGCTATTTAATACCTATTGTTCAAATTTCACAAAAGTCGGAGGTATCTGAATTCTCACAAAGGGCTTACACCCTCTGTTTACCCCCTTTTACATGAAATTAAATTAAACTATATATAGCCCACATTACGAACCCTTACACCTAGCAGCTGTGTTCCAAAATTCATAATGATCAGTAAACTAGTTTAGGAGTAAATCCTGTACATACAAACACACATACCTAACGTTATATAAATAGAGATAAGATTTTTCAGCCAAAACACTTTTACAGGAAAACCTGCCTCCAAAATATTTATTAACCAATTAAACATATATAGCAAACACAACTTACAAAAACATTTGTATATTCGGTACATTTCCATCGTGTGATTTCTTACATGGATATTTTACAACCAATCAGAGTCACAGAAATAAACTAAATTGAGGAGTCCATTTCGGAAAGAAAAACAGCATAAAAACACCAAACTGTACTTCTAAGCAGACAGTGAGAGAGACACACGAGACGAAGCAAGGTCCTATCATATCTCACTAAATATTTCATTGACATCAACACGCCGTCGTAAGCTTGAAATACTTTCTTTTTCTTTCTCTTTCTAAAAGTACTATAAAAATAAGAAGTATACATATACAGGCATTTAGATATCATGTATATAACTAGCTGGCTTTGCAAGCTCGCTATCACTTCGCAAAGTGCACTACTTGAAATATTTGAAACGAAAATGTTAAATAATAAACATTTCATTCATAAGTTTGTTGTAAACATAGGACAATACTTAAGCATTTATTCGTATACTTAGATGAACATTAAAATTTATTCATATAAATAGACAAACATTAATATTTATTCATATAAATAGATAAAGATTAATATTTATTTATATAGACAAAGATTATTCATATAAATGGATAAACATTAACATTTATTCATATAATTAGATAAACATTAAAATAATGTATTCATATAAATAAACATTAAAATTGTTCATATAATTAGATAAACATAAAAATAGATATTAACATTTTTGTAATTTCGATACAAATTTATTTATCTTTAATAAGACAATGGCAAGAAATGTAAAGAAAGAGGAAATCAATTCCCCTGGGGAGATGTGGCAACAGTACTCCATCTTAGGATGTATTCGACTTTTATCTAAGCTGTAAAACATAAATTGTGTTATTGTCTTTTGTATTTCTAAGTTATTGTGTTCGCTTCTGGCATTAGATCCACTACATTATTATAACACGAAAATATCTCAGTTAAAAAAATGATTGTTTCCACCATGAATTCAAATTGTTACTTTACCCGTGACCCATGATTAGGACATTTTCAGTATATTTTCAATAAATGCTTTGGTTTCTGTTCAAATATGTTGACTATTATGGATAAATATTTATAAGAAAATATTTCAACTATAATTACAAAAAATGTTTATCAAAGCAAAGAAATCTATTGTATTAATTTTTAGATGTTTAAATGTAAACATTTCTTTCATTTTTTCATTGTTTTTATTTTTAATTGCAGGTTTAACATTTCAAAATGAAATGTATTCAGTCAAATATTGAATCATTAAACAAAGATAATTACCATATTTTTCAACTTTTCCAAAGTTTCTATATCACCGAGTTTGGCAGCACCACACATCAAGTTTGGAAAGATAATATCCCGAAGTTTGGCAATTTCCTGGAATAAATATATAAATAAACATTAAATATGTAAATTCGTATGAAATACGGACAAACTGGAAAATAGATTTTAGCATTATTTTATAATTATTTATGAATAAAAAACATTAGTTAAAATATAGCAAAAAAAAATTAATTTTAAACAATCAACTCTACTAAAATACAAATTAGAATTCTTTTGCAATCTCTTTAAATTTTATCTCTTAATCTTTTAAGTTCATGGTACAATTTGTTTAAATAAATTAATAAATATATTGTACATATTTTATAGATAAAGTAAAGTAAGTTGTTAGCCTTACATTAGTGCCCGATAGCTTCATAACAAAAGCTAGATAAAGAAATCTGTTTTGTTAGTGAGATAAGGCACATCTTGGTCCGTGTTGTTAGAAAGAAAACATTTAGTTTTGATTTATTTCTTCAATAATTTTTATTTTAAGATGTAGTTTGATTGAAATATTGCCTGTAATATGTTGGGACAATTAATAAGAATCGGAATTGCAAAAATCGGAACTTTTTTATCAGAATCATTATCCAAATCAGAAAAATTTTAGCTTAATTTCAGATTCAAAAAACAATTCTTTTATTTAATTTATTTTTTTGTTTAAAACATAATTTTTCATTGCTGGTACTAATGATAAAATGACAAATATTTATTGATTTTAAACTACCAGTAAAACTAAAATCTGTAGACCATAATAACAAATTTACGTAAAAATGGCACGAGAAAAAATGGCACAAGTAAAAATGGCACAAGTGGATAAATAGGAAAGAGTGAAAGAAAAAAGTTGACAGTTTTCTGTTCCTTTTTCTTCTTTTTTTTTCTCTTTGTAGTATTTTAATTTTAAAAATAAGTTACTTGCTAGTTTATTTTTTATTTATTTTTTTACTAAAAATGGTCCTGGTCCGTTATGTTCAATTATTTATGAAAAAATTCAAATAAAATTTTGTCAACTTACGACGAACAACTGCTAATCGGTTTTATTTTACAAGAGAAATAAATCTTTAGTTGTTTCACTATTTTCAGTCAATTACGGGGAAAACATTTGAGAAAAAAATAGTTAGAAATATCTACTCATGTAATAAGTATATTATTTCAAAGGCAAGTATATTTTTACTTTTGCAAAATTATATGCACACATTACTAGTGTTTTTACGGTAATCCGAAAATTAAAAAAGCAGCAACTCTACAACTGAATATTTAGAAATTTAAAAAGAATTGGAATCGGTAATTGTACCGGAATCGGGAAAAATATTGGAATCATCCCATCACTAATATGTATATAGAGGAGTATTAGAAGGCTATCAAAATGCAAGAAATGGAAGTATGTCAGTGTTGAGAAGGAGGGCAAAAACAAAATTTTTTTTTATAGTAAATCTTACTTGTTCAATCACAATTGCTACAAAGTGATCTAATGTATGTGATCATGTTGCACAATATATTTCGAGGTAAGACCTCTTTATCAAAATGTGGGTGTTTCAAATCTTCTGAAACTCATGTCATTTAATTGTGCTTTATCCTGTTTAATATTTTATTTTTTCATTATTAAAAGGTAGTGGGAGGGCTCTTCAATCCTTATTTTATATGTACTCTTCCTTTCCCCTAGTACACCGGTGCCCAAAAGAAATAGTCTACATTTCTAGACATTCACCGGAAAAGAATGGAAATTATGCATCCACTCATTTATTAACGTATCATTCCCATGACTGCCAAAAACTTGCGACAACAAACATATACCATAACAATAGTGTTTTTTTTCAATTAATACAAAATTTTCATTGTCATTCAGCACTATTTACATTGTGTCAGGTTAATTTTCTATTTTATTATAGAAGGAAGTGATTTGGTTTTTTAGATTAACCTAAAATACTGTAATAGCCGCTTACTTAACACATATTATTCTGCTGACTGGAGATTCTTTAAAACAAATCCTTTGTCACTCCGGTAGCTAACGGTAAGGAAATGGCTTTAAATAACTAACTTATTTGAATTTTATTTAACAGTTCTTCCCTTGAAGTTTTACTTTAATCTGTTCACTTCACATTTATCATATCACTAACTGCCAAGAAAATTGCGAAATAAATAATACGTCATAACAAAAGTATATAACCAAACATTAAATTATAACAGTGCTACGTGTTCTGACTAGAGCTGCATATACAGCCCAGTGCATTTTTTTTCTCAAAACGTACATAATCAACACAAGTCAATATGTTTGTATACCTTCATAATAACAATCTGCTCGTTTAACATGTATCACCTTGCCGACTGCTGAAGTATGTGCAAAAAAAACATAAAACAGTACAAACATAAACTATAAAAATGGTACGTGTTTCGACAATACATTAAACCTACAACTCCCAATATTTGTTTTCTTTGTTGATTAGTACAAAATTGTCACTTGTCCTGGCAACGTCAGGACATGGTTTCACTAGTCTAAATGAATAAATGCAAACGGTTTTTCATTTATCGCTCCTATATTACCATTAAAACAAGTTACTGTTATTTAAATTAATAATACAAAATAGAATTTTGACATGCTCTATATATAGTAGTCAGTTGAATACTTAATTTGCATAATTATTTTAAAACCATATTCTATATAATAAAGTCGATTTTCCCCTGCAACTTCAGACATAAGAAAAATAACCGACCACTTCATATGCTAATCTTTTCCACTAATCACATACAGCACTTCTTAATGTGTGTTTCACAAAATAATTTTACATTCTGTCTACTTACAAATATTACATTTATTCCGAGATATCTGTTTCTTCCAAATACGTCTTCCATAAAGCAGGTAGCAAACACTTTCTCTCCATAATAGTTTTCTACTCCCACATAACTCTTTTGCACCGAGTCTTTTCTTCATACAAGGGAAATTACTTTAAAACACCGAAATTATTTCATTTCAACCTTCTTCCTATGTGTAGCTGAATTACCATGCTACGATTGCCACATTCCCCCCTTTTTCTGTCTGTCTGTCTGTCTGTCTGTCTGTCTGTCTGTCTGTGTCTCTGTCTGTCTGTCTGTCTGTCTGTCTGTCTGTCTCTCCTCTTACATTCTTTTTTCTTGTTATCTGGTTTAAACTTACAGCAAAACGTCTGATGTCACTGTTATGTAGAGCACAGATACTACACTTTGAAATATTTATTTGCAGAAAATTGAAAGAATTTACATTTAAAACAAATTAGGCATGAAGCCATCAACAGTGTGAGGAAAAAGGGGGTCATAAAAATTCATTGGAATAACATGAGAAGTGGGAAAAAACTAAAAATTCGATTAGTAAGACCCTCCCTTTTTAAATAATAAAACACCTAGTGTTTTTCGGTTTGTTCAGAACCTAAAACAAGCAGATCAATCTCTAAATGGGAGTGAGATCTAAGTGGGAGAAAAATAACACGGGTGATGGAGTTTGGAGAATGAGTGATGTCCTTCCAAGATAAATGCAAGTTGGGAGAGACCGAGTACAAAAAATTGAAAGTGGGCATCTAGGAGGATTTCTATTACTGGGGTGGGGTGGGAGTAACTCATTCACTCGACTAGCTAAACTTACCCGAAGGGCTGGGGTCCAACACGGCAAGGAACACGGACACTTTGATCTTATCCAAAAGGCCAACTAAGCATAAAAAAGTATAAAAATGACTCAAATAGGTTGCTTGATACTCTAATATTTACTTTTTTAAAGTTAAATAATTCTTTTCGATTTCCTCCAGGTATAATGTTTGTTGTTATTAGTTTCTAATTTTAAAGTCCCATTTTGTCTATATATGTGCAATAGTTTCGTCGATATTAGCAGTAATTAATTAAAGTGATTTAATAAAAAAAATGAATAACTTACTAAAAACTTTTCTTTAAATTAAACTAACATCGCTCGCTAGAATTCTTACTGACAAGCATAAGCAAGAAGGAAAATAGGAGGGAGAGAGTGGTTGGCTATCTAGCGAGCTGACTGGTTCTCTCACTCCCTCTATCCCGTTAAAGACGGCATGTTATTTTTTATTGTTTTTAAATTCAAGGATTGTTCTGAAGCAATAGGTTTGTCAATAGTAAAACGTCTGTCGCTTAGATGCTGAGAACAGATACTACACTTTGAATTATTTATTTGCCGAAAATATAAAAAATTTACATTCAAAACAAATTACCCACAAGGCCATTAAAAGTGTGGGGGTAAAAAGGATGTCGTTGGTCATCCTTGGTTTAAAGTGATACTACACTTTGATCTTAGCCAAAAGGCCAAGTAACTATAAAAAAAATAATGTTTTTATGATGAGGCATTTTTAAATGAATGAAAAAAAGAAATTAACTTATTATTGTATTATCTTTTAATGGGTAATGTAGTATTGGTTCTGTTGTCATAAGACTGTCCTCCCAGGAATTACCTCCTACTTTGTTTAAGGAGGTGGGGATAATCCTCCCAGGTATTACATCCTCCTTTGAGGGAGGAGTAATGTAGTATCTGTTCTGTTGGCATGAGAATATCTTCCCAGGAACTACCTTTTCTTTTTGGAGGGGGGTTAATGTACTATCTTTTCTGTTGCCATGATACCATACTCGCAGGTATTACTTTCTCCTATTATGGGGCGATTCTCCTGTTATACAGCGAAATGTTTCTTCACATTACATTTAAATTTCTGCATGTTGGTACAGTCAGGGAAACAAGGAGCAGGGGGGAATTCCAAAGGCAAGCAGTTCGAGGAAATAATCTATTAGAGTAGAAAGCTTTCCTGCATCTGGGGACATCTACAGTGAAGGGGTGGGATTTTGCTGATTGTCATGTTGGTCAAGGTTATTTACGCTTTGGGAGTACGAGTGCAGTAAATTCGTTGGAGCACATTCCATTGAAGTGCTTGTAGAACAAGCACAGAGATGCAACATTGTGGTGATGGGACAGGGGCTGGAGCTTGGTAGACAGTCTGGGACCAATTAAATTAGAAACTCTTTTTTGTACCCTGTCTAAGAGGGAGAGACTAGTGGTTGGTGCACCAGCCCAGATGTGGTCACAAGACTCCATGCATGTGTGAATGGTGCCTTTGTAGAAATATAGGATACTGGCAGGTGTGAGAAATTTTCTAGCCCGGTAGAGGGAGCCTACCTTCTTTGCAGCAGATTTGGCAGTATTTAATATGTATTTGTGCCAATTCATGTTACCTGTGAATGTTAGGAAGAGGAGTTTGAATGTTAGACTCTCAGATAAGGTGCCATTAGCCACGGTAATCGCTTGTTGGAAAGGTTTCTTATAATTGTTAAAGGAAAGGAACTTTGTCATTATGAATGAACTACAAAATAAGGCCTAAAGACATAAAACAATTTAATTATTGCATTGTAGGCGACTTGATACGACAATAAGACGATGTATATCCGCACCATGGAGAGTCTTCAGGCTGCTGTCGACAATTTTACAAAACACAGGGATCCCATTGTATGAGAAGACAGCATACAAGATACATGTCTGACCTGTACTCTTGTATGGCTGTGAGACGTGTTCGACAGCGAAACATCAAAACGACACGATACTGGCTGCAGCACACCGGATGGAGAAGATTGCCGGTCTCACTGTAAATGCTTCCATGATAAATAAATTCATCATCTTTTATTTCAGCTTATTTAATCATCAGCAGCATCATCATCATCATATATTCGGTTTAACGTCCGTTTTAAATGCTGGCATGTGTTGGACGGTTCTTAAAAATGGACTTCTCAACTAACCTATCTCTGGCAGGTCTTTATTTAAACTATATAACTTGAAATGCGACAGATTTTCTTTGGAAGTCATTTTCTATGTTGAGGCAAGATTTGTATAGGCCTGATGCTGACGTCAACCCAGTGTTTTTATCGAGACACACCCTCTAGGTAATTGCCTACGAAGGCCAAAGAGTGCTTCACCTGCTGTATATATAGAAAAATTTTTTTGATTCTAACAATCTATAAAGCAAAGAACATTTATTAGAAATAAAAGTGCGTTACAGTAAGTCCCTATTTACTTGCCTCGAAAATTGTTTTCTTTTCTTACACTTTGCTGGATGACGTCATAACGGACATAGTGTTGCCTCAGATGAGCAGATGCTAGAGAAATGAGCCGTCCACAAATATGTGGGAGGATGATGTCGACACCCACCTACAAGAATTGAAAAAACCTAATGTTGTCATCCTTCTGACTGGGATATACGTACGACTGGGGGCCACTTATGAATTTAATTTTCCCTAGAAATTTCTTCCTACGGTGAATGATGCTTTGTTTCGTTTCGTTCTTACAAGTGGCTATCATCCGTCCAATGTCTTGTATGAATTTGCAAGTAAAAGAACTGACGACCTGTGATGTTTTGACTGAGCTAGCCTGTAAAATGAACCGGTCATGGGAAATTGCGTTGCACAACATCTCAACTGATATGACCATGTTATCCACTGTCAGTCATCCGAAATGCTCCAAAGTGTGTCCCACATCAATGTCGATGACCCAAGGCCTCATGGTAAGCCACTAAAGGCGTGGAGGCAGTCAGTTGATGATAGCCAGATTCATAGAACAACATATCATTTTATCAAAACAAAAACTCCAGTGATTTATGCAAAGAATATCTATTTAAATGAGTAATGGTTAGTCTGTTATTGTTTTATGAGAATGATTGATTTTTTTTATATATTTGACTTAAGGAAATGTCATTCAATTAATCAAGGAAACATGCAAAAGATGCAAAAAAAAGCAAAAACATGCAAAAACATGCAAAAAAATGCAAAAACATGCAAAAAAATGTAAAAAGATGTAAAAACATGCAAAAAATGTAAAAAGATGTAAAAAGATGCAAAAAATGTAAAAAGATGTAAAAACATGCAAAAAGATGCAAAAAATGTAAAATATATAAAAACATGCAAAAAATGTAAAAATATGTAAAAACATGCAAAAAGATGTAAAAAAAAGTGCAAAAAAATGTAAAAACATGTAAAAACATGCAAAAAAGATGTAAAAACATGCAAAAAGATGCAAAAAGATGTAAAAAGATGTAAAAAGTCAAAGAAAATATGATGCAAATAAGCTTTTGAAAATTACCAAAAACAAAACCTACTTCGGATGTACTGAGCTTTAATGTGTCCGCCAACTTTACGATAATGTCCAAGTTGAGCGCCGTTTCCTCTTTAGGCATCAAAGTGATTTCTCCTCGAAGGTTTTCACCCATTAACTGAAGAAAGGAAAATAAAACATAAACCTCAAATCAATGATGAATTCAAAAAGACACAAATGGAATGATCCATTTTATCTACGTTCAACTGAATTCTGTGAATTAAAAATTTGCATTTCTATTAAATATTTGTCATCTTGTTTCTCAATTCGCAGATGATTAATTCTGAAAGCAAAATTTGAATTGTAATGCATACAGTAGCCCCTAAACTTCCTCGAATATTTAAAGCCAACCCACACACAACGATGTATACATACATTTATATAAACCTTCTTCTTATTAACTCATACAATATCCCAAGACTCATGTATTTGAAGAGTTTCTTTCGGCAAGATTTGTACTGTGAGAGTCAATTTTACATGAAACATTTATTGAGTTATTCAATGACATAATTGTTACTGATAATGGTCATTAATACGAGCTGACTGATCCAAAAGCGACAAAATCATCTCACAGGAGTTGCTCTCCGCAAGAGAACATAAATATCAATATTTATGACTGTTTCAGAATAGCCATGTGAACATTCTGTTGTCATGTTAACACATTTCTGGTCTGTCATTTGCCTATTAAAAGAAGTGTCATTATGAACAACACATACACAAACGCATCCGCAGACATACAGGGGTTGGACAAAATGGAAACACCTTTGGAATTTTGCATCAATTTTAAAACACCTATAAAAATTGAAAAATAATTACCAAAATGTTGGTTTCACTTTTTTTATTCATGGTTATTGTTGTCCTGAATTAATTGGTTAAATTTATTTTTTGTTTTAGATCGTGCATATTAGTAAGAAAAATTTAAATGACAGATCTATCAGATTTCCAAAGAGGGCAGATTGTTGTTGTCTGTATGGCAGGTGCTACTGTAACGGAAGTGGCTGAGATAGTGACCGTATCGAGAGGAACTGTCTCAGAGGTGATGACAGCCTATGAAAAGAAAGGAAAACATCCTCCTCTAAATAAAATTCTGGAAGAAGGCCGAAGCTGTCTGAAAGAGATCGTAGAGCTCTTGTAAGGATTGTGAAGAAAGGGTATAAATCCACGGCACCCAAAATTACAGCAGAGCTTAACAATCATCTGGATAATCCTGTTTCAACGAAAACTGTTCGCCAAGAGCTTCACAAGGCTGGATTATCATGAGAGGGGTTCAAGGTGTTTCAATTATTTTGTTCAACTCTGTATACAAAAGCATAAGATAGGCAACTGTCCTTATATTTAAACCCAACCTACACACAACGATGTACACATACATATACATAGCTAGCAATAAAAATAATAATAAAAATAGGTAGTAAATAAAAAGAAAGGTGGAATAAAGATCAGGAAAGAAAAAAAAAACTGGCTTAATTTGAATAATGCTGACAGTTTGAATTTTCTATTTAATCTGGTGATTCTAAGGATGCAAGTTCAAATTTTACCAAGAACTTCATTTTGACTCACACATTTTACTGAATACCAATGTGTGAGTTACCATAGAAAGGCACAAAAACATCTGTGAAATTACTTGTCAAAAATGGACAATAAATGTTCAATTTTATACTGTTTATGATGTAACGCACTCAGCCTCTTTTATTTATTTGTTTGTTATGCCTCCTTGGGCATCTCCCCTTTAACTATTTTCTCAATTCAACTGTTAAAAAAAAAAAAAAAATTTAAATTAAACTCTTAGTACAGTATCGATATCCAGATCAAATTCTGTTAAATATTTCATTTGATAACTCCCAAAAGTGCCCCATCAATTTCTCCTTCCTACCACTTTCTCTTAATTCACCCAACCTCATCTTAAACTGATCCAGGCTATTGCTGTTCTTAATCTGATCTGACAACTTATTCCAAAAACATATTACTCTGTGAGCAAAAAAAACTTAACTGGTTAACAGATCTAGTTTTTGAAAACTGCCTTGACAACAACCTTCCAGATCTAGGAGAAATACTTTTTTTAGTAAGTACTTTTTTAGTATGCCTACCATAGTTAGAAATGCCATTAATTATCTTGAAAGTCTCAATCATATCACCTCATTCTTCTCTCCGGCAAAGTAGTCAATCCCAATTTGTCCAATCTCACCCTTTAACTGCACTCCTTTACTTTACTTATTAGTTTTGTCACACTTCTTTGTACGCCTTCCAGTTTCAATATTACATTCCAATTTCCATATCTAGTCGCTGCAGCCCAGGCCTGGGTGCAGTATTCTATACAAGGTCTTATTAGAGCTTTATATATCCTTAACACAACATTTGTCTCCCTTGAAATAATATTCCTAACCATCCACCCGATCATTCTATTTGCCCTCGATACAATGGTCAAAATATGATTATTTGCTTTAAATGTATTATCAAACTCCACTCCCAAATTGCACCCTCCATCTACTTCTTTGATTTCTCTGTTGAGAATCACAACAAGAATCAGTTTTATGTCGATATTCACAGGGTAGAGCATGAAGATCCTCAACATTTTGAAGAGATTTTAAAAAAAAAACAGAAACATCTAGAAACAAAACTGATAATAACTTAAAAAATCACATCAAAAATAGTTTTGCTTCAATGTTTTAAAAATTTCATCAGACAAATGGCAGTCATTGTTAGCAATAAATCAATGAAGTCATTCCCATAATTTCTCCATGACTCTCTCTCTCTTTCTTTCTTTTATATATATATATATATATATATATATATATATATGTATATATATATATATATATATATATATAAAGTGGTGTACTAAAAGCGAACTTTTAGGAAAAGTGAAACCTATTGTGAAGCGTATATAGCTCAATATCCAGGATAGAGCAGGTAGAATGAAGAAGAATGGAAAGGAATTAGAGAAGCAAAAGTCAAATCATAATTCAATTCAATTGCTCAGAGCAAGGTATATTCCACAAAAAAGGCAATTTATTCAAGTTAATATATATATATATATATATATATATATATATATATATATATATATATATATATATATATATATATATATATATATACTAAAAGAATACCAATCATAGGACGGGTAAAATTAATTCCCCACACAGAATAGTTTTGCACCACTTTTATGTTTCATAGGACCTTACGAAAATTAAAATCAAGATATAATGTCTAGAATCCTTAGTCTAATTTTGATCAAAATCCATTACATGATTTTGACTCTCGAAAATGTCTAAAATTTAAGGCTTAATGGGTCTTAAGAAGAAATTGAAATTCAGGGAATCTTGTTTAATTAGTGTCTAATGACTTTGGATCAAATTCAATAGAAATCTGAAATATTTACGCCTAGTAACTGTGTTCCAAAATTCCTAATGATCGGTTAATTAGTTTAGGAGTGAATCCTGTACATACAAATATATAAACATATAAACATACCTAACTTTATATAGATAGAGATATAGAAAATTATCTAATTAAAATAATTTAACTTTGTAAGATGTGTGGTTTAATTTTTTAATTTGTTTTGGAAATATCTGCAATGGAAAAGAATAAAGGATTTTAAATTTGAATACTGAATATTGGATAAATTGCAAAATATCCTGTATATCGACTTAGCATTTAAGAAAATATATATCATAGCATTCTTAACATTAAAAAAATAAAAGGTTTCGATAACAAACTTCTTATTTATAGTCCAGGGGAGATAACAACATTTTTATTTAATTTTAACTATATTGCAGGGGAGGTAAATCATACACAGAAAATAAAATTTATTATAACTAACGACAATATGCTCCCTCCGGGCACATATTTTTGTTAGGTTGGGAGGATACTATAATTGTGAAAAAACTACAAACAATACATAGTTAAAGCAAAATAAATTGTTTGGGACTATTAAAATAATTTCCAAAGCTATTGCTAATGTTTACCCATACATTTATTTATTTTTTATTATCACTCATGTTTGAATTCATGGGTTGAAACATGACATAAATCATAAATCTATGACATCACGTCAAAACTATAATTATTTTATTTAGGTAATGTTTTAAGCTCTTTTAATAAGAAAGTTCAAATAGGTCAGTTGATAGAACCTCAGACTGAAGATCTCAAAGTTTCGGTTTCGATTTCCGGTGATGGCATACTTTTTATTTGTTGGGAATTTATTATTTACTATTAATGCAATATTCTCCATTTTTAAAACTAGTGAAGATCTCTGATATTTCGAAATGAGACAAATTCTGCGATGTATTTATCAGATTTAAAAAAATTATGACGGACAGATCGACGGACAAAATCGCTATTTATATATGATGTAAAAGAATTCTGGGCCGTTAGATTTGATCAAAATCCAGTTTTTGATGTGGAACTCAGTACATTATTAAAGAGATTATATTACGTCATTAAAAGTTTTAAGATCTTTTTTTTTTTTTAAACAAACCTTTCTTTTGTCTTCGATAGATGATTCTTCCTTACCAAGCACAAACATAAGTTTTGTAATTGCGGCCTCAAGAGTCATGTCACCACAGGAAATCACTTTGGCTTTCAGCAGACCCTTAAAGTAAAAGATAAAATTCATTTTCAATAGGAAATAACAAAAATGTTCAAACAATTGAAACAATGCAGGCAAACTAAAAATAATATTTTGTTATAATCAAAAGAAAAATGTTATTTTAAATTTTGCTCTAAGCTTATATCTACGATGAATACGAGGGTGTACTGGGGTATTTTGAAGCCGCAAGAGACAATATCATACATCATTCACTCTATAACACATACATATTATTTACCTCCTTGCCAAGAGGTTAGACACAAGGTCAGGTATGGTTTGAGAAGCCAGCATACTAGGATAAGTGCACTCTGGCCTAAAACAAATGACTGAGCAGCCCCATGGGCATTCCCCGGTAGGGGCGTCTGAGGCGATTAGCAATAAACTAACCTCTTTTCAGAGAGAAGGTAAAGCCTGGGAAGGTGGACTTCCTAGGAATGAACAGAACCCTACCTCAGCACTACAGCAACAAAGTCACTGTAGGACTGATTTGTATCACAATTCTATACCAAGTACATCAATAGATGATGATGATGATGATGATGATGATGATGATGATGATGATGATGATGATGATGACATCATCATATTCATTTTAACATCCATTTTACATGCTGGCATGTGTTGGACGGCTTTAAGAAACTGACTTCCAAACTAACTTATCTCTAGCCAGATCTTTATATATCCTTCTTTCCCTTAAGTCCATTTTTATCACTTCCTCCCCTGTTTTCCTTGGCCTTCCCCTATGAACTAAACTTGCTACCTTAACTGTTCTACATCTACTAACCCAAGAACTGTCATTCTATTCTTTAAATGTGGCTATACCATCGAAGTCTACTTTTCTGCACACATCGCTCTATACTGTCTAGATTTAATCTTCCTCTGAGGTCATCAGAACTAAGCCTGTCCTTAAGACTCACATTACACATTCATCATATCATTTCTCTCTATGTAACGAATGTCTTTAACCCTCACTGGCCATGTTTAACTTCCATACATCATCACACTGCATACATATGCCTGGTACACTCTTTCCTTGGTCTACAATGGTAACGCTCTGTTGGCTAGTAATGGTAGAAGTTCCTTGAATATTCTTAAATTAGTCATTCATGTTAAATTTGAAGGAGAAGAAATTGTTACAATAAATATAACAATTTAATTACAAATATACAACAAACCAAAACTAAAATGGCAGGTAGAGAAAGTAAAATCTTACTTTCAAAAATTAAGTTTTGCTCACAGGACTCCACGGAAATTACACAGTTACTTAGTTACAACTTTCTCTTTCTTCTTATCGTAAATCACTCGTTAAAAAAATATTCGAAATAGTCTCTTTTTTCTTATCGTAAATCACTTGTTAAATAAATATTCGAAATAGTCTCTTTTTTCTTATCGTAAATCACTCGTTAAAAAAATATTCGAAATAGTCTCTTTTTTCTTATCGTAAATCACTCGTTAAATAAATATTCGAAATAGTCTCTTTTTTCTTATCGTAAATCACTTGTTAAAAAAATATTCGAAATAGTCTCTTTTTTCTTATCGTAAATCACTCGTTAAAAAAATATTCGAAATAGTCTCTTTTTTCTTATCGTAAATCACTTGTTAAATAAATATTCGAAATAGTCTCTTTTTTCTTATCGTAAATCACTCGTTAAAAAAATATTCGAAATAGTCTCTTTTTTCTTATCGTAAATCACTCGTTAAATAAATATTCAAAATAGTCTCTTTCTTACAGTAAAAATAATTGTCAGTTAAATATCTTTTAAAGAAACAAAAAACGAGGGTCACTTTTAAGTTGATATCGACAGAATTCTATTTATGACGTATTATTCTATTCATTTAAAAAATTAGAATTTTTTAAAAACCTCTGTTCACCTCAAGGAAGGCATATGACTACTAAAGTGTAAGAGGCTACTGCAATAGGGACTAGATATATAGAGGGGCAATCTAGGTGGGGAGTTGGGCAACCATTGGTACAATTGAGAAAACAAGGAGCAAGGAAAGATACTTACTTTTTTTATAGATAGCAGAATCTTAATATATTCAATAAACTAAAAATTAAGTTGTTATAAAGAAGAAGAAAAATAGCAATATAATTAAAATTCAAAAAAGTATTAACATAAGAAATATATATAATTTTTTGGCATCATCATGATAATATTATCATAAACTTTTGAGGAAACTTCGAAGAAATTACTTACCTCAGCGACAGCGTAATACAGTGCGACTGAGCCTTTCCGACACTGAGTGACATTGACAATCAACAATCCCCTTTCGGACGCCTCCTTCAACAAGTTAATAAATTCTTCATTATTTGGAGCATTTCCGGCACCAAATGTTTTGATAATAAGACCTTTGATTTCTGAATTTAAAATAGACTTAACCTGAAGTAAAAAATTAAAACAATCACATTACATATATATATATATATATATATATATATATATATATATATATATAAATGTTAAAAAACATGGTTAAAAATAAGGAAACAAATAATAAATATACATTCAAATAAAAACACATGGTAATAATAATATAATTATTACTGGTAATATCAAAAACGAAATATCAGCTAACACTTCAACAATAACAAAATTTTTAATCACTAATTTCTGCAAGACTATCGCAACAGACATCACACAATTTCTCGACTTTCAGGCAAAAACACATTCCATTGAGTGGGTTTTTCTTTCTGAAAAGGAGGTTTACCTCGAAAATTTTAAGAATCTTACCCCATCCATACCATCTGGGTTCGACACATTACATTGGTGAATAAATATTTCATTGAAAATCATTAAAAAAATTCATATTGTCATTTGTTCTGAGTACTGTGTCTCATATCCAGCAATGTTTTCTACTAAATTGCATTATCACCGCCTTCTAAATTAAACTTCTTAAACTCTACGCACAATGATTCAAGCAAACTACAACATCTTTCTCATATATATATATATATATATATAGGCCATAAAAACAAAATAGAAGAGATTAAAAAGTGTGTGCTACATCTTTATATTAAAACCTTTATCTCAAACTCTCTCAATCCATGTCTCTATCTTTGTCTGTTTCCCCCGTCCATGTTTTTTCACATCCCACACCTCTTTCACCTCCACCCCTCTCTTGTTTTAATGTATTGAAAATAATAATGATCAATTGGTAGAGTGCTAGACGTCAGTCAGTAGGGTTCCGGTTTCGAATCTTGTTAGGTCTAACCATAATTATAGAGACAACAGGACACGTGTCAATGTATAACTATATATATTAGCGTCAATTCATCAGTATAATAAGGACAAGAAGTAAAAATTGGAACTTTCTAACATTTGAGTTGGAAATATCCCAATGGATTTCAAATTTTGTACCTGTTAAACAAAAGGCCCCTGAAAGTTTACTGGATTAAAACTAAGTGCATCTATGTATAGTTCATTAAGTATAGTTCATTATGTATAGTTCATTAAGTATAGTTCATTATGTATAGTTCATTAAGTATAGTTCATTATGTATAGTTCATTAAGTATAGTTCATTATGTATAGTTCATTAAGTATAGTTCATTATGTATAGTTCATTATGTATAGTTCATTATGTATAGTTCATTATGTATAGTTCATTATGTATAGTTCATTATGTATAGTTCATTATGTATAGTTCATTATGTATAGTTCATTAAGTATAGTTCATTATGTATAGTTCATTAAGTATAGTTCATTATGTATAGTTCATTATGTATAGTTCATTAAGTGATTCTGATGCAGGTAGATAGAGCATTGTTAATCTATTTAATTTAATTATTTTTATTCTTATTCAAATAATTGTAATTTATTTTTTTATTTAAATACTTTTAATGTGTTGTTTAAGGAGACACGCAAAGGGAGGCAACTTCATCACCAAGAGTTGTGCTCCCTGCATGGCAATGTAAATTGGATGACATATAATTTACAATTTAAATGTAAAGTTTTACAATTGAAACTACACAATCTAAATCCCATTTTTTACGTTTCAGAATTTTTGAGATGATGATTTATAATTTGTATAATTTGGAGGTTGACGATTCAATCCTCAGTGCGGGCGATACTAAGAATACAATTATGAATTAGTTAAGACTTTTACCCGATCATAGCTGATGGAACGAAAGCCAGCTACCCTCCCATGGATTAAATAAAGAGTTCCATACGAAATTCCGTACAGATTCCCAGGTTCGACAGAAAGATTCCCGTGTTCGACAAGATACACCTGAAGAAGTCAGCGGTTATATAAGCTGAAAAGTTATGAGAATAAGATCCAAGATAAGAACAGCAGTCCGAATATTCCAAATAATACCCATTTTTTATCATTTAAATTTAAATTTTACAATTCAAATGTTTTATTTTAATTTCTAATTTAAATTTTCGGTTTTACAATTCATGATCGTCAGCACAACTAGACGGAACAGATGTGGCTGCTGCTGATTCTCTATTCAGGCAATCTCTCATTCCAATCGTCATTCAGACAATCTGGGCCTGTCAGAAGTATCTAAAAAAAAAAAGGGTTTTACTATTTATGCCCGCCACACAATCAGGTACGACAACTGTTGCTGCTGATTCATATTCGGGCAATCTCGGCCCATCGTTTTGAGCAACCTCTGATTCTCATCGGCAGTCAGGCAATCTTGGTCCATTGGCCCAAAGTATTTGAAATATTTCTTGCGGTATTATTTGAAATAAAAAAACGGGTGTAGTCACAACTTTCAGTCGTAAAGATTATATGGACCTAAAATAATATTTACTGAAATAAATTCTTGATTTTTATTTTTAAATTCCCTTCTTAAGTCTGAAAAAAGCAAAAAACATTGTTTACTAAATGTATTATATAAAGGGTAGTTGTGTGTGTGTGTGTGTTCCAGCTAAAACTAAAAAAATACAAAATAAACACCCACAAAGTTGGTATATTCTTGATCGGCGTTGCCCTGGATGAATAATACGTAAAATTTTAAAATATTATTCATTCTTTGGGGGTCAACTGGGCCAGGTTTCGTCAGGGTGTGCGTGTAGGAGGGGGGAGAGGTATTCAGCCATTTCCAATGTGATCTATTATATAAAGGAGAAGTGAATTATTACTATTTGCAATAAATTAAAACAAGAGAGAGGAATGGGCGGGTGGGAAAGAGAGTAGGAAAGAGGGATGTGAATGAACAGAAAGGGAGAAAGAGAGAGAGAGAGACGGATTGAGAGAGAGAGATAGGTAGAGAGATAGAAGTTTTAATATAAAGATGTTAAACACTTTTTAACCTCTTCTATTTTTTTATTTATGGCTCCGGGTAACACCATGTAGCCCTGCTAGTTTTAAATAAAACTAAACGACTGTTTCCCCATAAATTTGAAAGTCTTTTTTAACACAATAACAAATCTGCATAACAAAAAATTAGAATCGTATTCACAGTAGTTGTCTGGGATTCTTATGTCAAGAAGCAGCCAATTTTAATTTCAATGGCTGTTTTTTTTTTGGGGGGGGGGGGGGGGCTAAAAATCTTTGTAAAAAGTAGACAATGTTTGTTTGATTTTTCACACTTATGGGGAAATATTTAAAAAAAATAATGAATCAAATTAAAAAAAAAGAAAATGTTCCCTTTAGTTTAAAGAAAAACATGTTTGTTTACTTTTTTAAAATCATCATTTTTTTTAACGTTGAACACACATCTGATGAGGGGAAATTTTCCCAAAATATATTATATGGAAATTCCATCAGACCACTCTGATGCAAATGGGATATAATATATATATATATATGTAGCAGAGAACAGGAGAGGCAGCCGACTACCATGAACCGAGACACTTGTCCGCAGTAATCGAAGAGAAGACGTTTGGTTTGCTGTTTGTGCGGAGGAGAGCTGCGGGCACGAACCCAGAAATGCCCACTTAAAAAACTTTAATTTAATTTTTTCAAAGTGAGGAAACGTCAGCGGCCGGTTTTGCCGTGGCTCATTAGCATATGTGAGATGTCGCTACTATAAGGAGCACGACGAAACGTAATTCTGGGAGATGCGTTATGAGGTGAACGCGAACGGAAGAAGAAGAAAGTGCCGCATTTATTTTGGTGAAACGCTGTTTTGACTCGTTCAAGGAAGCGAACAGAAGAAGAAAGTGCCGCATTATTTTGTCGAACCGTTGCATTGACTCGTTCAATATATATATATATATATATATATATATATATATATATATATATATATATATATATATATATATATGTATTGTATTAATAAAAATGTGGAAACTGCTTTACTTATTCCACCATTCTGTCTTAATTTGCTTCAGTTTGTGTCTATCCATTACACCTCTGCATTATATTGCCTTCTAATGTGCCTTCATATACACATTAAACAATTATATCAATCTCTTAAATTTTTTTTGTTTAGTAAATGTTTTTTTTAATAGTAAATGTTTTCCAAGGACAGTGACAAAGTAAATATATAAACAAATTATTTAATTCCCCAAAATTCCGATACTTCAAGAATTTTTTTTTAGGTCTGAAAAAAAAAAGTTTCAACATCTTGGTAATAAGTAAACAAACAATGTTTTGTTTTTTTTAAGACTTAAAGGGGCATATTAAAAAATAAAAATCAGAATTCATTTTGGCAAATATCTTTTAGGTCCATATTCGGATTCCATATAATCTTTCCGACTGAAAGTTGTGACTAAATCCGTTTTATTTTTTATTTAAAACTTGCCCGGGACAAAAGTGTAAAATATTTCTATTAAAACTTCTATCTCCCTCTCTCACCCCCCCCCTTCTTCCAGTTTTCCTACTCTCCCTACCCCCTCTTTTGTCTCCGCCCAGTCCATTCCTCTCTCTCAACATACACACACACAGACAATTCGAGGAATGAATCAACATAAGGGAATTAACTCTTTGAAAAAAAATCAGAGTTACTTCCCTTTAGTTAGTGGCTGGAAAACAGACCCCCCCCCCCGACCAAATCTGTATCAGTTTAGGGTAAAAAAATGAATCATTTTTTCTAAATTTTAAATATTATTTATTACAGATATGCTGATCAACAATATACCAACTTTGTGAGTCTTTGTATCATAGTTTTTTTACTTTTAGCCGGACATACACAGACACACATACAGACAACTGCACGTTTTATAATAGAAGATAATACCGTAAGAAATATTTCAGATGTTTTGGGCTGACGGGCTCAGATTGCTCGAATGACGATGAGAATCAGAGGTTGCTCGAATCAGCAGCATCTGTCATGCCTTGTCATGCCTTGTCATGCCTGGTTCTGCTGGCAGGCATAAATAGTAAAACTGAAATTTTAACAATTGATATTAGACGGGTTTTACTATTTATTCTCCTTCCATCTAACAAAGAGAATCAGCAAAGAGAATTCTATGAACGAACATGAAATGAAAGAGTTACTTAACAGTTGCAAGCGTTGTTGAAGGCACCAAGTGAAGAACTGCAACATCTGGACAGATTTTCATATCAATAAAAAACTTCTCCATTTTCTTTGGTCTTTGAACAGCTGTGGTGTTAACTACAAAAGAGCAAAGTATATTCTCCTTTCATCGAAGTACCGTTTATAATACCTCTCAAAATAATTGTCAGATAATCAGATCATACATAAAATACAGAGGAAACAATTAAAAGCACGACATGGTGGACATGTTGCATTTGTATAAATCTTCTATGATGTAAAGAGAAGTTGTCTGTGTGTATGTATGTATGTATGTATGTATGTATGTTCAGTTAAAACTCTAAAACGACAAAACAAACACCCACAAAGTTAATATTTTCTTGATCGGTGTTGCCCTTGATGAATAATATCTAAAAAAATTTTTAAATTATTTATTATTTGACCCTAAACTGCCGCAGATTTCGTCCAAGGGATCTGTAGGTCAAAAGTTTAACGGTGAACTTGCCTAAAACCAAAGTGATGGTGTGTGGCTCTGATCTACAATATGTAAGGGATTCTGGTCGGTATCCTTGTTCTGTGTACCAGAAAGGTATTAGATGAAATACGATACAATGTAACATGCGTCTATTGTGGGGGCCACAAAAAGTGCAGTGACCTGAAGGGTGAGTTAGCATCAAACCCCAACTTCAAGTGTAGGAGATGCATGGGACAGGTGCATCCTATCGATGGTCATCCCCACAAAGAGATAATACTAAATGACAATACCTTGGAGGTAGTAGACTCTTTCTGCTATCTCGGAGATATGCTGAGTGCAGGTGGTGGATGTGAACTCAGTACAGCCACAAGAGTGAAGGCAGCTTGAGCAAAATTTCATGAGTTGTTGCCTCTGATAACATTGCGAGCTGTCCCTCTCTACATCTGGGGTCAGTTATATAGCAGCGGTGTCAGGAGCGTTAGGATATATGGCAGTGAATGTTGGGCCCTTACCCAGCCTTCTCTTGCTTGACTGCAGCGTAATGATAAATCCATGATTAGATGGATATGCACTGGGGAAATCTGACCAAACTCAACACATCAGGTCAGAGGATTTGTATAGAGGTTATCCTAAGCATGAATCGATTACGCTGGTATGGTCATGTGGAACATTCATCATCATGGATAAACCGTTGTAGAAGCATGGATGTCTTAAATCACAGGAAGATTGGCCAGTCAAGGAAAACTTGGAAGCAAGTAATTAGACAAGACTAGACCACACAGAGTGGAATTTGGAGACAGCTGACCTACTGACCCGTGAGAACTGGAGAGTGAGCTTGAAAAATATTAGAAAACGTCTGACCCCTGAACAAGGCAAAAGTTATGTTAAATGAATAGAAGAAGAAAAAGAAGAACATTTTTTAGGTAGTAATCTGTTTCATAAGAATTTCGAACAGTAAACAAGATGGTCATTTTAAAACATTAAAAAATGACCAGCATTTGTTCACTTTGTGACTGTTCCAAATTTGAAAGCAATTTTGAAGCTTTTAAACTGGTGAATAGTCAAGTATTATGGCTTAGTTGTACTGCTCAACCATAGAAAAACATTATTTTTGAATGGGGCCTTGTTATATCAAAGAACCGAAACTTGCTTACAATAGTGGACTAAATTGTGGCTAAATTGACTGGACTATAATGTATTATTAAATTAACCAGAAAAATTATGGCTATTTCAAAAACTTTGGAGACGGTAAAAATATAATCTATATTATAATATGAGCATTTTTGTCTGTGTGTTGATCATTTATAGGCTCAAAAACAACTTGACAGAATGGCACCAACTTTGACATGAAGCATTCTTCAGATGTCACAGGGGAAAGAGAGGAGTTTTTACCACTACTACTACTAATAATAATAATAATGATAATAATAATAAGAAGAAGAAGAAGAAGAAGAAAAAAAGGAAGAAGAAGAAGAAACTTGGCTTATTATGTTAAGAAGAAATGTTACTTTTTTCGAGCATTGAAAAAAATATTTATTTAGTATTTGAAGCAGAAATCGACAGCAACAAATTAAAAACTGAATTCTGAATTTTTGACTAGTATCAAGCTTTGTAAATAAGCAGCAGCAGCAGCCACCGCTACTCTGCCTAATACCTTTTTTACCTTCTTATATGTTCCTCTCCCCCCACCTGTTCTTCTTCATACCGCGAATCGGGTCAGACACACATACATTAACTTTTATTATATAGAGAGAATATATTAGCGCGAGAGAATGGCAGACTTTCTTTCTTCTGAAACGAGCATATAGTGCACATCCACATCCGAAACATTCTTTTCAACATAAACAATTATATATGTAAGCAAAAATCAACAACAAATTTCTTCTAAATTAAAATAAACAAGGGAAATAACTCATATTTTAATTGAAGACTACAAAAAGAGTTGTCTCCCCTACAACTAAAATTTTATTTCTTTTCCTGTATAAGTTTTAAAAATGTGCAAACCAATAAAAATTAAAATCACTTCATTGCATTACGGGCAATGCCGGATAGTTATAGCTAGTTATTATTTAAACAATGTCAATAACTCATCATCATCATCATCATCATCAGTTTAACGTACGTGTGTTGGACGGCTTTTAGAAATTGATTTCCAAAGTAACCTATCTCTCCCCCAGGTCTTTATTTATCACTCTATTTCTCAAGTTCGTCCTTATCACTTCCATCTATGTTTTCCTTGGTCTTTCCTGTATGCTGACCCTGCTACCTCAACTCTTCTACATCTACTAACTCAAGAACTCTCATCTATTCTTTTAATGTGGTCACACCATCAAAGTCTACTGTTCTGCACACATTTCCCTACACTGTCCAGATTTAATCTTCCTCTGAGCTGATCATATCTAGGCCTGTCTTTAACATTCACATTACACATTCATTGTATCATTTCTCTTCATGCAACACATGTCCTCAACCCTCACTGGTCAGGTTTCACTTCCATACATCATCACACTACCTACACATGCCTGATAGGCTTTTCCCTTGGTCGATAGTGGTAATGCTTTGCTGGTTAGTAATGACAGAAGTTCTCTGAACTTACTCTATCCACTCATAATTCTTGCAGTCACACTAGCACCTGCTCCTTCCTGTGCTCCAATGGTATCACCAAGGTAACAAATTTTCTGAACAACCTCAATAACTTCACGATCCAAATAAATTTTCTCCACATCAGAGTTCTCATCCATCTCTATTGTCTTACACGTCTTGCACATATATTGGTTATCATCTCTCAACCTACCAGTAATTCCACTGCATTCCTTATGTACCCAATGCTTGCAAGTACCACAAAACATTGAGTTGAACTCGACTTCCTTTCCATAAATCAAGCAAGAGAATTTTCTTCTTTCTGAAGGATTTCCAACACCAGAACCACTGATCATCATTTTGGTCTTGGTGACATAAACTTTAGACCTTAGCAAGTACTAAATCATCAGCATACAGAATCTCTTCTAGACAACCTGCACAGAACTCTCTCGGAAATGCTTCTTAGACACAAACTAAAAGCATTGCTGTACATTGTTTGAACAATCTTAACTAACCACTCGTTTGTCCTTAGTTTACGCAATGCCAACCAAAAAACATCTCTTGGCACTCTGTCAAAAGCTTTCTCCAGATTCACAAAAGCAAAATACAGGTTCTTCTTACCAAGGTACATCTCTTGCATTTGTCTCAATATAAATATAGCACCAGTGGTACTTTGTAAGGCATGAAACTGCCTTTGATCTATGCTTATCTGACTTCTTATTTGATGCTCAATTATTTAATTTAATTACGTTCAAGACCTGATCCATCAACTTTCATCCTCTGTAATCACCTCCATCCCTTTATCTTTGCAACAGTTCACCTCCAATGACTCACCTTCAATTTTGAAACCTAGTTTAACTAAGGGTGCCATATTTGGGGAGTCAAAAGCAGCAAAAGCACAACTATCCTCTTTAACAGCTCGACAGCCACGGTAAACCTTGGCATCAAAACACAACATTACCTGAAAGACAAAAACAAAATAGAAAGATGTATTATAGATAAGTTCCAAAACCGAGCTCAGCCTGGAGTTAAAAACTTGCTTCTTTGGAGGCCATTTTAATTGTTGACAAATGACTAAAGGTTAACAACAATAAACAAAGCCATAACACTAATAGCATTTTGTTACTATGATAATAGACAACAGTGAATCCAGTTAGAAAGTTGAATGAAAAATATGTTTAAAAATCCAGCTGAATGTATAAGCAAATTAAAATAGAAAAAAGCATAAAAACGTAGTCACTACTTGATCATCAAGCGGGTTCCCCCCCCCCCTACCTACTTTTTGTTTTTTCGTTGATTTTCTCCAGACAAGGGTAACTATTTAAAATACAGTTTCAAACAAAAACATGTTTCTTTACTTTAAAAGAAAACATTTACCTAAACACAAAAAATACACATTGCCTGAGTCTAGAAGGATTTCTACTCAGGAGTAATTCTTCTCCGGATGTCTTCAGTAACGCAAATAGCTCACAGTTGTTGTTTTTAACAATATCTCCTAACCTTTAAGTCTTTTATTTATACCTTAAATTAATAATAAGGTTAACTAATTTTAAATAAGTTATTCATTTCACTTTTACGGGAAAGGTGAACACACTAATTGGAACACCGTGAAATACTACAAGAAGGAAAACATTTTTTCAGAATTTAGAGTGGGGAATCAGTTTCATATATATTTAATGTAAAATGTTCCCCATTTCCAGGACATCTAAAGTTTTTAGAGCAGTTAACCAAAATTTTTTTTATCACTAACCTTAAGTCCGAGTGGCAAGGGCACAAAACCGCATGTAATTGCCTTAAAAGTTAGACTCTCCCCCCCCCCCCCACAATAGATGCAGCGGATTTAGCTCCCATAGAAAAAAGCTAGCCTGGTCTGGAAATGGGGAATCATTTTACATTGAATTTATATACAAAACTGATCCCCCCTTTAAAATTCTAAAGAAATCGTTTTTTTTTTCTTCTTCACACCAAGATTTTCATGGTGTTCACATGTAATTGACTAAAAAAAGGAGAATTTGCTTATTGGGGAGGGGGTAATGGAGGATGTTAATCTACAATTATACCAAAATATGACTCTTTTTTTTTTGTAAGTCGGACAAATCAGTGTTACTAAACTTTTGTTTTCATTTGTCAATGAGAATAGTGAAAATAGGTTTATAAACACTATTGTACTATAAAACCCATCATAGTAGGGGGGGGGGGGGGGCATTTTTTTTTCCAAATTTAATACAGCCCGGCTGCTTCTTGAATTAGCTTTTTTATCCTGCTTTTTCTTAAGCTGTGAAAAAAATTACATTTTTTATATTTTTTTCTGCAGAGGGGGGGGGGGGGCACTACACAGGCTGTTTATTGACTAAACCTGTGCTACAAATCAAACTCTTATCGTTTCCTAATTTTCTCTTCTCTAATCTTCTTACATATAAAGAACGTTGAATATTCTACCTCATCACACAACAAACACAAGTTTATTAGTTTTGTACATAGCAATCTTACCTTTCCGTTTTATTTTATGGCTTTCATTTTTCTCTTTTCGATTCTGATTCTTTCCACGGAGCAAACGCGTGAAATTTGCCTCCGAAACAGAATTCTCTTGGTCGTACTACAAGAGCAGTTGGCTCTCGAAAGAGGACAATGGACAACCTAAACTCACCAAATTATTTTGGCTTCAATAAATTTTATAGAAAAAAAGTCTCAACATATAAATTGTGATGCTGAAAAGCAACACAACAAAGCTGGAATTTGAATCACCTAAATTACTTAAAGTGAAATGGGTTAGTTTTCTGATTTTGATTTTGATATTCTACTATTGATTTTTTCACTAACCCTAACCCGAAGTTTAGCCGGGGTCTCTCCCGTCATGGCATGTGGGCTATTTCGATAATACATTAAGACTGTTCCTAAATGTTTTCTCCAGTCCTTTCCTTCTGTGTTCATCGCCCGAATCGCTTTCAGCATGGTTGCGAAGAACTGCTCAATCTCTGCATTAGTTTAAGGATAATAAAGTGTGACCCTTCGGTGTTTGGTATCCCTTTTTTACAGAAGTGATTAAACTCAGTGGACCTGAACTGGGGTCCGTTATCTAAAATGATAATCTTGATTCTTGCATTGATTATTCCGATGAGATAATCCCCACTAGGGAAAGGCCCACAGATGTCTACGTGGAGTATTTCCCAGGGGCCTTTCATTTCGGCCATATGCATCGGATAGTGATTTTTCTTTGGGTCTAGTGTTGTGCATGGGATACGTCGGCTTATGACAGCCTCTATATCTTTGTCTATTTTGGGCCACCACACGTTAGTTCTGAGTAGGGTTTTTGTTTTCATTATCACCATATATGTCTCATGCGCCAGTTTTAGGATCCGTTTCTGTAAGTTTTGGGATATGATGATTCTGGCTGCGTGTACGACTACACCTCGTTTTGTTGTCAGTTCATTCCTCACGTGTTTGAAGAGTTCCATTAACTTATTTGTCCAGTCGTTTTGCTGTATTGCATTTTTTACTGCTGCAACGGTTGAATCCCGTTGACATTTCTCCATTATCTCCGATAAGGTAATTGTTTTTGGAATACTGTTAGCTACAACCGTGTTGATAACTCTTTCAGCTATCTCTTCTTCAGGTGAAACTACCTTTTGATGCTTCATAGGTTGTCAAGAGAGTATGTCCGCCGGGTTACCTTTACCGTTAATATGTTTTATTGTGTAATCATATTGTTGTAGACGTAAAATCCATCGAAAAATTTGTGGTTACCTTTAGGATTGAAGATAGTTGTTAACGTTTGATGGTTGGTCATTATAAGAAAGTTCTTTCCATGAAAGTAAATATTAAAATTGTTAGGGCTTCTTTCTCTAATTGACAGTACCGGCGTTCGACTTTGGTTAGAGTCCTGGATGCATAGCTAATGTGGATGAGTATGCCTTGTTTGTTTTGGCAAAGTATTGCTCCTAGTCCCACGGGACTGGCATCCGCTTTGACTGATGTTTGTAGTTTTGGATCAAAGTGCATGAGCATTTTTTTCTGAATGAATGTCTGTTTCAACATGATAAAGCAAGATTCTTCTTCCTTCGTCCACCGCCATTTCATGTTTGCTTGTGTTATCCTTTTTAATGGTTCGCTGAGTGTGGCTCGTCGTGGAATAAACTGTGTGAGGTAATTTATTAGACCTAAGAAACTATGTATATCCTGGAACGTTTTCAAGGTTTTTGAAAATTTTTGATTGCTTCTATTTTCGAGTCTTTCGGTCTGATGCCTTAGTCTAGAAGGTTTTTTCATTCACTTACAGAGGACCGAAAAGATAAAGTATAATATTAGAACAGGTGTCGGTGGGTAGGCATAAAAATTCAATTTTATATCCGTTCAAAAATAAATTAGAATTTTGTATTAAGATAAACAAAATGTTTTATGCTATGCAAACTTGTTATTGTGTAAAAACAATCTTTCAAATTATAGGGGAAACAAGCAAATATTTGCTTTTCATTTAATATTTCCCTGTACAGATCTGGGCATCCATCTTGAATTTTAGTCTAAATGAGATTTATATAGTTTTACCTACAAATCACTAGCAGACGTCCACCTTGAAAACGACGTGAACAAACCATTGGTATCCTTTTTTAAATACCAAACAATTACTAGATCAAAGATGAAATAATTTCAGACAGAAATGACCACCATCATATGTCGTCCATATGTAGTGCGTAACTGCTCCCTTCAAAGCATCTCGCTTATTTGATTAGCACCAATCACTGTGACGTCAGCAGAAAAAAACTACTCAATGGAATGGACTTCAATTTATGAATGACACAGTTCGAGCATCTATAGTGTATTTTATCTGAAAAAAAAACAGCATATTTCTAGAGAGAATGATGCTCGATCACATATCCGGTTGTGGACATTTTAACCACTTTACCCAGAATTTCAAAAAAGGTATTAGTACAGCTTCCCAACGAGTGACTTTGTGTATTTTTAGTAATGTTTAGGCATATTTTACTTATTTATTAATTTATAACATAAAATTAGAATAAAATTAGAATTGTATTTACAGTTTCACTGTAAATCTTTTGCATGATTCAATTGTGATCCTACAATTATTTCCGAATTATTCTATCTTATCAAAATTACTGAATTTTCCGGACACCACAAAAATTAAAATTATTTTAAAAATCTAAAAACTTACATGTTTAATATTTAGATGAGGAAGAGTGGTCAGTTTGTTATGAAGGTTTGATATAAGTTGACATCCAGGTGGTCCATTTACATTAAACTAACATGGTGAATTGTACCCACCCCATGAACCCTTTAAAAATTAAGCAGGTAAGTTGTTCAAAATAGTTTGATATAATCATAAAAGTTGTTGCTGAATCGAGTGTATCGTAAAAACCATGTAATGTGCACACCTGTGTAATGTACGTAAGCAATTTTCAGCACATGTAAAATTCACACCCTAAACATTTCAGAATTGCCAGGCGGAAGTGGTTTTCATTTTAGTTGTATTTAGCATAATTTTACTTTTCTTATCAAGGAGCGGAGGTCACTCGAGGATAAGGATTTAAGAGATTTTCAGTTGGACGATGAACGTCACACGAGGATTGGAAACGATTGGTGAGATGGGCAGAAGATTACTCAAGAGGAATTGATTATCCAAGAGGACGACTCAACAAGTATTTGTTTACATTAGACTTGAAGACGACCATGTTGTAGTCGGTTGAGAAGCAGCCTCGTGATATTTTGTTCTACAGATGGGATGTTCTAGGACAGAAACTTTGTTCATGGAAATTCCATTTGATCTTTTGGTAAAGGAAAGTTCATTTCTGTGGTTTTAGCCCAGTGAGTTCTTGCTGTGAATGTTTTTCGGGGGGGGGGGGATTAGAGCTCCATCGAACATAACGATATAGTAGAGATAGGCTATCAACATCTCTTCTGTGCGAAAGAGGTTGTAGAAACGAGAAAAGATCATCTCCCACTAGATTGCAAAGTCGCTTTACAATTTAACATAGGAATTTACGATCAGATTTTCATAAACTCAGTAAATGTAAGAGTTCAGTTTAATTTTGTGAGACATACATTTCAATATTTTTTTAGGAGGTTTGAAACCGGATGTGCAGGTTAGATGTGTCTCTAATGTGGACACCACATCACCTCCACAAGTTGTTTGCTAAAAATGAACATAAAAGCAGTATAATTTGTACTCTTCAAAGAGAAAAGAAAGAAAAAAGGGGACAGTTTTCTGTCCCCCTTTTGTCTTCTTTCTTTTCTCTTTGCAGTATTTTCATTTTAAAAATAAGTTGTTACTTACTAGTCTATTTAAAAAAACGATTAATTAAAAAATCCTGGTCAACTTTGTTTATTTGATTATCAAAAAATTCAAGTAACATTTTGTCAACTTACAGCGAACTACTGCAAATTGGCTTTGTTTTAACAGAAAAATAAATCTTTAGTCACCTCACTATTTTCAATCAATTACGGTGAAAACACTTGAAAAAATAGTTAGTCATGTAAAAATACACCTGTAGGCAGGTGAGTGTATATACGTTTGAGTCGTAATGTACAATTTTTGTGCTATTAACTAAAAGTTGTCTAAATTGCGAATGGGAGCAGTTGTGTTGCTTCAAATGCTGTCAGATTGAACTGGAGTCATATATATATATATATATATATATATATATATATATACAAATTATTTATTTAAAAACTATATGTTACATATTTCAGAGACGTACCATGGTTTCATTGAAATGGATTGACCTTTTACCATTTAGAAAAGGTTGTTAGAGTCGATTCAAATCATCAGCAACTCATGAAATGAAAACAAACCAAAGAATTGAGTTCATATATATATATATATATATAGATTACATACCTCTGGAATACAGAAACAAGCCACAACCAAAGATGAAACAAAATTTACATATCCATCACTGCGTAACTCAATCACAGGGATCTAAAATGAAAAAAAAAAGAATTCAATAAAAATATAAAAATATATATCTCCAAATAATCTGTAATTAATTCAGTTCTTGTTAAAAGATTTTCTGGGCATTGCAATTCCAATGTAAAAACTTTTTGAGACTGGATCATTTCACCTTTAAACAATACAAATAACGTACCACTTTCAAAATATGATATTAAAGATGTCATGTAGACCCAGTGCCTTCTATCACAGAAGAGAGAAATTGCCCCATCAATATATGAATGCAGTTACGGTGATGATACAATGAGTTTATCTGACACATCAAGGCATCAGTTAACAATGTACAAACAGAACAACCAATTAGGAATTTTACATGTCTTTATATAACTAATAAACAATTGACACATCACTTAATAAGTCCCAGGCCTAACTCATAAAACAACAACTTTTAGGAAAAGTTCAATTTTATTCATCAACATAGTCTATTTATCGAATGATACACTGATTCCAATACTTCTCTAACAATTCGATGCCTTTTTTGTTGAACGATTTTTTTTTGGCCTCAAAATACGCCTCGATTTCAAATACCACTTCTTTATTGGGGCAAAATCTGTTAACGGGGAGCATTCTTTTGAGGACTGTAAACAGCCATTAGTCGCTGGGGTCCAGATCTGGAGAATAAATTGGATGCATGCAGAAGCAATTCGAAGTGCAATTCATGTAATTCTGCAATCATTGCAGTCGACTTGTGATACGGTGCATTGTCTTGGTGTAAGAGCACATTTTTCTTCTTTAATTATTTGTCACTTCGAACGCACCAAGAACAAGAACAAAATACCTTGTGCATCCCAAAAGAAGGAGGCCAAAACCTTGCCTGCTTATGTTTGCGTTTTTGGTCGCATTGGACGGCTTTCACCTGCTGCTGTCCACTCAGCTGACTGCCAATTTGACTCCGGAGTGAAGTGGTGGATCTATGTTTCATCTATTGTCACATATTGACGCAAAAAACTTCTTGTTGCGTTGAAATAATTAACATTTATACTGATATTCGATTTATGTAGGGGAAAACATGAATCGAATAAGAACTATTTTCTTATTTATTAGATTTTTAAATTTTCGTTTTTTTTTTTCTCATCTTTTTCTGGAAATCATAACATGAATTTCCCGGGAACTCATAAAAATTAAATTTGTGGGTGCCAGGACTCACTAAATTAAAAATCTATTCGCATCATTAGGGATTCACTCTTAAACTAATTGACTGATCATTATGAATTTTGGAACACAGCCCCATCTGTTTAATTATTACTTTTTTTTTTCAATTTTTCTAATGGTCTTTTTTGTATTAAAATAAAAAATATTAATAAATGTCCCATAAATACCACAAATTAAAATTATTGCTTTTCTTTTCTTTTTTTTATCATAGTTCACCCCAAACAAGGCATGCCGCCACTGTAGACGTAAGGGCTACTGAGAAAAAAAGGGTCAAGGTTTGGGGGAGGAGGGGAGGGTTCAACCTAAATTAGGAGCTGCGCAGCGAGATGTCTGTTTACATTAGTTTTAAATTTCTGCATGTCAGTAACGTCAGGAAAGCAGGGAGCAGAGAGCAGGGAGGGAGTTCCAGAGTCCAGCAGCACGAGGAAAGAAGCTTTTGAAGTAGAAAGTTCTTCGGCATCTGGGGACCTCCACAGTGTATGGATGGGATTTGGCAGATTATCGGGTTGCTCTAGTGAATTTACGTCGTGGGGGTACCAGAGCAGCAAGCTCATCAGAGCACAATCCATTGAAGTACTTGTAAAACAGGCACAAAGATGCAACATTGGGACAGAGGCTGGAACTTGGTGGATAGTGAAGGACCTATCAAGTTGACAACTCTTTTTTGGACCTTGTCTAAGAGGGAGAGACTAGCGAATGATGCACCAGCCCAGATGTGGCAACAATACTCCATGCCTGGGCGGATAGTGGCTTTGTAGAGATATAGGATAATGTCAGGTGTGAGAAGTTTACTGGCATGGTAGAGAGAGCCCACCTTCTTTGCAGCAGCCCTGGCAATGTTGTCAATGTATTTATTCCAATTCATGTTATCTGTGAAAGTTAGGCCGAGGAGTTTGAATGATGAACTCTCAGGCAGGGTGCTATTTGCCATAATCGGTGGTTGAAGAGGTTTCATGTAGTTATTGAAGGAAAGTAGCTTTGTCTTTGCGACATTAAGAGTTACTATCCATTTTTGACCCCATTCCACTACAGACTGGAGGTCATTTTCTAAGGATTTAGCCATTGCCTCAGATATGTGCGTGTCGGTTTTGCCCACATGACGAGAGTAGAACATGGTGTCGTCAGCAAATATTCCTATCTCAGTTGCAATGGCATCAGGGAGGTAATTTATGAAAATCAGAAACAGTAGAGGTCCAAAAATAGATCCCTGGGGTGCACCAGCATTTATGTCATGTTGCTTAGAAGAACGGCCATCGAGTACAACCTGGACTTTTCTTTTGTTAAGAAGGATTTAATTATATTAAATATTTGTCCAGTAATACCATATGAGTGCAGTTTTATGAGAAGCCCTTCATGCCAGACCTTGTCAAAGGCCTTGGATATATCAAGCGCTACCGCCCTAGCTTCACCTGCCCTGTCCAGTGTATGATATATGCATTCAGAGATGGCCGTTAGATATCTGCAGTAGATCGTGCTTGTCTGAATCCATATTGATGATCAGAAAGAAGTTTAGCATTAACTAGGTGCTTGACTATCGCTAGATTGATTAATGATTCAAAGATTTTAGCAAAGATCGGGAGTAGATTGATTGGGCGGTAGTTTAGAGGATCAGTTCTATCTCCAGAATTCTTGAAGACTGATATCACAGAGGCAATTTTCCAACTATCAGGGAAATAAGATTCAGTAAGACATTTGTTGTATAGTTTGGAGAGGACAGGAGCCAGCTCAGCACTGCATTTCTTTATTACTATTACTGGTATAAGATCAGGCCCACAGGCTTTGGAGGTGTCAAGGTTTTTTATGATGTCTCTCACTTGAGACGGGGTGATGACCAGGTTCTCAAGTGTGGCTTCAGTAGTTCAGTCTTATCAGTTGTCGTGCAAACAACACTGTTGTGATTAGATAGCGGGGGAATTGTCGATTGTCCATTGTTCATCACACTATTGTAAATTTTCCAGAAATCACGAATACCTAGTTTCTGTGACTGAATGCGTTTTTTGGTTATCTCTGTATACCTTCTCTTTGCTTCATCTATCACTACTTTGCAATCATTTCTTGCCTCTACAAATTTTTGTCTGTTCGCTGTTGACTTATGGTGGCCGAATTTTCGGAATGCCTTCTGCCTCTCAGCAATAGCAGCTGCACATTCTGAGGTGAACCATTGAGGAGAGTGGGGTTTGCTGAAGAATTTTCGTGTGGGGACATAAGCATCAATGTCTGCTTTGACCCATTCGGTTAGCTCATTTGCACACTGATCAGCAGGGAGTGAGAAGGTTACACCCATGGGGTGTTGCTAATGTGATCTCTGAGGGATTCAAAATCAGCCTGCTCATAGTTTCTCGTCGTTTTAAGCAGCGGCTCTTCAGTTTTTGGACAAGTTTTTAAGGTGATATGTATCATTACCACAATGTGATCAGAGTTTCCGAGCGGGCGATGGGCATTCGCCACACAAGCCTCAGGTAGTGAGGTCAAGAACAGGTCGAGAAGTGAGGCTTGCACCACTGAAGTACCTTTTTATGACTTTAAGGGAAACATTTACACTCCAATTGACAGTTTCAATGGATTCGGTTCTCAGCACAATTCTTAGCGAATTCTATATGTCAAAAATGGTAAACAAAACTATACTTTCTGCATCTTAATCACTTAGGAAAGTGAGACAATCGAAATAATAGTAAGCAAAATAACAACGAATGCTACAATCATCAATAAAAATAATTACATAAAAATACATTAAATATTTAGGTGATAAAAATCGTACATATTTCTAGACAGAGCGTCATGGTCCAGTGGTAGAACGCTGGACTATAGACATCAATATCGAAGGTTTGATCTCTGTCTAAGTTAGCCATGCTGATGATGGCTGTGAGCCAGAAACACATGTCTATGGATTACTTTGATGTACGTATAAAATAAATAAAATATATACATATATATATATATATATATATATATATATATATATATATATATATAGAGAGAGAGAGAGAGAGAGAGAGAGAGAGAGAGAGAGAGAGAGAAAATATGGTAGTTTGCTTGAAGCATTGCTGGGAATAGTAGTAGTATGTTTTTAAAAGGCTGAGGGCAATGCAAAGTGCCGGGTAGGATGTAAGCTGGAAGGAACAAAAATAATAAATCGAATTCGAAATGTGACTTACTATTTATTTTTTCTTAAAATCCTAAATAACAGCAAGTGTGGTGTTAGCTGTTTGTGTGATATCCGGATGATTATAAAAATCATTTATTTAATATTTCGGGAAAAGAAACTTCCCTTTGTCAAAAATAATAAAGACCAGAGGAAAACTCCGTCTGTGCAGAGAATCTACCAAAATGGATGCCAGAAGACAGAAGACAGCGTAGGAGCAAACCAGTCCCGCAGAGAATAGAAATTAATAAGTTTTAAAGTTATGTTATGTATATAAATGCGGTGTTCAAAAATATGTGTGTAATATTGGCTAAATGATAGGTATTGTATGGTGCCTGGTGTATAAACGGGTTGAGGGGCCCTTGGATGCCGGCCTGCCAATATTTAGTCTTGTTGTTATTCATGTATTTTTAGTTCCTCATTGTCAACAGCTTCTTATTTGTTACTCAAAGCTTCCCTCCTCTATTAATAAAAGGGTGCCCCCCCCCCCCGTCCACAACACAGGGGATGTGTTGGATGGCTCGAGGAGATAGCACACCTATTTTTTTAATAGTTGATCAGGATTTACTTTATATGGGAAGTATCCTCATGTCAGGCTGGCCTGACAAACCCTTATAAAGAGAGACTGAATTCACCCGAGGGTGGTGTCTAGTAGGCATTCAGTTTCTGTTCCAGTATATTTGCTTAGTGTCAGTTTTTCAGCTGTTCAAAACAAATTCATTGTTTTTTTCTTGAAAACATACAAAATCTTTGAATGTCAATGTTCTTCTAATGTTGGAGAGATGAGGACAAAAATGATGGAAGTATTGTTCTTCTTTTAAAATGAATAATCTTTCTTTAGAAAATTCAACCTCATTGAAACCAATCATTTATGATTATAAATCATAAATCGAATTCTGATCTGATTAATAATGCTTTCAAGTTAATTAATTAATTGAACTTTCTTGACTTATTCTCTGTTTTGTATTGTCTCCTCTTGCCGACTGAGTTACAGGTACTTACCTGTAACTCATTCTGTGGCAATAAAATCATAAAGACAAGAATTTGCAGTGATATAGCTGCGTTTCACACTCCACAATAAAGTTATTTTCAAAACATTTTTTATTCCTAGTAAATTATTTTTTAAACATTCTAATAAATTATTTTTGCCAATATTTTTTTTTTAAATCATTCCAATAAATTATTTAACCCATTAAAAAAAACATTCCAAGAAATTATTTTTCTACAATAAATTATTTCTCAAAACACTTGTTATGGTCTTCTAACCTAATTCTAAACCTAACCTAACTCTAGCTGGCAGGCACTCTAACTTAGGGTTAGTGTTAAAAAAAATTGTTAACTGCCCTAAAACGCTAAAATGGAAATGTGGGATTATTTTATGTGGGATTATTTTAAATTAAATTTATATATGAAACTGATCAGCCACTCTAAATTCTAAAAAATGTTTTTTTAAAATTTTTCTTCTGCTTTCCGCCAGGTTTTTCAGGGTGTTCACACATAATCGCCTAAAAAAGTAGAATCTCTTAGAAGTTTCATGTAATGTAATGATATATACGGTATATTTCCTTCTCATCTTCGCAGATGTTTCGGTAGGAGAAACAACTAAGACATTGGATCTTAATGGTGACAGATTCGAGGTCCGAGTCGTGGGGTCGACAGGTCAGCTGTATATAGCCACACTGATGAGTTTTACTGAAGACGAAACAAGCTTGTTTGTGGATATAAATATTAATGTATATATATATACATAACTCAACATCTGTGTGTATGTGTGGGTGCAATGTTTGTGTGTTTCCTATAGAAAGGAAGGTTAGAGAATCTACATAAAATCTAAAAGTGTATTCTTATGTAAAATTTACCGGGGAAGACAATAGAAGGGTTCCTGAATCCTTAAAGAGGGCTATGAGGGTATAACTCCTTTAAAACTTCAATCATATTCTATTTTATGGCATTTAAATTATATGTATACAATTTTCTGAAGAAGGCAATGGAAGTGGTTCCAAATCTCTAAGTGCTCTCTTAACCTAAAGGAGCTATGGGGGCAGAACCTCTAAAACTTCCATTATATTCTATTTTGGTGAAATTTATATCATATGTATAAAATTCCCCGAGGAAGACAATGAAAATGGTCCCTAATCTATATGTTACCCTCTATGTGCCAAATATCTACATGCCCTCACCTCTAAGTGACCCATGGGGACTGAACCCACTTAAAACTTCAAATACTAATAAATATTAATAAAATTTAAACCATATATATAAGACACTAATTGAGAGAGTTTTCCAACATTTGAGCTTTTTCTGACTATATTAGAGAGCGAAACAGGGGGAGAGAACCAGTAAAAACAAAGTAATATAGAGTCATGAGCATAGTGAAAAAGTACATAGTAATGATCCTCATTCAATCCTGAGCAACGCTGGGTCTTCAATCTAGTTAATAATAATAATGATAAAATATATATATTTATATTATGGGTTATACTATTCAGTGAAAATTAGATTTGTCATTGATACTGGTGGTTTCAAAAGGTCTGGGAAATCTGGCCCACTGGGATAAGACATTCAATATAGCTACATCCTTATTCTGCAAAACTAATGGTGAATTATGTGGAATATAGAAATCTTTATAAAGATACAGTGACCAATCGGAATATATTGATTGTCTCCAAGAACTGAGAGTATGGGGAAGGGGTGATGAGGAAGAGCTAAGCATGGCAGCACAGAGGCAAGACAATTGTTAAAATAAGGGACCACGTATAAGAAGTTTATAAATGATAATAGTTAATGATGAAATAACAATGAGAGAAAATTACGAAAATTAAGAAAATTTAATATGAAAAGATAAATATATAAATAAAATGTGGAAAATAACCTAAATTTTATATATATATATATATATATATATATATATATATATATATATATATATATATATATATGAGTGATAGAGTAGTGAAGAGAGTGGCAGATTGTTGACAAAATAAGTGAATATAAGAAGGTTATGGGTCAGGAGTTTCAAAAGTATGTGTGTGCATCTTTGGAAATGTACTGATGCGGAGTGGAATGGGGAGAAGCGTCATTGACATTGTGTTCTGCTGTGGACGTATACATGTGTAAAGTTACGCGCACACACACACACATACTCACATGTGTATACATATTCCAGCTGTAGTTTTGTTCATAGCTACAAACAATCCGATGAATCTTATTATGTTTATATAATATTGCTCAATAATAAGTAGAGCAGTATATTTAGTGATTAAATTTTTTTATTTATACAAACATTTCTGCGATAGGATAAAGTTTTGTCTTAAAATGAAACCGACAAAGCTTTAGTCTGTCTTAGATTTTATTTGAAACATGTATGCACATATGTAGCCAGAAATATGTGTATGAATAAACACACACACACACACACACACATATATATATATATATATATATATATATATATATATATATATATATATATATATATATATATATATATATATATATATCCTCTGAGGAGAAGATTTTCTTTGAAAACTCATGAGTTAAGGACTTTAAAGAACTTTACCTGAACATTGAATTGTAATAAAATTTGATTTGTACCTTATTTTATTCTTTCACTTTATCTATTGCTATATATATATATATATATATATATATACAAGAAGTCGTGTATACTCCTCATGTGTCAGAGGTGTGCTAATGTATGGCTCTGAAACTTGGACTGTCTCTGCCGGCACACTAAAGTAACTGCACTGTAATGACAAGGCAATGGTCAGATGGATCTGTTTGGTAAGGCCTGAACAAAGCATACCTTTTGGGTCTCTGCTCGCACAAAGTCCACTTGAAAAGCCTTGAGGATATCATGCAGAAGAGCAGTGTTGGTTGGGGCACATTGAGAGCAGCAATAGTTGGATTGCTAAAGTCCGATAGCTGAATGTGCCAGCAGAAGACCACTACTGGCAGATCCAAATTGTCTAGGGATAGAGGTGGTCAAACGTGATAGAAAAGCTATGGGTATGGATTCCGTCAGGCTTCAGCAAAGACAAAAATGGAGGGGAAGATTTGGATCGAGATTAGACACTGTCATCAGAGAGTTAATTGTGGCCTGATTCAACAAATAAACGGGTTGATGATGATGATATATATATATATATATATATATTGAGCACTTCTGAAAAAATATTGATTTTAAGTTCATTATATCTATATATATATATATATATATATATATATATATATATATATATACATACATACATATATATATATATATATATATATATATAACATAGATCTTGTGTAAACTTTATTACATGATCATGTATTTGCACTCCAAGAATTCAACATAACTGTTTGTGTACGATCGTTTCTGAGACGATATTTTTATTAATATCGAAGTATAAATATATTGATATAATGAACTTAAAACCAATATTTTTTTCAAACGTGCTCAATACAAGGTAGAGCTTTATAAATAATGGTCTATATTTATGTAGGCCATTTTATTTAACAGCTTTTGTATATGTTTGTATACATATATATATATATATATAGTCTAAAGAAGCTTTAAGTTATTTTAAACAAAAAGACAAAAAAAAAAAAAAAAAGAAGGAAAATGCAGTTTAAATTCCCAGAGAAACTAACTAAATCCAAAATAGTGCAGACTTAACATTCGTTGGAAAATTCATCAATAAATAAAATATATAATAGTAAGTAAATAAAATAAAAAGGGGGATTAAGTATCTAACAGTGAAACAAAAACAGGAGACCTTAACGTAAGCATCTAATATTAACACGGGGGATCATCAGCTGTTTACCATGTAACTGTTTCGGAGATTTAAAAACAGGACAGTTATATGCATGGCTCTCCAATGGTACAGATCAAACTACCATTTCCCCAATCAAGTGTCGAAATAATTCAGCTTAAAATTTTACTTATATATACATAAATAAATAATAATAATCAAATAATAATAATAATAATAATATACTACCCTTAAGACTACCGTGTGATATGGTAATTTGCATATCAAATAAAATTCTTTATAATAATAATAATACTAATAATAATAATAATAATAATAATAATAATAATAATATCTAAACACTACACCCAAGAACCATTCTGCGATATTATATAGGAATTAAAGTTGCATTTAAAAAAAAAAAAAAAAAAAGCTTTAGTACCTTAGGTACCAGAAAGGCAATTAGATAAGAGGAAGGAAACCTAGCCATACAGATCTAAATACCCAATATATAGTCTAAAGAAGCTTTGAGTTATTTTAAACAAAAAGACAAAAAAAAACAACAAAAAAAAGAGAAGGAAAATGCAGTTTAAATTCCCAGAGAAACTAACTAAATCCAAAATAGTGCAGACTTAACATTCGTTGGAAAATTCATATATATATATATATATATATATATATATATATATATATATATATATATATATTTATTTTTAAATACAGATTTTAATCAGACATGGACCAGTGGTTTCTGACAAGAAACGGGTTTAATTCCCGATTCCGTCTTCTTCAGCATAGTCTGAAATAGTAAATGATGGAATTTCTTAAAAAAACACTTATAACCGTTATGAAACGCTATGCACATAGAATTTGAAATGGAGGGCCGGCGAGACGCTTAGATCAGAAAAATAGCCGTTAAGTAAGAGATTCTATATTTAGAAGTGAAGAACGAGAAAGAAAGGAAGAAAGAAAGAAAGAAAAGAGAGAAAGAAAGAAAGAAAGAAGATATCCTCGATAAAGCTCTTAACTACGCACTAGATTACACAGATATAAGTCAGTTAGAACGAGATACCATCCTAAATGCCAGACAAACCCTTCTTTTCTTCGAGGGAAGGGCCTGGGTAAAGAAATCAGATCCTGAGGACCCTTTTGACGTTGCAATGGGCGCCCACGATAGTGCGGATATATGCGACCTGGTAGGACTTTATATCTTACACACACTCAAAATTAAGTTTCCCGACCACTTCATCGGATTATACCGAGATGACGGGGTCTGCCTTTCACACAATAAAAACGGACAAATACTAGATAAATTTAGGAAAGACCTCATTCAAACCTTCAAAAGTTTAGGCTTTAAAATCACTATCACTACTAATTTAAACCAAATAGATTTCCTCGATTCTACTCTTAACCTCAAAAATAATACTCACAAACCCTACCATAAACCGAATGAATCACTTCAATATATCCACAAAAACTCATGCCATCCACCATCAATCCTCAAAAACCTTACTAAAAATATAAGCCTAAGAATTTCAAACCTCTCCTCCAATTATGAAGTTTTCACACAGGTCGCTCTATATTATAATAAAGCCCTCCGCGACAGCGGATTCCACGATGGAATCTCATACATCCCAAACCAGAATATTCCACAGAACAACAGCCGCAAAAGGAGGAGATCGATTATCTGGTTTTCACCGCCCTTCTCCAGCAGAACAAAATCAAGAGTAGGTCATATTTTTCTCTCTTTATTAAACAAACATTTCCCTCCAACAAACAGTTTACATAAGTTTTTCAATAAAAACACCATCAAGGTCAGCTACTCAACCATGCGGCCTATAAGGAGTTACATCACCAGAGAACAAAGCACGGCAGTCGACACCGGATGCTCATGCCAAAATAAAAATTCTTGCCCCCTCGAGGGAAATTGTAAAGTTGACTCAGTTGTATACAAAGCTGTGGTTACGAGTAAAACTGATAACAGTACAGATGTATACTACGGCATGACACAAGGTTCCTTTAAACAAAGGTATTATTCACACCTATATTCCTTTAGATACAAAGACTACGCAAAAACATCTTTGGCTAAACGAATTTGGGAACTAAAAGAAGAAGGAACTCCCTTTTCTATAAATTGGAAAATCATAGAGAGAAAACCCATTTATTCACCTATATCTAATGTTTGCCATTTGTGTAATGCTGAGAAGTTCCATATTTTTAAGGCCATCATGAACCCAAACACCAGATGTTTAAATGTACGCGATGAGGTTTTTAAGGGCTGTATACATCGTAAACAAGCACTCCTTATTTATTGGATGGATCGAATGACTTAAACCTTCCTAGAGCCCTACATACATTTTTCAGACACTTATATACTTCTACTGCAGACTTCTTGTTCTACAAACCTGATCACAATTCTCTTTTTTTTTCTTTTCTCCATTTTTTTCCCTCTTTCTTCTTTAAATTTTAATTTAAATTTAAATTTAAATTTAAATTTTTAAATTTTTTAATTTTTTAATTTTATTTTTCGAATTTTTATTTATTTTTATATATTGATTTTTATTTATATATTGATCTTTTTGATTTTTTTATTTACACATGCATATGTGTGTATATATATGTATATATATGTATATATATATATATATATATATATATATATGTGTGTGTGTATATGTGTATATGTACGTGTGTATGTATATATTTATTTTTTGATTTTTTATTTATATATTGATTTTTGATTTTTGATTTATATATTGATTTTTTATTTATATATTGATTTTTTATTTATATATTGATCTTTTATTTATATATTTATTTATTAATATATTGATTTTTGATTTTTTATTTATATTTTTATTTTTATTTATATTTTTATTTACATTTTGATTTTTGAATTTTTATTTATATATTATTATTTTTTATTTATATATTGATTTTATTTATATATCGAATTTTTATTTATATATTGATTTTTTTATTTTATTTATATATTGATTTTTTGATTTTTTATTTATATATTGATTTTTTATTTATATATTGATTTTTTATTTATATATTGATATTTTAATTATATATTGATTTTGAATTTTGATTTTTATTTATATATTGATTTTTTATTCATATATTTATTTATATTTATATTTTTACTTTAATATGATATTTATTAATTGAAACAATCGTGAATTATATATACATATATATATTTTATATAATGATAAATAGTTACCTCCCCTTTTTAGATAATTTAATTAATTAGAGTTGCGTACCTTTAATTATGTTCTACATATAAAAATAATAATTTATTTACTCTTAATTAATTTTTTTATTATTATAAATTTTATTTTATTTTATTTTTCCCTTCTTTCTTTCTTTCTTTCTTTCTTTCTCTCTTTTCTTTCTTTCTTTCTTCCTTTCTTTCTCGTTCTTCACTTCTAAATATAGAATCTCTTACTTAACGGCTATTTTTCTGATCTAAGCGTCTCGCCGGCCCTCCATTTCAAATTCTGTGTGCATAGCGTTTCATAACGGTTATAAGTGTTTTTTTAAGAAATTCCATCATTTACTATTTCAGACTATGCTGAAGAAGACGGAATCAGGAATTAAACCCATTCTTTAAAACGGCATAGCATGGGATAAAAAAAACGGGGGGGGTCAAAGTTTCCCAAAGAGAGTTAGCGCTTTCACAAACTCCTTCTGCCAGCACAAGGAAGGTTTACGTAAAGCAATGGGCAGATTCCAAAATCTTTAAATGTTTTTTTGGATTCTGTTCTATGAAGCACCTCAAAACACCCCAATTTATAGTTACTGGCATAACATGGATTTTCAACCAAATGTTGGCCAATAGCGGAGTCCAAAGTCGAAAAGGAAGGGTGGCAAAGGGATCCTGCCCTTCCCTGTCTAATCACTTCTATTTACAGGAAACCTACAATAAAAAAGTGAATATTTCTAACATTATTATTATTATATGTTAACACTATGATTAATGATTGTTTATTGTACTTTATGAAATTAATGTGAATTATGTCGTTCTCTGATTATAAGGTTATCTTACTATCAGTTTTTCCGTAAACAATCACCCCCCACCCCCAATATAAAAAATTAGATTCTACTTTTGTAAGCGATTATGTGTGAACACCCTGAAAAACTTGGCGGGAAGAAGAAAAAAAGAATTCATTAGTCGATGATAAGCGATAAAAATGTAAAAGAATTGCAAGAGTTTTTTTTGGAGAGGAGGGGGGGGGGTATCAGTGAAAAAAAAAACTTGAACAATTTCAGATTCTTGAAAATATGGAAAATCCCACAATTGATGTTGTTGAATGGTAAGCGAAGTTGAAATAGGAGATCATCTCAAAGAAGAAGGCACGTGGTGTTCCGAATGTTTACTATATGCTTTCAAAATGAAGATGTGTACATAAGAAAGTTTGACACAATCACAACACTGAAACTTGAGAAGGTCATCGTTTCAGATAAGCGAGAATAACAAAAGCTTGCATTACACGCCGGGGTGGGGTGGGGGATAATGGTAGATAATAAAAAAGAAGAGGTTTTAGTAAGAGTTCCAGAGAAATAAAAGAGTAAAAGAGTTTGGAATATTTTGCTGTTGTTTTGTTACCAATATAAGAAGTAAATGTCAAATGTATAAAAAGGTTAAATGTATTGCATAAGACAAACAAATGATATTTGGCCATTTCCCACACACCTAAACGTTTCGAATAATAATAAAAAACATGAGTAGTAGTAAAAAATAAACACAATAAAAAAACGAACAAACAAATAAACAAAAAACAAACAACAGCAACCAAACAAAGAACAACAAAAAACAACAAATAAAGAACAACAAAACAAGCAAACAGACAACAACAAAACAAACAACATCAACAAACAAACAACAAACAACAAATAAACAACATCGCTTTTTTTTATTAAAAAAAAGCACAATTCCACTTTTTTTATTTACAAAAACAGCGGAGGTACCACATCCTTGTGCTATGTATATGCAATAAATTAATGCTTGGTGTTATACATTTGTAATTTTATTGTCTTATTTTGTCTGTATATAAGCAATAATTTCGTCGCTATTAATAGTAATTAATTAAAGTGATATAATTTTTTTAAATGGATGAATAACTAAAAAAAACTTTCTTAAACAAAACTAACATCACTCTCTAGAAAGAAAAATACTTACAAGCATAAACGAAAAAAGAAAAAGGGAGGAAGAGAGTGGCCGACTTACTTGCTCTCTCTCTCTCTCTCTCTCTCTCTCTCTGTCTCTCTCTCTCTCTCTCTCTCTCTCTCTCTCTCTCTCTCTCTCTCCTAATTAGCAACACCATATTTTCTTTTTTATAATTTTTATGATTGTTCTGATCACATAGACAAAACGTTTCGCATTTGTGTTCAAATATTCTTTTGGGGCCTGACTTGATTTTCAATAAGTTGGCATCTGTTTCTGAAATATAAGTTTTAAAAAAGAGTTCAGAGACAGATGTGTCGTTAGGCCTTACGTCGAGTGACTGTTTGTGTTCAGTTTGAAGATAGGATTTTTCCTGATTTGCAAACCTGTCGTTCTGTAGAGAAGCCGTGTGTCACTGTAACCTCAAAATAAAACATTGTTGCTTGTTTTAAACTTGCGTTTTGATTTTGTTTGAAAGGAAAATCATTTTTTTAAAGCAGACACTCTGGCCGGTGTCGAAATCAAGTATCGAATTCAAACACGCGGCATGTATATCCCGATTAGGGGAGATGACATACAGTGCTTAGTATTTCTAAATTGTCACCCATCTTGTACTGGCCATGCTCAACATTGCTTAACTTCAGAGATCTAACAGGAACAAATGTGTTAAATATGATTATGCCGTATGTATTGAGATTGAAAATTGGACACAAATAAAAAATATAGGAAAATAATATATAAAAATCTGTATAGATGTGTGTGAGCAGATGCATATCTAGATGGCGTACTTTGATTGAGATTGTACATGATATGATGCAGAGAAAGATATAAGAAAATGATATCCAAAAACACTTTTTAAAAACTTTTTTTATAATAAAAAAAACGTATTTATCTCCCTTGATAAAAAATAGATTACAGTGACACCTGTTTTGATTGACTACCATTTTTTTAAATTACAAATTGTCTGAATATTCCGTCTCTCTCCTGGGTTACAAAATATGCACTCTGATGTGAAATTAATTTAACATCTTACTGATGTATTTGACAATGGATCTATTTTTGTGATTTTTGTTTTGTTTTGGTAGGAATTGAACTTTTTTGGACGTTGTTGTGGTTTGTTTTCTGGGTAATTGCAAGATTTTGTTCTGATCAGATTTAATCTTTTGAAAAATTTTATGTTTCATTGGAAGGATCATAGTAGGTGTTCTGACTGTGTCCACACAACGAAATTCATTGAGAAGCTGCAAAAAAAAGGTGCAGCAAAATCCGGGCAAAGCAATGAGGACGTTGGCAAGAGATGGGCATCAGAGTGATGATTCTGAAGAAAATGCTGAACAAAGATCTTCAATACTCCTCATACAAAATCACAAGGGCCAACTACTACCCGCCAAGGTCAAAGAGAACCATCTTACAAAAACCAATAAACTTCTCAACAAAGTCAAACACGTAGTCGAGCTCTAGTTCTTCTCAAATGAAAAGAACTTCTGCCAGGACCAGTTGCATAACACACAAAACAGACGGTGGCTAGTTTACAGTTCGTGTGAAGTCCCATGCATTGGAAGACCAACTTACCTCAAACTGTGATAGCTTTTGGGTGTGTTTTAAGCGAAGACCATATCATGCCTACTCACATCTTTGAAAAAAGGGACTCAAAATCAATTCAGATGGCTATATTGAGTTGCTGTCCACTGTTGTCAAGTGCTGAGTGAAGAGGGTGGCTGCAGGAAGGCCATACAATTGACAGCATGTCCAGTTCTGTGTCACACCTCCGGGAAAACCCAGAAGTCACGTCTTAGAACTTCCACGACTTCATCAGTCCCAACATCTGCCCCACCCCACAACTTGCCTGATTGCAATCCCATAGGCTATTATGTGTAGGATGCAGTTGATAAAGACACTGAGCAAACCGTCTGCAATACCAAGGACAAGCTGATTGCCAAGACAAACTGGTGTTTAGTCGTCTCTTGAAGTACAACGTCCAGGTTCGACCTGGAGGCCTTGGTGTAGTCACATGACAGCTTATTCAAGTAAGCTGTATTCGGAAAAAAATCCTCTACGGCAGGGGTTCTCAACCTTGGATTCGCAACAAGATTTCTGGGGGGTACTTAGATGGCTGATGAAAGAGGTATATTACATAGTAATAGTTGTGGATTATGAAATTTAGTGCCTGTGCCTTCATAGAGTTGCTTCTATTATTGGTTTAGAAAAAATATATATAAGTAATAATTCAAAAAGAAAAAAGTAAATATAATATATTAATAATAAAAACTTAAATGACCGAAGAAACGTTAGTGATTCGAACAAGCACTCTTCAGAGTGTGTTACCGAGCACTCAAACCTATATGTAACGGAGCACTGAAATGTGTTTGATAATATGATATATTCAATAAATACATGCTATATGTAACAGGGCTAAAAATTGCAAAAATAATTGTGAAGTTGTATTAATTATTAAATTCATCGATTTTTTATTTATTGTACAAATTTATTTTCGTTTACAATAAATTGATGGCAAAAAGTTAGAGGGGTTAGGTCAAATATTAGGTTGCGGAGCAGTTCGATAATGGACCGGCTAACACAGCTGTTGTCATGACGTTGCATAATCATTGAAGGAGGAGCTCACTGAATTCTTCAAATGTTATAACAAGACAAAGTCATATGAGTTTACAATGAAACTGTTAGACAGCTAGTGGCTTCATAAGCTGGCCTATCTGAATGACATATTCTTACGCCTCAACTCATTCAACGTATCTCTCCAAGGCCGTTTTGCTACAGTGACTGATTTCACAGACAAACTAAGGTCATTCACCATGAAGTTAAAACTTTGGGAAGGCAAGGTCAAAAATGGAAATCTAAGCATGTTTGAACACGTATATGAGGCACTTGATAAAAGTAAAAACAGTGGAGAATTAGATGTGGTGCAGCTTGAGAAATCACATCTTGCTTCTTACTTTCTTACTTTCTGGAATTGAGTGAAATGGAATCAAAATTGATTAGAAAGCCATTCATTGCACCTTCTTCCAGATAGTATGCAAGAAGAATTCATAGAGTTGTTAAAAGACTCTGTTGAAACTCTTTCCTCTCACCAAGTTCTGGTCTAAAATGAGTGAAATTTACCTGTCGTATCTGAAAGAGTTTTGAACTCTTTACTAATGTTCCCTAGAACTTACCTGTGCGAGCAAGGATTTTCAACGCTGTTGAATATGAAAACTAAACATCGATCAGGACTGAATGTCGAGCATAACCTGTGACCATAACCAGCCTTTGACAGATAAGCTCAGCCACAAGCACCATACACATCGTCAGGCTTAAATGTGTTTGGGATGTTCGACATGTACCACTTCCACAAAGTACATCTCAAGATGGAGTAATCTAATCATCTTGTCTCAAATCTCCTATAGCCATCATAGATGTGTTTCTGCCAAACCAATCGATTCGAAGCTGTCCTCTCCCAGTTTGTTATATTCATGCTAAAGGTCAGATTGTTTTTGAGAACACCTTTAAAACGTGTCTCTTTATAAATTTTGTTTTACTTTTATTCTACCAAAACAAGGCATATTGCCACTGAATTGTAAGGGACTACTGTGATAGGAGTCAGATGGTGGGGGGGGCTAGGCAGCAAGATGTCTGTTCACATTACATTTAAATTTCTGCATGTTTATATGATCAGGGAAACAGGGAGCAGGGAAGGAACTCCAAATGCAAGCGGTCTGAGGAAAGAAGTTATCAGAGAAGAAAAACTTCTGACATCTAGGGACTTATACAGTGAATGGGTGAGATTTTGCTGCTACTCGGGTGAGTCGGAAGTATTTACATTAGAGAGGTACAAGTGCAGTGAGTTCATCGGAGAACATTTTGTGGAAGTACTTGTAAAACAGGGACAGGAATGTAAATCTGTGGTGATGCAACAGGGGCTGGAGCTTGCAGACAGTGCGGGATCTATTAAATTAGAAATTCTTTTTTGTATGCTAAGAGGGAGTGGCTAGTGTTTGGTGCACCAGCCCAGATGTGGCAACAATACTCCATGCACTGGTGAATAGTGGCTTTATAGACATATAGGATACTGGCAGGTGTGAGAAGTTTTCTAGCCTGGTAGAGGGAGACTACTTTCTTAACAGCATCTTATATGCACTTATTCCAGCCTATGTTGCCTGAGAATGTCAGTCCAAGGAGTTTGAACGTTGAACTCTCAGGAAGGGTGCTATCGGCTATGACTGTGGTTGGAAAGGTTTCTTTTAGATTTTATGGAGAGGAGCTTCGTTTTGGTAGCATTAAATGTGACCATCCATTTTTGGACCCATTCTACTAAAGAGTGGAGGTCGTTTTCTAAGGATTCAGCCATTGTCTTGCACGAGTTAGCATTCTATTTGCCCTCGTGCCAGAAATAGAGCATGATGTCATCGGCAAATACACCCATCTCAAGGGAGGTCGTTTATGAAAATCAGGAATAATATATTTTATTCAACAAACAGCATTTTGCATCACAAATATTTCTTTAAATGTCAATGCACTTGATTTAATGATCAGAAAAAAAAAACATTATAGCATGATAATTTCAGAAATAATGTTCGACAATAAATTCTTGTCAAGTAAATGTTGATTGGAGACTTTCTATAACGAATGAAGTACACTGTGCAATCCTTACATACGCATAGAAAGCGGCTAGATGGTATGTATACCAGAATGGTACGAGCAGCTTATAAAATCTCCGGGAAAAGTCATCCCATGAACAAATCACTTTATGAATACTTGCCTCATGTGCCAGCGGTTGTGCGGAGATGACTAGCACTTGCAGGAAATGTCACCTGTCATGATGAGCCTACAGGAAGACTTTTACTTTGGTCTCTAGATGCAAAGAGAAGAGCTAGTTGTCCATATGTCATACTGAAGGATATTATCAAGGGAGAAATTGTCTGTTAGGAACCAATTTGCTGTCAGCAATGGCCGATCGAGAGCTCAAAATTTGTCAGATGACTCAAGAAGAAGTAGTAAAGTTGATTGAATCACTTTTGTATAAACTTTATTCATAAAGGTCACCAGGTGCTCTCTTTGTAAAAACCTTTCATTTTTTAATCGATGAAATAAGAAAACTAATAAATATTTATGGGAATCTTCCCATTCAAAAATGGATTGAGAATGAAAAACAAGTAGAATAATAATAAAAAAAAAAAGCAAATAACAAAGAAGGTCAAAGTAAATTGATAAAAGTGATCTGTTAATTGGCCTCAGGTGCACAGGTGACGTACACAATTGTATAAAATTATCAAAAGATTATGAAGGTAATGACTCTAAAACCATTCTTGTTTCTTCACACTTTCAACAGAAATTGATAGAACAGCAATCAGAGGAGATAAAAGCAATACTAACCTGGGATCCTGTGAGAATGATTGGTTTGCCAAGGTTATGGCAAATAAATGACAGTGCTGATGCAGTATAGGCCATTGTGTCGGTACCATGAAGCACAACAAAACCATCGAAATTGTCATATTCTTTCTGTTTTAATTTAAAGAAAAAAAAATATCCATATGATCATATGTAAAAATGTTCCGGATAAATAACAATCGTAATCAAAACAGCAAAAGTCATTATTAAATCACTAATAATACATTGAATATATAACTGAACTATGTTTAATATTATTCTTAAAACATTTAATCAGTACTAATATACATTCCACTTACACAAAATATTTAAAAGTCTGTTTGGTTAAAGAGAAAAAAACTTACGGTTGTGAAATCGGAAATTGACAAGCAGTGTTTATCAAAAAACAGTTACTCATCATTTTATACTGCTTAGATTTTGGAGGAATCTTTTATTTCACTAGTTTTTAAACATTTCTTTAAGAGAGATAACCAAATTTCTTGTACCACTAACCCTAAGTCCGAGTGGCAAGGTCGTAAAATCACACATAATCGCCTAAAAAAGAGAACGCCCACACAAGAAAAAGTTTCATTTGATTATTTGAAATTAAAAAAATAAAAGTTACCAATTATAAATACCAGTTGGATTTTCTCATGTGTTAATAATTTAAAAAAATGGAGAAAACAGATTATTAATTGCCCCCTCCCCCCAAAAAGACATCCAACAATATAATGGTTTAAAAACCGGATGCTGTCATCAAGTAGACTTTTTATCTTTAACAGCTTGTTTTGATAAATTATGGGTGGGGGGGGGGGGGGGGGGTTATATTTATTTCATAACAGAATTTTAATTAAGATAAAAAATGAAACGGTTAACGTACTAGTCAATAATAACAAATTAATCAAAAAGAAAATACAAATTAATAAAAAAAAAAATGGCCGTCATACGTACAAAATTTGCCATAAAAGTTCAATTTTATACACATTAAAATGTTAATGTAAACATTTACTTTGTTTCGGATTTTTTGAGATGAGGATTGATAATTTGTATTTTCTGACTACTGTTCTCGTCTTCTTAAGGTGCATCTTATCGAACTCGAGATTCTTTATGTTAAACTCAGCAATCTGTATGCAATTTCAAACGGAACCCTTTATTTAATCCACAGGGGTAACTTGCTCTCTTTCGTTAGTCATGATCGGGTAGAAGTCTTAATTAATTTGTAATTGTATTGTTAGTATCGCCACACTGAGGACTGAACCTTCAACCTCCAGAAGAGTATCACTTTCAAATTCCGTACAGATTCCTGAGTTTGAAGAAGGTACATGGTTGCATCAGCTGAAACGTTGTGACAATAACATCCAAGATGAGAACAGTAGTCTGAAATAATAAAATTTTTTACTATGTTGCCATACTATTCTAAATAATCTGTTTCAATTGCCAAATTTAAAAAAACATTTGTTGATATATCTGAAGAAAAAAAAATGGTTGATGTATATGACAAAAACTAAATTTTTTTAGTAAGGATTTTTTTTCTACTTTTTTGGAATACTATCAAAAATGGAACCAGATTTTCCTGATTATAATTATTTTTATTTTTAAATATAATTATAATTATTTTTATTTTTAAACATGCCAAATGAATATTTAGATTGGGGGGGGGGGGGGGGGGATTTAATTAAAGGACCCTCTTTGGTCATTTTCATTTAGTGCTTTAAGGTCATATCTCTTTTTATACAAAGTTAGGTATGCATGTATGTTTATATATTTATATTAATCCTAAACTAATTAACAAAACAATATGAATTTTGGAACACAGCTGCTAGGCGTAGGGATGGGTAATGTGGGCTATATTTAGTTTAATTTATGTAGCATTGATGTTCATTTCTAACAAACAACTTGTGGAAGTGATGTGGTGTCTACGTTAAGGACACATCTAACCCGTCACATCTGGTGTCATACCTTTTAAGAAAATATTGAAATGTATGTCTCACAAAAGTAAATTGAATTGTTACATTTACTGGATTAATGAAAATGTAATCATAAGTTTGCAACTAAGTGAAATTATGAAAACTAAAACTAAAATGAAAACGACTTATTTCCGCCTGGCAATTCTGAAACGTTTAGGGTGTTAATTTTATATGGGTAGACACTTTTTTTAATTAAATTTTATGGTGGAAATCACCTACGCACATTACACAGGTTCGCACATTACATGTTTTTGCACAGTACACTCAATTCAGCAACAACTTTATAAATTATAAAAAACTTTTTTCAAAAACTTACCTGTTAGAGGAGTCACAGGGTGGGCACATTTTGCTATGTTAGTTTAACGTAAATTGACCACCTAAACGAAAGTATATTACGTCATACCATCTGGGAGTCAATTTACATCAAATTTACATAGCAAACTGACCTCTCCTCCCTATCTAAATATTAACCAGGTATGTTTTACCAATTTTTTTTATAATCTTAACATTTTAGTGTCCAGAAAATAAAGTAATTTTCACATGGTTGGATAATTGCAAATTTGTTAACTATGGATTGGAGGATCATAATAAAATCGTGCAAATGATCTACAGTAAAACTGTGAATACAATTCTGATTTTATGTTTTTATAAATTAATAAACAAGTAAAATCAAGGGAGGCGCGAGAGCGCTCTATCCCTTAATAGACTTCACGAATGACCTATGCTGGAAATCTCATTTCTTTGATCAATCATAACTCAAAAACCAATAAACCAAATTAGTTAAAACTTTGCACAAAATTTTTATTTGATAAGTTCTATAAGTGTGTAGAATTTCAGCATCATTAGTCAAGGCAACTCAGAGATCCAGAAAGTTCAATCATGAAATCATGTTATCTGTGTGTACGTACGTATGTGCCACCCTGTATCTCATCAACTATTTGATGGATTCAGCTGATTTTTGGCAGAGATAGAGGTTCTAGGGTCTAGTTGATGGCATTTTAATTTCAGTTTACCATATACCTTAGTTTTCCAGAGAATTAAAAAAAAACTTTAAAATTACCATTGTCTTGAGGCATAGCCTTTACAAAAGTAGTGACATTCCATGATAAATGCCAGTATACTGAAATCATATGCCCTTAATAGGGTTAAGATGAAAATTCATATACACTAAATGTACAAAAGCAAGGAAATTCCAAAATTTTTACACTTTTATTGTCATTAAGGCATATGATTTCAATATACTGGCATTTATCATGGAATATGTGTAAAAATACTAAAAATACACAGTCTCTCGCTGAAAAGCTGTACTGATAATTTCTTTGAAATTCTGGGTAAAATACTTAAAGTATCCACAACAGAAAAGTGTTCGGCATCATTCTCTATAGAGATATGCTATTTTGTAATATAAAATACATCATAGATGCTTGAACCATGGCATTCATGAAGAGAATGCCATTCCAGTAAGTCTTGTTTTTCTGCTGATGTCACTGTGGTTGGTGCTAATCAGCTAAACAAGACGATTCAAAGGGAACAGTTACACACTACATGTAGACATATGAAAGTGGTCATTTCTATCTGAAATTATTTAATCTTTGATCTAGTAATTGCTTGGTATTTAAAAAAGGATACTGACTTTTTGGTGGTTGGGGACTGTTGCAACCAGGACTTAGGGTTAATGGAGAGATTTTTTTTTGGGGGGGGGGGGCAACTATGGGTTAATGGTAGGGTTAAGGGAGGGGTTTTGTTTTCTATGGGGGAAGGGCTGTTGCCACCCGGATTTAGGGCGGGTTGATTTTTTAATCTTCTCTCCAAAAAAAACAAATATTTTTCTCCCTTAACAAAAATAAAATTCTGGTGATATGCCCTTAAAACGCTATTTGGTTAGACACTAGCCCGTAAATGGGTGATCATTTTATGCTAAATTTATATGCAAAAGTGCTGAACATTCTAAATACTAAAATAATTGTGCTTTTTCCTCAGCTTTTTCACGTAATCGCCTAAGGAAAGTAGAATCTCATTTTGTTTTATTAGGGCCATTTTTATCTAAATCAGTTATTATAATCTATAGATTTTAGTTTTACTGGTAGTTTAAAATCAATAAATATTTATCACTTTATCATTAGTAATAGAAAAAAAAATTAAAAGAATCGTTTTTGGAATTGGAAATTTGGCTCAAATTTTTCCGATTCCGATTCCAATACCCCCCAAAATTCTGATTTTTCCAATTCCCGATTCCGATTAATCGTCCCAACAATAGTTTCACCCCTTATATGTTTTATTGTATAAACAACGCATAAAACAAAGAACAAAACAAAGAAGCTATGTTGTTAAAGATGGCGCATTTATTTAATGCAAGATCAGTTAAAATATTGTATGTAAAACACATACTTAAGTCCACGAAAGTCTGAAAAGCATATGTGCATTTGTGCGTGAAAAAAGTTAAGCAAATGTGTCTCACATACCTAGAATTTTGGCCGTCCATTAGGCGAACATGTTGTCGGAGGTATGAGCTGAGCTGAGCTGTGCAGTTTGTTGGGCGAAGCAAAAAGAGAATTTTTTTGTACTTTAGCTTTTATAATTCCTGATCTTAGCGCCACCTAACGTGACAAAAAAGGAGATCATTAAAGGTCTGTGCGCCCTCTAGTGTATCTATGTGCATATTTATGTGCTACAGACTCACAAATGTGATTTCTAATTAAAAATTTCTCAAAAACCTTACATAAAATATATGCAAAAGAAACTTGTATATAGTCCCCAGGTAAATTTGATGACCATTTTTGTGCAATGGAATTACAACTGCTGCTTTCCATATATCTTGAATATTTTCATCATTAAATCCAATCAAATTTATTGGAAAAATAGCAAAGTGCAATAAGCCATGTAAATAGACATGTAGAAGATGTGTACATCTATATAACGTCTGAATGTTTTGTCTAAGAGAATGTAGTCATGGCTCACAAGAAGAAGAAGAACCACGGCACATGTGTTTGGGATTCGGTCATGGGCGTAGCATGGTTCAACAATTATAATGTATCTTTCATTTTCTTTAGAAAACAGCAATCAAAATAGATCTACTATTGCCATCATGAAACATTGATTCTTTTAAGGTAAACGTCGAGTTGTACATCCAGTTTGGTTTGTTTATGTTGCAGCATTAGAATCTAAAATTGTAACAGATCATTTGCACCAGATGTTAATTCATGGTCAATTGAATATTTAATGATGCCAATTGAATATCAATTGATATCTACAATTATAAATGACCAATATAATTCTATAATTATAATTGATCAATATCAATTGACTTCTACAACTATTATCAGTGAATTGAATAACTGAATAATGTCAATTGCACATCAATTTATATTGCAGCATCCGAATAATATTCTGAAATTGTAACAGATCATTTGTACCAGATGTTAATTTATGGTCAATTGAATATCTAATGCACATTCTATATGGCATATAAATAAAATTTAGAGGTTTATAAATAGTCTATATATATAAAACTCAATGTCTGTGTGTGATGTTTTCTGTGTTCCCTATAGAAAGAAAGATTAGAGAATGTACATAAAATCTAAAAGTGTATTTTTATGTAAAATTTACCAGGGAAGACAATGGAAGTATTCCCGAATCTTTAAGTGCACTCCTAAGGGGGCCACGAGGGCATAACCTCCATAAAACTTCAAATATTTCATATTTTTATAAAATTTAAATCATATGAATAAATTTTTCTGGGGAAGACAATGGAAGTGGTTCCAAATCTCTAAGTGCCCTCCTAACCTAAGGGAGCTTTAGGGGCTGAACCTCCTTTAAAACTTTAAATATATCCTATTTTGATGAAATTTATATCATATGTATAAAATTGTCCGGGGAAGACAATGAAAATATGGCCTGAATCTCGAAGTTACCGTCTATGTGTCAAATATCTACCTCAGTGACTCATAGAGACAGAACTCCTTAAAACTTCAAATACATATATACAATTTCTATGAAATTTAAACCATATGTATAAAACACTAATTTAGAAAGATTTCCAACATTTCAGCTTCTTCTGATTATATTAGGGGGCTAAACGGAAGGAGGGGGTCAGTAAAAACAAAGAAAATAATATGGAGTTATTAGCATAGTGAAAAGATACATAGTAGTGATCCTTATTCAATCCTGCGATAAGTTATTTTGAAAAACAAAAAAGTTGTTATCATATTATTTATTGTTTTTTTAATTTTTGTTTTTTAATTGTTTTTTAATTATTTTTCATTGTTTTCTTTGGTTTTTTTTAATTTTTATTGTTTGTTTTATTATTTGTTGTTATTTTAATAATTTTTATTGTTTTTTTTATTATTTACATTTCTTTTTGGTCGTCAAAGTTGATATTTCTTTTCTTCTTCAGATCCTTTTTTTATTTACAGTGAAGTTTTTACTGCATTTCAATATGATTGTTACTGGTTATGTTTTATATTGAAGCTACGTCAACTAGATAGCATTTAGGGATTCATGTTCGCAGAGAGATTTTATCACATAAATAGGATGGAATGGTTAGCAGGGGTCAGGTGGCTAACTTTTAAAGCTATCGATTTCCGTGGGAAGAATAGCTGAAAGGAAATGACGTCAGATTACAAAGGAGATAAGCGCGTACAGTTAGTCTAGCATTATAAATGAATAAGGAAAGATAAATGACAGGGGAGAGAAAAGAATATAGCATTAGCATATTATATGGGTCCTATGTGCATTTGATTATGTTACATAGCGTGGATAATCAAATGCATTGGTCTGATGATGTCTCGTAGAGAGGCAGGGATCAAACTAGCCCAGTCTAATAATACCAAAATCAGCAGTTAAAAATGACATATACGTATACTCTCAAAGTAATATCCTAGTTTTTTTCAAGCCTTCATTTTTGCATTGTTTTTCTCTTCATTCCTTCTTCTGCTGCTGGCCTTTTCTTTTACTTACTCTTCTGTTCTGCTTTTAATCTAACGCATTTACGGACGCTCATCTTTACGTAACATATTAAACTCTATATCTTATATTTTACACCTATAGTCGCATTGTCAGTGTTTTTTACATATCTTGCAAAGAAAGAAAACCCTACAGAAATTAAATTTTATATAGGAAGCACGGCAAACACTTTTACAAAAAGATTTTACAACAATAAATCTTCTTTCAATAATGAGAAATATAAAAACACATAGTTATCTAAATACTTTGGACCTTAGTTGAAAACAATAAAAAGTAGGAAATAATTAAGAAAGTTGGAATATGTAAATCTTTAAATACACCATGCTATATATGTCTTAATGAGAAGTTAGAAATTATTAAGTTCGGTGATAGAAGAAAACTACTTAATAAAAGATCAGAAATTTCCATTAATTGTAGACATAACAAAATATACATACTAGAAAATATCAAAATGACTTTGTAATTCTAGAATACATGGAATCTGGAGAATGGGTAAGATGAGTTTAGTTTTTTTATTTCGTTTTGGAATTGAAAGGTATACATGCATAGAATATGTATTCTGTTAGGCATATGATACTTATCATTTGGGTGTACTTGTATCTATGTGTCTGTGATTTCATAGAAAATTTTGTATGTGTACAAATGGAGTTTTATGCATGGGTGTCTTGATGTTTATGTATGTTTATATATATATATATATATATATATATATATATATATACATATATATATATATATTTACATCTTGTCACGAATGCCACCGGTCGGGACCACCGAAAGACAATACGTGACAAAGATAAAAAAAAAAGTTTTTAAAAAAAAGTTTTAAAAAAGTCCGGAGTGGCTCGTATTATCCCAGGTTCAAATAAAACGTGATATGGGATGGGGATTTCTCCAATATAAAATACCGTCAGGAAATAAACAAAAGATGCGAAGAAACGACAAAAGGCATTATGATGAAATTTATATTCATTTATTTAATAAAATTGTATACTAGAAAAAAAAGGGAGTGTATCTATAAAACAAAACAAAATAAAACATCAAAACAAAAGTATATTCTTAAGAAGAGGGGGGGGGGATTGTCTATCCTATCCCTATAGTAGCAGGATTCATTTCTACACAAAAAAATATACACATATAACAGCCCTAGGGGGCGAATGTCCGTGAAGAGATATTCAGGTTGTTACTTACAACTGGATGCATTGTTCGATTTAGAGTAGATATTTCCGGCATGTCGTCGTAGCCGTACCTCCTTGCACATGTAGTTTTGAAATACATTTTTTTCTCAGGAAAAACAATTCCTGGCTGGTTACTTTTTCTCCGCTTAGTTCATCGAGTCGTCTCGCCCGAGCCGAGGGCGGCTATAATTCCATTTTCATTTCTCCGCTTAGTTCAGCGGGTCGTCTCGCCCGAGCCGAGGGCGGCTATAATTCCATTTTCATTTCTCCGCTTAGTTCAGCGGGTCGTCTCGCCCAAGCCGAGGGCGGCTATAATTCCATTTTCAACAGGCTCGTCTCGCCCGAGCCGAGGGCGGCTATAATTCCATTTTCAACAGGCTCGTCTCGCCCGAGCCGAGGGCGGCTATAATTCCATTTTCAACAGGCTCGTCTTGCCCGAGCCGAGGGCGGCTATAATTCCATTTTCAACAGGCTCGTCTCGCCCGAACCGAGGGCGGCTATAATTCCATTTTCAACAGGCTCGTCTCGCCCGAGCCGAGGGCGGCTATAATTCCATTTTCAAAAGGCTCCACTGCGATACTGTAGTCGCACATCGGTCGTCTTGCCCAAGCCAAGGGCGGATATAATTCCATCTTCAAATTCCATTTACAAAAGGCCCCTGCCTTTCCTCGCGACTTTCTTGTCGACGGTTGTTCATTTCTTCCCCGTTCAGCGCAGAGGTACTCGGGAAGACTGACTATAGTTGTCCTCAAAATATGTCCGTCTTAACCCGGCAGCTAACGTACTTCCTTGCCGGCATCTTTCGTCCTCTGTGTCGCGTTAACTTCCTGTCGACTGTTCTTCTTCGCGTGCGGCTTCGCGTGCGGCTGAAGTTTTTTTTTTCTTCACTCTCTCTTTTTATCTCTCTTTTTTCTGACGTCATTCGAGTCGCATTATTATAATTTCTCGGTCGTGTATAAATATGCAAAAATGAATCCCATCTCTCCGTAAACCGGAGTCGTGAGTTCAAATCTCGATAGCTCTCCTTACATTTTGTAACAATATATATATATATATGTAAAAATAAAAATGGAATAAAGAATAAGCAATTCAACAACTAGCAAAAATAAACTCAAAAACTCATGTTGTAAAGTTCTGCCGAGATATTTTGGTCGTTTAGATACGGCCATTTTCGTTCGGTTGGTAAACTTTATTTCAAAACGGAAAAGTTTTTAAATTTGTACAAAGAATGCAATTGGAAGAAAATGTCACGTGCAGAGAACAACAAAAAAAGGGTAGGGATGCGAGGAATGTTATGAAAAGAAAGAAAAAGAAGATGAAGAGGAGGAGGAAGAAGAAGAAAGAGAGACCAATCAACCAGTGTCTTTAGAACGTCAGTTGAAGAAGAAGAAGAAGAAGAAGAAGAAGAAGAAGAAGAAGAAGAAGAAGAAGAAGAAGAAGCGCGTGCAAAAGTAAGAAAGAGTAAAATCGACATTTGGCTGTCGAAAGCTACTAAAGAAGGAAAAGAGAGAGAGAAAAAATCATCAGTGCTTGGATATCGTCTGCTGATTGAAATCCGAAAGCAGATTGAAAACATCAAAAGTCTAATAGGATTAGTAGTAATTTGAAGCTATTGACATAGGGATTCGAAACAAGGGATGAGGAGAAAGCAGAGGAGGAGGAGGAGGAGGAGGCGGAGGAGGAGGAGGAAGAAGAAGAGAAACAAGGGTTAAAAGTTAACCAGCGTCATATTCATTTAAATTCATCTCATATAGAATCGATCTAACAGAAGGAATGGAAATGTTATAGAAACCTTGTCTCTGGGCAATGGTGTTCTTATGACATAGGATCAGACATGATTCTGTGAGACGTCGAAGTTTAGTATCATGAATATGTTTGATAGAAATTGCCTTATGTGTATTGAAGTGGTGGCCGGAAGAGATCATGTGAGTGCATAGCGCATTTGAGGTATCACCGTTTTTTATGGCACGATTCTGTTCATATATTCGTTTCTTTAACGGACGTTGTGTCTCTCCGAAATATATTTTTCCACAGTCGGCGCAAGGAATAGTATAAATTCCAGCTGTAGTGGGAGATGAAAGGACTTTATTTTTGTTTTTATTTTTATGCATTTGTAAAATGTTTTTGATGGTGAGTGAGGTAGCTTGGATAATTCTAAAACTATGTTGGGAAAGCGAAGAAAAGAGATGTGTGTTACGAGAGTTAGTAGGAAGGAAAACATTCCTTAATATGGGTTGTGTAGTATTAGGAGATGTATTAGTATTTTTTATCTTTTTTAGATGTATTTGGAACGCGGAAAAATATATTTCGGCGAGACACAACGTCCGTTAAAGAAACGAATATATGAACACAATCGTGCCATAAAAAACGGTGATACCTCAAATGCGCTATGCACTCACATGATCTCTTCCGGCCATCACTTCAATACACATAAGGCAATTTCTATCAAACATATTCATGATGGATTTTTCACTTAGAAAAAAGATTATTCAGTGAAGACCAGGATTAGGCCAATAAAAACAAGTTCGATGATACTCGATTACAGGGTACAGAGCATTTATATGTGATTTTTTGAAAGCTTACCAAAGCATTCCGTTCAGGAGCCCAATAAACACCACAAAAGACTTTTTCATTCAAAAATTATTTATTTATATTAAAGAGTTTTTACCTACACGTGTTTCACTACCAAGCAGGTCCTATATATATATATATATATATATATATATATATATATATATATATATATATATATATATATATATATATATATATATATCTTAATCAATATGGTTATTGAATGTTGAGTATTGTTGTTTGATCATAGTTTGTCCCATTTCCGGTTGGGGAAGATTCAAAATGTTAGGTGTCAAAATTTTATCTAATCTGTTTGAAAGTTGGGAAAATTGAAACAAATTTTATTTTGTTTTACGTGCCCCAGAATGAACTCAAAACATTAAATAGAAAAGGTTAATGAACTAAAACAATAAAAAATATAACCGTTATATTTTTTTATTTTTAAATTAAAGCCATGTCATGTGACATTTGCCACTTATATAACCTTTCCAAACGAATGTTCTTTCATTTTCATCTCTGCCTTCAGTTGATTCTCAGCTAGAACTGAAACATGTCTGCAAATGTGTAGCCAAAATGTTTGTAAAAATTTACACCGAATAAATATATATATGCATATATAGCATGTGTGACGTGTTGAGGGCAAAACAAGACTAATGATGAAAAACAAAAGAAAGAAAATGTTAATTTTATTAGGCTTGAAATATATCAAAACAAAGTGATCGACGAAGAAAATATAAACAAACGTCACCTTACGTACATACGGGTGGGAGAGGAGGAGGGTGAAGCACGCATAATGCATCAAGGCGTCTGCTTTTTTGTCTCCGTACCCCATTGTGTCCATGTGTGCATATAACAGAAAGAGATGGGGGGGGGGGTCTGTGATTTGGAATGTGAGTCGCAAACAAACTTTCTATGTTCATTTGATGTTACCAGCCTATTCACTAATGTACCTCTGAATGAAACCATTGAAATATGTGCTGACATGCTTTATCGCAGCACATTAACCCCTCCCGCCTTTCCAGAAAGCACTTTTCTGGAACTCATGAAGCTGGCCACTAAGTCGGTCAGTTTCAGTTTTAACAATATAATGTATCAGCAGATTGATGGGGTGACGATGGGCAGTCCTTTTGGTGCTATCCTAACGAATATTTGTCTAAGTTTTCAGGAATCCTTGCTGTTTTCTTGGGTTACTAGACCCTTTCGTTATTGGCGTTACGTGGACGATACTTTTACTATTTTTGAGTCCCGTAACGAGGCAAGTGATTTTTTTCCAGAAATTGAATACGCTCCACCTAGCACTACAGTTCACCATAGAAGAGGAGCAGAATGGCTCTTTACCATTTCTGGACGTTTTAGTGGAAAGGACGGGGAACAAATTCACTACAACTATATATAGGAAACCGACGTTTACGGGCCTGTATATTAGTTGGGATTCTTTTGTTCCCATGAGTAGAAAGATCAGTTTGGTCAAAACACTTGTTCACCGCGCACTGATGATTTGCACTGTCAGCAAACTCGCGGCTGAACTTCTTAACTGATATTCTTACTAAAAATGGTTTTCCAGAGGGTCTAATTTCCAAATGTATTGATCGAAAACTTGCGAAATTTAATGCCAACATTTTCTTTGGTCCACCCAAATGTCCCGTTTATTTGAAACTTCCTTTTATTGGTTCTATAAGTAAAGGTTTTTCGGATAAAATTTCATCGGTTGTATCTTGTTGTTTTTATGCAGTAAAGCCCCGTGTGGTGTTTGGCACCAAAACTGCCATCCCAGCCTTTCAGAAAGATGTAGTTCCAACACTACAGAAAAGTTTGATTATATATAAATTCAAATGTCAGTGTGAAGCTGACTATGTTGGTCGTACTCTTCAGCGCTTGGAAGTCAGAGTGGCCCAGCATATCCCTGCATATCCCTGCATGTTTTCGCAGATCACGTGTCGTAAAGAGGAGTATATCGATGGACGCATCCGGGTCTTTACAAAGAACATCCGGGCGTTTACAGAGCACATCCGGGTGCTCACAAGTCCACGAGTCATCGATTGGACAGCACTGGTATGATAAAAAAAGTGTGGTGAGGCGTACTCCAATGGATGTTTTTGCATTGTGCACAAGGCCCGTTCCAAATACCATCCCAAGGTGTTGGAGGCAGTGAGTGTTACAATGCGAAAGCCATCGCTCTGTAGGCAAAAAGAGTTGTCTCACAAATTGGACTTATTTAGAGACTTCTAAAAGGAAAAAAAAAATACTTTGCCTATTATGTCCATATATTCCTTTCGGTTTATAATGGCGATATTCAATTTCCCCGTTTTTCTTCTTTTTTTTTTTCTCCCCACGTTACTCTTTTCCCCGTTTTTAAGCGATATTCGCAGACGTTTCCCTTGAAAATGTGTCAGTGGAAAGGTACCTTGGGATTTAGTCTGTTAATGTTAGTCAATCTTTTGTATTCTTTTTAAAAGTTTTTAATCGAATGTCTTCCAACGATTAAATATATTACTATAAATTTCCTCTCTTTTTTTTCTTCTTGTGATATTGTCCTCAGCTCTCTATGACTCCGTTCATCTTATTTAAAACCTTGATAAAATTCTGTACCACAAAAAATTTGTTCATATATATATATATATATATATATATATATATATATATATATATATATATATATATATTATTTAATGTATACACATATAATATCATAAAGTGGCATAATATATTGTGTATAGATTTTCAGTATTTACTTTAGCAGTGCTCAATACGTGAGTAGAGCTTAGTAGTAAAGTATGAAAATATATTTATGGCAATTAATCTACACAATCCTTTCCAGAATTAACAAGCAAATAAAAAAAGATCTCGGATTAAACCAATGGGTTAATACTGCCAAAGACATCACTTGGTTTAATAATATCGAAAATAAAAAAAAAGTACCTTCCTACAATTTGACATCATGGATTATTCTCAATCTGGAAGAACTCTTCAACATCGTCCGAGAGTTTGTCGAGATATACTAACATATCAAAGGATGAAATCCACATTATTAAAAAATATAAAAGATCAGTTTGAATCAATAATAATGACCAATGGATAAAAACTAAAATGACAAACTCATTTGATTTGGCCAAGAGTGCCCTGGACTCTGCAGAGGCATCAGATCGTGTGAGGTTATTTATTTTATATACCCTCACAAATATATTTGATAATATAGATATCGGCTAATATAGAGATGATGGATTAGCTATAATAAGAGATTTCAACAAGGACAAAGGTGAAAATATCAAGAATATTATATACCTGAAAATAAAAAAATAGGCCTAAGTGTAGACGTATTAGCTAACATAAAAATAACTCACTTTTTAGATGTCACTTTTAACTTAAATAAAAATACATATGAGCTATATTTAAAGGATAACGCCAATTCAATATATGTGAATCCAAAGTCCAATCACCTCTCTTCAATCACACGACATATTTCTAGTTCTATCGAATGTAGGCTTAGCAATAACTCTAGCAACGAAAATGTATTTAAGAAGTCAAGCAACATTTACAACACAGCTCTAAAAAATAGTGGGTATGATAATATCGAGATTAAATATAAGCAACAGGATACAAATAATTCTAATAAAAATAAAAGTAGAAGAAAGAGAAATATCCTCTGGTTTACACCACCCTATAACCAGGTGCTAAAAACTAAACTTTGCAAGAAATTCCTAAATCTTATCAAAAAACACTTCACTCAATCCCTTGCACAAAATATTCAATAAAAATAACTTTAAAGTGTCCTACAGTTGCTGCGAAAAGTTAGAAACGATAAGTAAAGCGCACAATAACAAAATACTAAACAAGAGTAGTAGAAAAACATTAAATAAAATGCGTAAAACAAGTGATAAATATAGAAACAATAATAAGAATAATAATATAACCGCTAGAAAAAGTAGAGCTGAATGTAAGAACACAAATAACACGTTGGATTTGATTGTTTTATTTCATATCTATTCAAATAAGTGTTTCATCATAAACATGACTGTAAGCAAATATGACTTTAAAACAAGGGTACTTCTGCAGTTAACGACCCATGCTGAAACCGGTGTTTCGTCGGAATCGTCCAGCAGTGTACGAAAGGCTTAGCCAATCAGATTGCAGCAGATGACTAATGTCAATATTGAATAGAAAATAGTGTAAAATTCAACAAGTTAAGAAAATTAATTAAAGCGATCATGAATTTCATCGAATTAGAACAGACGCTTCAGTCTCCAGAAGGAATTATTGAATTTTGTCAGAAAAGCAAACTTATAGGCCAAAAGATAAGTTGCAGAACATGTTCTTTTTCACCCTAACCCTATAAAAAAACAACAACAACCTAACCTCAAGTCCAAAAGCGCCTCACCTAACCCTAACCTAGTCGGTAAGAGTCAAAAGCTGTACCAGTAAAAAAAAAAACAATTCATTAAAAAAATTTATTTTGCTAACAGTTGTTTCATTATATTTTTTTCATTAAAATAACTATTTTTCATTAAAATTACCATACGATGACTGTTTTTTTTTCTTGATTTAAATGTTGTTTCCTTAATTTTTTCAGTTTGATAGCATCTTCATAAAAAATACATATTTTTTCCATTAATTTTTCGGTTTGATAGCAGCTCCTTTTACGTAAATTGCCGGAAGATGCCGACGAAACGTCGGTTTCAGCACAGGTTGTAAACTGCAGAAATATTTTTTTTTATCTTTTGAAATGCTAAAATGCAATGTTTCCAAGCAATTTGAGAAAACTGCTTTGTTGATTATGGAAACAATGAAGATAAAAACATACATACAAGTCAAACATAGCGACATGATTCAAAATTATATACTGTAGACACAACCACCGATGCGGTGGGGGGGGGGGCTCTCCACAGTGACTAAAACTTCACAAATAAATAGATAAGAAGACTCATAAATTTAGATTTTAAAATTAAAAAGATTTATAACAAAAAAGGTGGATTTCTAAATGTCACTTTAGGATAAAAACGGATCAATTTAATATTATCTAAGAAATAAAGAAAAGTCAGTCGGATTCTCACCATTAGACCTAAATAGCATTACATCTGACAAATCGATATTTGATTCTGCCTAGCCTTTTTTTTATTGAACGTTGGTGCATGTTGTTAAGAACAATATATTTTAATTGGATTTAATTTCTTTGCAAATACAATTTATCCGGCTCGGAATATTTTTTTGCAAGAAGCCATCTTTATTTTCAGCAGCAAATGTTACAGATGGAAGAAGCCATTTTTTCTATCAGCAACAAATTTCACTAGTAAATACTCATGTATTACTGCTAAATAACTTTTAAAGTATATATGTGTGTAATCCAACATTTAAACAAATAGGTAATATCTGTAAACTTTTAAATTTTGATGTTGAATCAGGTCCTTTATAAACAGATTTACATTCGATTTTCTGAATCAAAAAACGAACAAAAGATTTGATAAAAAATACATATTCAATGATAAGTTAAAGAATCCCGAGCAACGCCGGTTATTAATGCATAACTACAATTACAATGTTTAACGTTAACATAAATACAATACTTATTCTCGGTTTATAAAATACCAGTATTACAGCATGCAAATATCACTTTCCATTACTTAATCACACAAACAAAAAAGGAATCTTTATTAAATTAAATTTTTATTATTTTAAATCTTAGACAATGTATATCTTGAATTTGTGGTACTTTTAAACCAGACAAAATCGACTTTTGTCAACACAGAAATATGTAAACAGCTGGAAAAAGCCAAATCAAAACGAACTGGTGTCAAAATAAAAACAAAGTAGATTTTCAACATAAAAAAACACTAACTGTATGTTTATTTTTTATGACAATTTTTTTTTTCTTTGATAAAGAAAATCAATGCAATAAAAAAATATTTTTCACGGGAATGTTAAAATATTTTTTTAGATAAATTGTGCTTTTTTATGAATAAACTAAAAGTCATAAAGAATATTATCCATGAAACAACAGTTTTTAGAGATTTTTTTTTTTTTTTTGTACTGGTGCAGCTTTTGAACCGGACAAAATTTGTATAAGTCATTTTCGAAAATTTTGCAGATTTTTTTTTGGAGTTATCACAGACATTGGAAGGAGGGTTTCGGTGTTCCTGTTGGGTACTGTCATCAGGAAACCCTCTTTCTCTACGGCGTCATACATATCCTCTGAAGACCCAGAGTTGCCGTCTGCTTCTCAAACCTTCTGATTGGCTAAGCGCTTCGGCATCTTCCAGCTGTTTACGTAAACGACCGGAAGAAGCCAAACAAAAAGTCAGTTTTGTCTGGTTCAAAAGCTGTACCAGTACCTTACTATTAATCGATTAATACCGAATTTGTTTGTTATTCTTGATTAACAGATTAACTGACTTACAGATTGTATGTGTACACAGTAAAATAGCTTCTTTACAGCTGGCATTAAATTAGTCAAATTCAATACATATTTTGTAGTATACTTCTTTCAGGGTCGCCTTCTTTAAGATGTTTTAACTAAACCTAAATGAATTATTTAGTTCTATAAAATCGCTCAGTCATATACAAAGCTAATCATGGCTGACAGAATGAGAACAATCTACCACCATGGATTAAATAAAGGGTTCAGTTTGAAATTCTGTATAGAGATCCCGAGTTGAGCATAAAGATTCACAAGTTCAAAAAGATGCACCGAAAAAAGGTCAGATGTTACATCGACCGAAACGTTGTGAATATAACAAAGGCGAATAGAATAACATATATTCATTCCTTGAATTTACTTTCGAAAAATATAAATATTTTCTTACCAGAAATTTTTAAGTGAAAGGGGGGGGGGGGACGAATTAAAAGTAAAAGTAAAAAGACTCCCGAGCAATGCCGGGTAGGGTCATCTAAAATTTAATAAGGCAGACGAAAAGGAACATAGGTTTTATCACTGTAATCTTCACAAAAAAATGGCAAAGTGATTTAGTTTTGTAATATGGAGCTTTTAGAGAGGAAATTAATATCATTTTCACTGGGTTTTTGAGTTCAACCTCAGCCAGTCACCAATTCTTGGCTTAAGTGCTTGGGAACTATTTTCAGGTTAGATCAATTAATAATACACAAAAGTGGATATTTATACACTAAACTTCTGTCAAATCATGAATGATAAGGAACTTAAAAAACAAGTCTTATCTCTGAGCTTTTTTTCTCATTGTCAATATATTACGCTTCAGTGAAATCAATACATAATCCCCATGTATCGGTTACTATAGCTGATTTAATCGCTATCACTAAGTTACGTTTAGATTTTTATGTATCTAAGAAACGACTCAAGAAAAATAGTCAAAGAAATGGGGTTAAACATTATATTGAATGAAAAGTTAAATAATTTGCCAAAACAAGAAATGCATCATGCTAAACTAAGCAAGTTGAATGCAAAACCCCAAAACATAATTCAAAACATAATTCAAAACATAATTCAAAACATAATTCAAAACATAATTCAAAACATAATTCAAAACATAATTCAGAATACTAATGGAACAATAATCTCTCTATATATAAAACTGAATGTGATGTTTGTGTGTTCCCCATAGAAAGAAAGGTTAGAGAATCTATATAAAATCGAAAAGTGTATTCTTATGTAAATTTTACCGGGGAAGACAATGTAACTGTTGCTAAACTCTAAGTATACCCCTAAAAGGGGTTTATGTAAAACTTCAAATATATCCTATTTTTATGAAATTTAAATGATATGTATAATATTTTCTCGAGAAGACAATAGAAGTGGTCCTGAATCTCTACGTGCCCTCCTAACCTAAGGGAGCTATGGGGGCCGAACCTCATTTAAAACTTCAAATATATCCTATTTTTATGAAATTTATATCATATGTATAAAATTCTCCGGGGAAGACAATGGAAGTGGTCCTTAATTTCTAAGTTAACCTCTATGTGCTGAATATCTATGTGCTCCCACCTATACGTGACCTATGGGGACAGAACCCCCTTAAAAATTCAAATACGTATATCCGATTTTAATGAAATTTAAACCATATGTATGTACTCAATCTTGAACAACGTCTTGTCTTCCTGCTAGACATTCTCCAAAACTGAGTGAATTTTTATGAAAGTTTGTTTAAGGATAACGATGGAAATGATCGTGTGATAAACAACATCTAAAGAATTTCATCCAATTATTAACAAATGAAATAACAAAAAAAACTTAAAATGGGCAGTGAGGCTCTAATCAAGACAATACACCTGCTTTTTAACACAATTCGGTGATTGTACAGTATAGTTAAGAGGAAAAAAAGGGGTGAAGAAAACAAATATTCAAGAAATAACTGTTATTAAACGCAATAAAAGTTACTTTTCTATTTACCTGCGTAATTTTTGTGTTTATTTTTAAGTCTTTAAAACCGTTTTTATGTTAATTTTAATTTTTGTTAAAATACGATCTGGTGGCAGGCAAATTTCAACATGGCTGACTCCAGTTTCCAGAAATCACTGAAGTCTGATAACTTTTTTTTTTGTCATTTTCTCTTTTTAATTAAGCAGAAAAGTAAATTTTATTGCGTTTGGAACTGTTATTTATTGTATATTTGCTTATTTTTTCATCCCGAAAAACAAAAAATCCATAAATCAACTTTTTGAATTTACCTGTAACCAGACCGTATTTTAACGAAGAATTAAATTGAAATAAAAACGGTTTCAAAGACTTGAAAACAAAAACAAAATTATGCAGGTAGGTAGAAAAGTAACTTTTACTGCGTTTGGTAACAGTTATTTGTTGAATATTTGTTTTTTTTTCACACCTTTTTTCAGTTAACTATACTGCCAAATCGCCTGAAATCCTACAAACTGAACGGATCCCTCATGAGTTTAAAGCGGCAATGCACCATATTTAGAAATGTTCGTATTTTGACAGTCGACATACATTTAGATTTAGTCTTCTCGTCTAGAAGGGATGGTGGAAGGGTGCAGAAAAAGAGGTCAGCTACAGAATGTAGTGAGAGAGAGGAGATCTTGGAGATAGTTAATGCATGAAAGATTTTATTCTGCAGGATGCAGAGAAAATGTTTGATAGCGATAATAAGACGACCAATGACAATGACAAGTGCGTATTGACTGGGAGTGTCATATTCAAAAAAGAAACACAAATCTCGTCATATTGTTTTGTGCGGTGCTTTTCAAAATGGTGCCAGTACGAAGCAAGTTTTTGGAAAAGAAGGAATGGCTAACCCTCAGTGATCAAAAGAGTTAAAGTGTAGAAACAGTCATGTGTAATATTTATAATCACAGTCCAACCCCCCCCTCTCTCTCTTTTCCTCTCTCTCTCTCTTTCTCTCTCTTTCTCTCTCTCTTTCCCTCTCTCTCTCTGCATCTTTCTTATTTCATCTACATTTCCACATCTTCACTTATTTCTTCCTCATCATTTTCCACTGTTTCTTTAAAATTAACTAAAATAAATGCACATCCTTCAACTTATTGTACTTTTTTGTGTTATTTGGATTATTCGAACTACACTCCTCATCTTGGATGTTATTCTCACAACGTTTCAGCCGATGTAACCTCCGATCTTCTTGAGGTGCATATTGTCGAACTCAGAAATCTGTGCGGAATTTCAAACGGAACCCTTTATTTAATCCACGAGAGTAGCTTGCTGTAGTTTTGTCAGTCATGACCGGGTAGAAGTTTAAATAATTCTTAATTGTATTCTTAGTATCGCCTGAACCGAGGGTTGAACCTTCAACCTCTAGAAGATTGTCACTTAGAACTGATTATTAGTCAAAACTTATATCTGTTACGTCACAGGTCCTTGACTGATGGAATGAGAACAAACTACCCCCGTGGATTAAATAAAGGGTTCCGTTTGAAATTCCGTACAGATTTCCGAGTTTGACAAAATGCACCTGAAGAAAGTCGGAAGTTACATCGGCCGAAACATGAAAATAACATCCAAGATGTGAACAGTAGTCCTAATAATCCAAATTATCAATTCTTATCTCAAATATTCCAAAAATGAATTACTGTACCTTATTTATTGTGAATTTTTGTAAATGACGTAAATTACAAAAGAAAAGAAAACTAAAGAACCTGCTTTAAAAGTGGCATTAATAATATTTACATAAAATCACAGCCCCACCCCTACCCCAACCATAGTTGAATCGCTTTTTTTTGCTGTTAAATCCTATTTCAGTCACGTAAATTATTTAGAGCAAAATACGTTTTGCCATTATTCTCAAACAACTTATTTTACGTAAACCATTTTCTGCAAGAATAAGCTAAACAGTAATTAATTTGAAAAATATGTCTTTTAAAAACAAAATATTAAAAATACCTGTAATTCATTGTACACGTGAAACGCTTAAACAAAAAGTTAACATAAATAAAGTATAGTTAAGTCCATGGAATAATGGATAAGCATGCCAACAGACTAGTAAAAAAAAAGACAGGCTAGTAGAAATAAGGACACAAACACATCATTAAAGCTGAATCAAGATATTTTGGTCGATTCGTTTGACCATATTCATTTTACCAAATGAATATTGTTGAACGAATCGACCGAAACATCTTGGTTCATCTTTAATGATGTGTTTGTGTCCTTATTTCTTTAAAACTGGACCAAGATATTTTGGTCGGTTCGTTCGACCAATAAAGCTCATTTTACCAAATAGCTATGGTCGAACGAATTGACCGAAATATTTTGGTCCAACTCTAATGATGCGTTTTTTTGTCATTATTTCTACTAGCATGTTGCTTCGCTTATCCACTATTCCATAAACTAATTTTCCATTTTGTCTGAAATTTTTATTTCATATTTATTCCCTCATAGCTAAGTTTGTATAACAAACAATAACCAAACCAAACAACATTTCTTTGTTGTTTCTCCTAATTTTTATTCAAGTTATTCTTTCTTTTCTCCTTTCAAAATAGTAAGTAAATCCATTTACAAATAAATGTTTTATTTTGTAAAAAACAAAATAAACAGTAATTAATTCGCAAATTATTGCAAATTTTGTCATACACATGCAATTTTGAAATTTAAATTTAATTATCGTTTAGTCCGTTTTAGTCATTAATTGAACCAAATTTGTATTGTTTGGTCTATTCGGACTACTGTTCTCATCTTGGATATTATTCTCACAACGTTTCAGCCGATGTAACCTCCAACCTGTGATGTAACAGACATAAATGCTGAGTAATAATCAGTTCTAAGTGACAGTCTTCTGGAGGTTGAAGGTTCAATCCTCAGGGCGGGCAATACTAAGAATACAATTACAGATTACTTAAGGCTTCTACCCGGTCATGGTTTACAGAATGAGTACAAGTTACCACCATGGATTAAATAAAAGGTTCCGTTCAAAATTCAGTAAAGATTCCCGAGTTTGACAAGAATAATCCAAATAATCAATCTTTATCTAAAAAATTCAAAAATATAATGAACCAAATTGTTATAAAATTATAACTAATTTTGTGAAAGTAATGTAATTTTAATCTGCATTAATAAAATAGCTTCCAAAATTTTAAATCATTTAATGCTGCATGAAGATTTGCTAAGAATTTTTAAGTTAGTTAAAATTACTTTTGCTTCAACAGATTAAATGTTTCCATTTAAATTATGTAAATTTTCGAAGCGTCACAAACAAAAGCAGTCATTTTTCTTTCAACTAATAAAAACATATCAAAAAAGCTAATTTGTTTGTAACGAATAAATGGAAATTTATTGGTTTTTACTGCTTTACACTTTTGCATTTTTGGTTTCAATGTGTTATATTTGTGGTAGTAAGACTCTGAACGTACCGACACGCAGTTCAGCCACGAATGCAAAATGTGCACAGGTTGAAAACCCGATGAAAGGAAATCAACCCGTACTTCATAAAATGAATACACATCCTATCACAAATTATGAAATATATAAACAAGCAAGACAAATTAACAGTACATAACAAGTATTTATTTATTTTAAAAAAAAGAGGCTGGTTCGTATTTATTTGGAGAAAGTCAATCCGAAATAAAAGTTCATTATAGCAAATATGAAGGCTTATAGCCTTATTGAAAATTAAAATAGGAAAGTTCTTTTTCCTGACACCAAAGCTATAATTGTGTCGAAACTCAAAGGTTATAAATGTTACAGTTATTTCACACGTTCTTGCGCGAGTACGATGCTCTTTTGTGAAGAGACCGTAACGAGTTCAAATATTAATTAAAAGAGCTTATAGCCCTTATGGAAATAAAATAGGAAATTCTTCTTTTTTTTCTTTCTTTATGAAACTCGAGGAAACAAATGAGAAAACAGAACATAAACAGAATGTAAATTGGTTTCGGACAATGAATATAGAATTATTTATTTTTTTTGTTTGTTTGTTTTTTTTTATTTTTTTTTTTTTATTTGTCCTGAATTGTAAACACATACCTTTTTTTTGTTGTTTAGTTGACGGCGGAGAGAAGGATATTTTATAGAATTTTGGATTCTATGGTCCGCGTTTTACGAGCTGTTATTTTCTTTAGGGCTTTGAGATATACATAATCTCGATGCTGGAGAGGCTCTTTGATCTACTGATCGGTCGCAATCAAATTCTATGACGGGATGTCCTTATGTGTCCGGCATACAGCCGTAATAAATGTCGCTGCATTTCTTCCACGTTAGATTTCGAAAATCTTATTTATTTATTTTTGATTTGATTCTCTGAGGCGTTCGCTTTAACGTCGGTTCGAGATCTTCTCCAAGGCTTTGTGAATTTTCTGAATCTTTCTGCTTGGTGAGCGTTTGATTCTCTGATACGTCCTCTCTTCACGGACCCCGAAGCTCGACTCCTTTATTTTTCCACTTTGTTTTTTAACAGTCCGCTTTTAATGTTTGAAGCTCGACCCCTCTCCGGGGCGAAGACGTCTCCTCAGAGACGTCTTCTCTTGACACTGATCCCAGATCGACCCCTCGTGTTTTTTTTCTTTCTCGGCCGAGGCCGTCTCCTCAGAGACGTCCTCTCTCGGCGGTGACAGCAGCGACTCCTCGTGTCCTCTCCTCGATTTGATTTTGCCGCCCGTATATAACAACAGGATTCCCTCACCTGATTGGTTGAGTCTTTCGCCCACGCGTTGGCGTGGGCTGATGTCGTCTGGCAAACATCCTGTCGACACAGTTTTTGACCAACTTCGCCGCCTCCACCGTCTTCTGTATTAGTAGGGGAACAAGTCCACCACTCCCCCTTCCACGCTTTATGGGGCAAAATATGAAGATATTACAAACGTATCACTCTTCTATATACATAAAACTCAATGTCTGTGTGTATGTGTGTGTAGGTGATGTTTGCATGTTCTCTATAGAAAGAAAGGTCAGAATATCTAAATAAAATCTAAAAGTGTATTCTTATGTAAAATTTACTAGGGAAGACAGTGGAAGTGTTCCCGGACCTCTAACTGCAGCCCTAAAAGGGCTATGAGGAGATAAACCCCTTGAAAATTCAAATATATTTTACTCAAATTTAAATCATATACATAAAATTTTCTGGGGAAGATAATGGAAGTGGTCCCGAATATCTAAATTCCCTCTTAACCTAAGTTATGAGGCTTGAACCTCCTTTAAAACCTCAAATATGTCCTATTTTGATGAAATGTATATATGTATAAAGTTTTCTGTGGAAAACAATGGAAGTGGTCCAAAATCTCTACGTTACCCTCTATGTGCCAAATATCTACATGCCTCCACCTCTAAATGACACATGGGGACAGAACCCTCTTAAAATTTCAAATACGTATCTTCGATTTTAATGAAATTCAAACCATATGCATAAGACATTAATTCAGAGAGTTTTCCAACATTTCAGTTCTTCAGAGAATATAAGGGGGCGAAACAGAAGGAGGGGGGGGGCAGTAAAAACAAAGAAGGTAATATGGTGTTATGAGCATAGTTGAAAAGTACATAGTAGTGATCCTCATTCAATCTCGAGCAACGTCGAGTCTTCCTGCTCGTAGCAAATAATAAATTTCCAAGAAAAAAAAACAGACCCGAAAAATGGAACCTTTAGATCTTCACTCTGGCACTCTCACAACTGAACTATTTAGGTTGACTATATACATTGTAATATTATTGCTATCTAGATCATTATTGAAAAATGTGTCTATTTTTTAAATCTTCTGAGGTGGGTTAATTATTTTTTTTAAAGAAATTGAGGCAAAATACATTTTTTCTTGTTAAGAACATGTACCAACGCTCCACAAAAGAAATTGATCGAATTAAACCTGTATTTTGTAGGAAGAATGCTATTAATCACAAAGATTCAAGAGAGAGAGACTCGTTTTACTTCATTATATAGATATTTCTTTTTTTATTACTTATATATCATATTTCTGAGAAGATTTCTAGTTTCATTTTAATATAATTACTTACATCTATTATTATACTGAAGTTGAGTTAATCAACGTTTGTTTCGCTAAGGCTTTTTTCCTATATATTTTAATCACACAAAATACATGTTAAAATATTCCTTGGTTTTGAGATTGAGTTGTTTACAAAAATATCCGGCGATTGACTAGAATAGTTAACAGAAAAAAAAAATAGTCAACAAATAACTGTTACCAAAGGCAAAAAAAATGTAATCTTCTATCGATCTGCGTAGCTTTTATGCTTTGGAACTGTTTTTAAGTGTTTATTTTTCTGATTTGTTATCGCTATCCACAAAGCATGTAAAACAATATGTCCACCACGTGTCGTTGACGTGAGATCGAATTGTTTGGTATAGTGCAAAGTATTTTGAAATAAAGAAGAACTTAAAAATAGTTGAAGTTCGAAATATACAGACCGGTCGAAAATGAAATATTTGACTGATTGGTGACAGTTATTAGTTGTATTTTTGTTTCATTTTCGATTATTTACTTGTTAAACATACAACATCAAATCTTCACATCAAGTAAAGAATGGCAGCCATCTTGAATATCTATTTTTCAAAGCCTATTATTGTTGGAGGAGGAGGAGGAGGAGGAGGAGGAGGAGGAGGAGGAGAAGGTACAAGTTAGAAAGTTAGTTTTTGATATCAGTACTCACCATAGCAATATCTAACTTTCTCCAAATTAAAATATTTGATATACAAACAAAGTTGAAAATCGACCTTCCCTATTATGTATAGGTGATCACAATATCTTGAACCACCAATGAACTGTTCTAATATAAAGTGAAACCTTCAATGTACAATGATTGACTGTGGCGGGTCGCTTGTTTTTTCTACTTACTTGTAAAAGTCTGAAAGAAAATATCTATCATTTTTTAGTTTAAAAAAAAAATATCTGAATCCAATCAAAAGGGTTCAAATCTTTTATGTTTTCTTAATGTTTCCAAGAAGCTACTTCAAATATTATTATTGGAGGAGGAGGAGGAGGAGGAGGAGGAGGAGGAGGAGGAGGAAGAGGAGGATGATGATGAAGATGATGAGGAGGAGTTCTGCTTAATATTTGTGCATGGTTAACTTCTTTGAACCATTCACAACAACAACAAATATGAGGTCCATATTCAGGGATCAAATCTGAGAATGAAAATAGCTGGAAAATAGAAAACAATTTATATAAAATATCTATGGGTGTGGTGTGAGAATTTGAAATTGAAATTTCCATCTGACAAAGGTGAGAATTGCCCTATCCTATTCTGCATAGGTGACTACAATATCTTGAACCACCAATTAACAGCCTTAATATAAAGTTGAACTTTCAATGTACAATGATTGACTGTAGTGGAGTGTGACAAATAAAGAATTTGCACACATATTTGCACGCATACTAGCACAAGGATATGCAAGAAAAGTGTAAATTATCCATATCTTATTATTTTTGTTTTATTTATGGTACATGAGAGACATACCCGCATGCAACCAGTTTTATCAAGTCACGTGCATCAAGTTGAATATCTGATATTCAATTTACAAATAGCTGCACACATGCTGGAAATATTTTATTTCTGCACACGTCACAACAATGTGCGTGTGTATTATGTACCGGGAAGAAGGATAAAAGAAAAACTATTGTTAACAATAACATTAGCGTTTATTAAAGATGGCGGCGTTATATTAGTAATGCCAAATAGACATGAAATGCATGTTACGGACAACATAAACGAGAAAGAACGTAGCTTAGGAAAGACAATGTAACTGCTGCCAAATCTCTAACTGGACCCCTAAAGGGGCTATGAGGGTATAAACACCTTAAAAATTCAAATATATTTTTGTTACACCGGCCGTTCTAACAGAAGAGAAACTACACCTGTTCTCACTATAAATAGTTCGAGTAGACAATCACCAGGGAGAAAAAGGACAGTATTGTAATTGTCTAGCCGAGTGCCAGTCAGTTTCCTTACCTTTGTACCTTTTATGTTAATACATTTGTTATCTTAACCCAACCTGGACTTGACTTCTTCTTTTTACTGTTGAACTACTTCACAACATTTTTTATCAAATTTAAATCAAATGTATAAAATTTTTATGGGAAGACAATGAAAGTGGGCCCGAATCTCTAAGTGCCTTCGTAACCTCAGTTATGAGGACTGAACCTCCTTTACAACTTCAAATATGTCCTATTTTGATGAAATGTATACTATATGTATAAAGTTTTTCGGGGAAGACAATGGAAGTGGTCCCAAATCTCTACGTTACCCTCTATGTGTCTGATATCTCCGTGCCCCAACATCTAAGTGACTCATGGGGACAGAACCCTTTCAAAACTTCGAATACGTATATCCGATGTTAATGAAATTTAAAACATATTTATAAGACACTAATTCAGAGAGTTTTCTAACTTCTGACTATATTAGGAGGTGAAACAAGAGGAAAATGGACCCTAAACACGAAACACAATGTTGCATGAATAAATAAAATAAAAGTGTGTGGATGAATGGAAATGTAAAGGTACTTACATGAGTCTCAACTGGCCGGGTTCATCATTGGCTGCCTGAAGCCTACCGACCTGAACAATCTGCATCTCCTCACTGACAGTGAGATGGGAAGTTGCCAGCCGAGTAGAGATGACAAAGGTTACCAGTGATTAACACCATCTCCTTCATGGACGTGAACCAACGGCCCAATTGCTGAAGTCTAAAAGAAGCTTCTTCAGCCATGTTGAGCCCTTAACAACATCTCAGGAAAGGACCAGACTACAGCTGTGGATCAGACTGCAAGAGAATACCCACTCCTACTGACATGAGAATCCCCCTTTCTGAGGCCCTTCCTTTCTGGCTCAGAAGCATCCTGTGTTCAGTGGAAAACATTGAACCGCCTGAGAACGGGGATGCGGCAATCAAAAGTTGCTATGGCTAGATGGGACTACAAAACCGACCCAAAACATCTGTTAATGTGGAGAGGAGGGCCATATGATACAACAATGTCTTGTCTACTGCGCAACAAGTGCAGCTTGAAAGATCTGACACAGCACAACAGAAATGCTGTTCTGTGTAAAAAGTGAGAAACTGTAGTGGTGCACTACTAGGAGAAAATATGGAAAAGCTTTTTAAAATTTTGATTATCTCTGAGAGCTGTTTAACTCGATCAGAAAGGAAATCCTAATAAACAAATGCCATTAAGAGTTGAAAGTCATGCTAACCTGAGGAGTTCTGCACAGAACGTCTGTCCAGTTTGAAGGTCATACCAATAAGAGATAGAATCTAGTTTTCGAATTTACAACGTGGAGGGAGGGGGCACAAAAATATCAAATCACGCAACCATAATGACATCTAACACCAATTATCTCCAAGGGGATAACTCTGATCCCAACACATATATCTCCAGTATCCTTTATATCTACCACTAACTGCATCACAATTTCTCCCTATTTACCATTTGTTCTTCATCATTCATAAGGCGAAAGTTACCCGTTACAAGATATTGACTAAAACAGAATTGACCTCTACTACCGTTCCTGGAAATCCCTATTGCAAACGATCCATCCTTATATGTGAGAAAAAAAGTGACAGTTATAAATGAATGCAATTACAATGGCAATATGCCTTAACAATTGCCAACATTAGATGAGCAAGTTCAAAAGAGAAAGAAAAAAGAGATAGATATGTAGAGTTTGAGGTGATAAGATGCTTGTTGGAGATGGCCATTTTGTAGTAGCGTCTGTATTTATCTGATTGGCCTTGTTTTAGATGAAGAAGAAGAAAAGAGGGTCACCAGAGTTCCAGTTAAAAATGGCAAACATCTTCTCTATAATTTATATTAACTTTATTTAACAGTTTTATTAACAAAAGAACACAAGAATGTAAGACAGTTTGGCTCGGTTGACATGTATTAGAGAAAAGGAATTGAGTTCCGGTCTTTTGGTCTTGTCTTTGGGCTCGGCTCCTATCTAAGCCATGATGAGAGATCAGCCAAAAAATGTGACACCTTGTCACGTTGTCATCTCGGCTGGAACTGTTTATATTAGACGCAAAGTAGAGCTGGACAGAAATGACAAAAGGCACGCATACGCAGAAGTGTTCTAAGTGTTCACCCGTGTATCAATACATGCGTAATAACAGGCCTGTGTTAGTTTGCTGAACCACATACTAATCACTACGCGGTGATTACATTACCAAACAGGCCAAGGTAGTGCTGGATGCATCATGGATGCTGATTTTGGATAATTACCCCTCACTTGAGCAGCAGAGGATGCATGCGGACGCAATTCTGGTATAAAACATCAACCAAAATTCAAATATACCTTTCGTGAAGTTTTTCACCCCAGCACTAAGTTATGGTCTCCACGAAACCCAGCAAAGGAAGTACGATATTCGCTTTGGTTTCATTAGAAGAAAGGCAGCATTCTCTGTCTGTGATTCTCTATCATGGAACAGCCTACCAGAGGTATGAACGATGTCTATCCTATCCAGAATTAAAGTCACCTTGGACAAACATTCAGACGGTATATAGATGTACACATCTTCTAACTGTCCATTTACATGGCTTGTTGCACTTTGTATTTTTGGCAATAAATTTGAGTTGATGTAAATACAAAATAAAATAGATTTCAATCTGACAACAGAAGACATTTTTTTCTAGTTAAGAAAGAAAAAAAAAGATATTTTCTTTTAGACTTTCATGAAAAATTGTTACCTTGATGTCTTTTGCGATTTTTATCCAATTTTGGTAAGACATGTTGCTGGAATCAATCAATGGGTCATACTCAACAAATTTCACCTGAATACGTTGTCCATGTTCCATGGGGCTGAAGAAAAAAAAAACAACACAAGATTTGATATGTAAACAAAGAAGAGAAAAACCTACATTTCTACGAATTTGTTAACAATTCATTCATAGAACTTTGGTTTAAAAGGAATTGTTAGTATTTGCTACAAAGCAGCAGGTCACATGTGCAAAACGAAATAGTCAACATCAAATGGCCTACAATGGTTGACGTGCCATTTGAAAAAGAAACCAAACAAATTTGTGAACATTTGTTTTTGTTCTTGGAGGAACTTTCCAGTTCTTGTTGAAGGAAATCTCCAGAAATTTTTAGCAAAAAGAGGAGAAATTAAGGATAACTCTATACAATAAGCAAATTAAATAATAAATAACAATAAATGACAACTGGAAGATGGATTGCTCCAACCCACTGAGAAAAGTAATATATGTATAGTAGAGGTGCACATATCTGCCATCGGTCATCAAAAGATTTAAATGCCAGTTACTGGAAAGAAGGAATCAGGAAATTCCAAATAGAATTCTCAACCTGCCGCATTGATTAACCCTTTCATACATACTGTTGTTCCACAATGTTAGATAGTGGTGGTTGCAGAGAGTAGGAGGGCTACAAAAAGAGGGTAGGAGCCAAAACGGAAGTCAGAAGTGACTTACGACGGTGGGGGAGCTTAGTCGATCTCTTGTTCCTGACTCTCAAACCAGACAGTTGTGAAAAGGCCTGGTCCATGCCAGTAGATAGGGATCGGGGAGAAACAGTGGCACAAATGGCCTGTATATCTTTCCCCAGTGTGTGTGTGTGTATATATATATATATATATATATATATATATATCTCGTGCAAGGTTCGTCCTTTTATGTTAAATAAATCTTTGAAACTAAACCCCAGAGTCCATGTTATCGATCATGGCCTAAAGACAAGATATACTAGCCGGCAGAGAAGTAACCTGGGTGCACACCTGTGAAGGTAAGCGAATATCTAACATCTCTGATTTGGAGTATCTAATAACAACAATAAATAGAAAAGTTGTCATAAATTATCATAAATTTTAATTTGATCAATTATATTTGTTTTTGTGAGAGTCAAAGACATTGAAGAATACGTTTTGCCTCCATTATTAGTCGTTACAGGCTTTTTCAGAAGTCAGTTCAACTTGAAGATACATGGTTCAAGAACAAGTTAGATCAGATACGTAAAACTTTTGTAAAAAAAATCATGCATGAAAGGATTAAATAAAAAATGAAAAAAAATTTTTTTTTAATCAAAAGTTGGAAAGAAAAACGTAAGTGTAAGGGGGTACTGTGATAGGGGCCAGATTTATAGAGAGTAACCTTGAAGTGGGGAGTTGGGCAACGAGATGTTTGTTCAAATTACATTTAAATTTCTGCATGTTGGTATGGTCGGGGAAACAGAGAGCAGGTAGGAAATTCCAAAGGTATGCAGTTCATGGAAGCATGTGTAAAACAAATACAGGGATGCAATTTTTTTTATTTTTGTTTTATTTTATTTTATTTTTTTTACTGCTTGTTTTATTGTTTTTTTATAATTAAAATAATTAAAATACGGCCAGAGTTTCTTTTCTTAGTTTCATTATTTAATGTGTTATTACTGGCGAGTAACGAACAGCTCAGTGATGTTTGTTGTCCTGAGCCAGCCCCATCTAATTCCGTCCCAGATCTCATTGCAGCAAATCAAGGCATCTTGTTTTCTTCACCTAACTCTGCACTTAATGGCAACTGCAGAGTTTGGTGAAGAAATCTGGGTAGGGTCTTTGCTGACACTTTTTCACCCAATATAAATGCAAACGATTGATGCTTTCATTAGTCCGCTTGTCATCCGAGAAACAAACCTGTTCAGGTAATTGTTGCGTGTGACTGCTGGTGATTTTTGTCAGGTCATGCTGTTTGTGTTATATGCATTAAATAGACAAGACAGTTGTTGATGTTTTACAGACAACTAAAGTAAAGTTTTATTTGAAGGACGCGCATGCACAGGTTTATACAAAAGTGGAACGGGTTACAAACGAAACGATAACATCATCACATCTACCTTTCACCAATATAAAGATTATGGTATTTATTATACGAACAAACAAAAAACGTACGGGTTTATTCAGGGTAGACTGCCTGAATGTCTATAGCTAAGCATAGGATTATTCTACCCCATGAGTTGCTTGATAAAACTGTACAGATAAGGTTTGTAAGTTCAGTTTTGATGATGGTCGTACCATTCCGCCACTTTAAGTGTATTATTGAAGTCCCTTTGTGCAGTTTGAGTCTCTTTGCATAGCTGGCGTTTTACATGTGGATGGTTCCGCAAATGTTACATGCAGCAGTGGTAAAGTTGACATCACTGGAATATTCCTGATATGTTGTCAGTTTCTTCGTGGCGGGTCTGTGTGGCATGATGCATTGCGGCTGACGGTGAGTTTATAAATTTTCTTGGATTTGCTAATGCGATCGAATCTGTCAGTGTATAGACACATCAGATCATCTATGTTGTTAATGGATTGTTGCTGAATAGATATGGCACAGTTCATCATCATAACATTGAATGCTAATGATGTCAGTAGGCTCAGTATGGCTGGTCCTGGGATGTCGATCACATAAAATTGAGTGTCCAGCCATAAAGAATTCTTATAACTACACCTGATGCTTGTGGTGCCATGGCAGTGTATTTTGGTGTTATTATGCATTTTGCTGGTTAAGTGCTTCAGGTATTACGTTTCCATGTTTGTTTAAACTGGAAGGAAATATCTTGCGGAATATGCATAAAGGCAGTGTATTAGCTTGTGTACCTGTGTCTACCTTTAGATTGAGGCTGTGAATCCCTGAGTGATCTGTCAATTTAACATCAATACTGACAAATGCTTCATTTTGAAGGGTTGTCTGCTCTGGTGGATGTTCACCGCTGTTGATGACACTGAATGTTAGGTGTTCGATCACCGCATCTAGCTCTGTTGTGGCTTGATTATCATGTTCGGCACACACTGTCTACTTTTCTGCCTGCTTCATATTGTCTGTGTTTCGACTGACTACTGATTTTATGCCAGGGTTTTCCTTGCTGTTTCTTGGGTCTAAGTTTTGCTGAGAGGTATAGTCTGGTCCAGTGATCTGTTTTGCCACATGTGTTGCATATATCATTCTTGGCGGGCAATATTCTTTACTAAAACGATGATCATGTCCTCAATTCTTACAAAGGTGTCTGGAGTTTCTTTCACCTCCCTGACATTGGTGATTACCATGATTTATGGTGTCTACCTGTGAAGATGATGAACTGTGTAGCTGTTGTAGACTGTTTAAATATGTAGCTGAAGCTTCATGTGTGCATGCTAATTTCACAGCCTCTTCAACTTTGTAGTCCTTCGGTTTGTTCAAAAGTTATTTTTATAAATCCGGTATGGGCGTGTTGGCAATTAGTAATTCTACTAAACGTTCATTCAATTCGTGGGCTGTGAAATCACATTTCTTCGCTAGTAAACGACATCTGTTTAAGAATGTGTCAGTCGTCTCCGTAGACTTTTGTTTGTATTTGCTGAGTTTAAGCCTACATACCCGGTGGTTTGTTGCCTGTTCTAACTGCTCCATGAAGGCATTGAAAATTTTGTGAGTGTCTTTCCTGTCATCGCTTCACATAGACCAGTCATTAAATCTGTGTATTTCTTCTTCGCCAGTTCAGAGTAGAATAATAGACACTTTTTTCTTTGTTGTTGTTTTGTTAACTGTGAAATATAATTCCAAATGTTGTTGAAATAATTTAAACGATTCTGTGATGTTAGGCAAATCCCAGTCAAAAGTGGGAACTGGTATCGAAATGTGAGTATCAAAAGTGGCAACTAGTATCGAAATGTTAGCAATTTAATAGTGTTTCAACAGACTCTGCACAAGTTATGGATTTAGTTTCTGTTAAATAAAATCTATGTACATTTCCTTCTTGAAAAGGTCTGTAAAGATATATATATATATATGTGAGACAACACCATGAGAATTAGTAACGATGGTAGAAACTGGGAAAATTTTACTATTTAAGGGGATGGATCAACATGAATTTGTGAACATTACACTTGAAAATGACCATGTTGTAGCCTGCTTGGGAGAATCTCCGTGGTATTGTGTTCCAGACAGATAGTTCTTGGAAAGAAACTTTCTCATGTTTAATTTTAGGTACATAGAGGAAGAAAGTAAAATTATTTACAGTGGTTATAGCTCGGCGAGTTCTTGGTGTGAAAGTTGTTATTTTCAATATGCTGAGTGTGAATACTTCTCCGCTTGGGGAAAGAACAATTTCCCGATCGCAAGCAAGACATCATTTGCAAACTTGTTTTTAAGCAGGGTCGTATTATTTTTCAAAGATTTAGCAGTCATGACGCATAATAGATTTTACAAGACGCAGGCAATCTCATGCATTCATTCATTAAATCTTTTGTCTTCTCGCAAAGTCAATTCTCTCGATCGTTCCAAACACTTTCTCACACCTCTAGCATTTCTCTATCTCTACAAATCTACTATCAGACCATGTATGGAGTACTATTGTCATATTTGGACGGATAAATCTCTGTTCAATTTGAGGGTTCTTGATAAGGTGCAGAAACGTATCTGTAATTTGATTCGCCCCACTCTTTCTTCTTCCCTGCACCCCCTCTCTCACAGATGTGATGTTGCTAGTCTCAGTCTTTTCTAAAAATACTATTATGTTAATTCACTGTTTTTATACCTCGCTATAATACAGCTTTCTATTCCAATAGATTATTTTCAAGTACTGCAGGCTTGTAGAATTCTCTTTCTGCTGACTGTTTTCCTCCTACCTATAGCTTTGGTCTTTTCAAGACTATGGTAAATAAGCATCTCCTGGCTTTGCAATAATCATCTTTCGTGTTTTTTTTAGCTTCTTACATCAAGTGGCTTCATGTCTTGTCTGGAGCTATTTCCATAAAAAAAATTTAAAAATAAAACCTATGCAAATAATTGTAGTTATTGTGGAAACTCACACAAAAAGGCAGCAGTTCACACCATACAAAATGTTCTAAAAAAGACACTTTTGGGAAAATCTTCAGATCAAAGCCCATAAACTAAATAGACACACAAGTAGATAAAAATCAAGGGAGGCGCGATAGCGCTCTATCCCTTAATAGACTTCAAAAACGACCTATGCTAGAAATCTCATTTCTTTGATCAGTCGTAACTCAAAAACCAATAAACCAAATTAGTTAAAACTTAGCACAAAATTTTCATTTGATAGGTTCTATAAGTGTGTAGAATTTCAGCATCATTAGTCAAGGCAACCCAGAGATCCAGAAAGGTCAGGAGTGATTTTGTGTTATCCATGTGTACGTAAGTATGTGTGTGCCACCCTGTATCTCATCAACTATTTGATGGATTCAGCTGATTTTGGGCAGAGATAGAGGTTCTAGGGTCTAGTTGATGGCATTTTAATTTCAGTTTACCATGTACCTTAGTTTTCCAGAAAATTCAAAAAAACCTTTAAAATGACCATTGTCTTGAGACATAGCCTTTACAAAAGTAGTGACATTCCATGAAAAATTGCAAGTATACTGAAATCATATGCCCTTAATAGGTTTAAGATGAAAATTCATATACACTAAATGTACAAAGCAAGGAAATTCCCAAATTTTTACACTTTTATTGTCATTAAGGGTATGACTACATATCAACCAAACCATTTCATTATCATATCACTACAGTATAAATCTCTATGTATGAGTGGATGAAGTGTGTGAGGTGCGCTGAAGAAAAATTCCTACCAGTAAAATACATAGTCCTGTTGTGCTCGCATACCCTTAATGACAATAAAAGTGTAAAAATTTGGGAATTTCCTTGCTTTTGTACATTTAGTGTATATGAATTTTCATCTTAAACCTATTAAGGGCATATGATTTCAGTATACTGGCATTTTTCATGGAATATATATATATATATATATATATATATATATATATATATATATAACATAGAAAACAAGTAGTATGTAATTGTATAGTTAACATTATCTACAAAACCTCAAATATTGTGGCAAGATTTATTGTTACAAATACAGACTTAACATTTGTGTTAGACGCAGACACCCCAGAAAAATTACATAAATAGAATATCAAACATTAAACAACCTTAAATCATCCGCTCACAGAATATGAAAACTACTTTGGCAAAATTGGCAAACTGCAATAGACACATCACATCACAGCGGACAAAAATATATCTCCACTAATACACCACCAAGAAAATTTCCAAAAACCGAACTAGATCAAATGGAAAAACAATGAATAATGATACCTACAATAAAAATATATTCAGTGAAATCCACCAGTGTTTTTGAAGAGTTCCAGGAATTCTGGCTGAATTAGGAAAGAGGACAGGTCTCGAATTGTAGCTTTTACACAAGCAGCCGAGGACTTTGTGACTTCCTGTCTCCCTAGAGGAACCCAAAAATCACAGCGCCTCACTTTATACCACTCCTAAATTGACACTCTTGGAATTACAATCCATAATAATCAGGTGGTCCTTACCCAACACGATAGATTCTTCACCTGGAAACCGAGATGGAGATCTTTCTATCCTACCATGAGAAGGGATCAGGCAGTACCAGTCGAAGAACAAGTCGAGGGAACGAACTAGAGGAGCATTTACTTCCTGAACAGATCCTGTAGGATCCCTACAGGAAGCATAGTTTCAATCCATAGGACTGTTACTGCATGTTCATCACATATATAATATGCTTATCCCCTACTGAGCAACGCTTATCTCTTCAGTAAGTAAGGGAGGGATGGAGGGAGGGAGGGCTGAGTTATAACCCAACACCTGTATCTACTTGCACTTCCGGTTGCCCCCCCACACACACACACACATAGCCTTGAATGTTTAGTTTGGAAATGATTCCCAAAAGGAACAGTGATAAGGGAGTAAAATAAGTTGGTGATAAAAGATATATTTAGGAAACAAACAGATTAGAGATTAGATTGGGGTAGATCTGAAGAGTATAAGTTCGGCAGAAATTTAGATCGGGTCGAGCAAACGATGAGATGAGCTGACAAGTAGATGACCTTGAGTAAACAACAATGATGTTCTCAACAGACAAATTATCTCAGTTAGACCTTAGCTGATATACTGGAACTCTAAGGTGGACGCTAGCGTCGGGGGCCCAACAGCACGCACGTATATTCCCGTTACCAACAAGTCAAATACTCAATCTATATCTCTGTGTTTGTGTTTTTTTATGTGAGTCTTTTTTAGTTGCTGTGAATAGAACTTGTAAACCGGGGCACGTGCCCTCGGCGATCGCCAATACGAGAGACAACAGGGTCAGAACAAGAAGATGAAGACGAAGATAAAAACCATGGCACAAACGTTGAAGGATGACGATCGTTGCAGACCATCATGGTCTTACACTGACTCATTCTGAAGAAAGAAATAAAACCTTGTCTTGTCCGACTCTGGTCCCAGGTACTTCATTAGGAATGTTTCCTAATGTCTGCCAGCAACATGTAATCATTAGATCTGAACAAGAGGTTTAACATAATGCTAGTTAAAGTAATGCTGAGGTAAACTGCCTCTTTAAAGAACTACAATTAAAGACTGGATAAATCTTGATGGTCAAGGTTAGATTCATTTTCATAATTGGCTGGTAAAACATCCACATGTTATCGTGTAATCAGTGAGGCAATGCACTGATCTCCTCAATGGTGCCGTTTATCTCCATGTATTCAATCCTTCTTAAATCTCTGAACCACCTGGTTCAAAATACCAAGACTGCATCTTCAGAGTATGAATAAAAGTTGTAATGTTTCCAATAGTTCCGTATGTTTGTCGAAGTCCGTAAGGTTGGGAAATTAACGCTGTGTTGTTATAACAGCTCATTCACTTTTTAATTATGAGGCAACGCGCATGCATGCAAGATGTGTATTAAAATAGGAAAGTTCATTTTTTTCTTCTTTTAAACATCTTTTTAAGAATTTAATAATAAATGAGGCTAAAAAGCCTTTGAAAGCATGTTCAGATGCAATATTTATTAATAAAATAAAAAAAATAAAATCAGAATAGATTTTTTTTTTCATATTACACTTTGATCTTCTCACAAAATTATTAGTCAAAAGATCATTTATTTGATCTATTTATACTCTGAAGATGCGAGGTTTCTTGCGAAATTATTAGTCAAAAGATCATTTATTTGATCTATTTATACTCTGAAGATGCGAGGTTTCTTGCGAAATTATTAGTCAAAAGATCATTTATTTGATCTATTTATACTCTGAAGATGCGAGGTTTCTTGCGAAATTATTAGTCAAAAGATCATTTATTTGATCTATTTATACTCTGAAGATGCGAGGTTTCTTGCGAAATTATTAGTCAAAAGATCATTTATTTGATCTATTTATACTCTGAAGATGCGAGGTTTCTCGCAAAATTATTAGTCAAAAGATCATTTATTTGATCTATTTATACTCTGAAGATGCGAGGTTTCTTGCGAAATTATTAGTCAAAAGATCATTTATTTGATCTATTTATACTCTGAAGATGCGAGGTTTCTCGCAAAATTATTAGTCAAAAGATCATTTATTTGATCTATTTATACTCTGAAGATGCGAGGTTTCTCGCAAAATTATTAGTCAAAAGATCATTTATTTGATCTATTTATACTCTGAAGATGCGAGGTTTCTTGCGAAATTATTAGTCAAAAGATCATTTATTTGATCTATTTATACTCTGAAGATGCGAGGTTTCTTGCGAAATTATTAGTCAAAAGATCATTTATTTGATCTATTTATACTCTGAAGATGCGAGGTTTCTCGCAAAATTATTAGTCAAAAGATCATTTATTTGATCTATTTATACTCTGAAGATGCGAGGTTTCTTGCGAAATTATTAGTCAAAAGATCATTTATTTGATCTATTTATACTCTGAAGATGCGAGGTTTCTTGCGAAATTATTAGTCAAAAGATCATTTATTTGATCTATTTATACTCTGAAGATGCGAGGTTTCTCGCAAAATTATTAGTCAAAAGATCATTTATTTGATCTATTTATACTCTGAAGATGCGAGGTTTCTTGCGAAATTATTAGTCAAAAGATCATTTATTTGATCTATTTATACTCTGAAGATGCGAGGTTTCTTGCGAAATTATTAGTCAAAAGATCATTTATTTGATCTATTTATACTCTGAAGATGCGAGGTTTCTTGCGAAATTATTAGTCAAAAGATCATTTATTTGATCTATTTATACTCTGAAGATGCGAGGTTTCTTGCGAAATTATTAGTCAAAAGATCATTTATTTGATCTATTTATACTCTGAAGATGCGAAGGTTTCTTGCGAAATTATTAGTCAAAAGATCATTTATTTGATCTATTTATACTCTGAAGATGCGAGGTTTCTCGCAAAATTATTAGTCAAAAGATCATTTATTTGATCTATTTATACTCTGAAGATGCGAGGTTTCTCGCAAAATTATTAGTCAAAAGATCATTTATTTGATCTATTTATACTCTGAAGATGCGAGGTTTCTCGCAAAATTATTAGTCAAAAGATCATTTATTTGATCTATTTATACTCTGAAGATGCGAGGTTTCTTGCGAAATTATTAGTCAAAAGATCATTTATTTGATCTATTTATACTCTGAAGATGCGAGGTTTCTTGCGAAATTATTAGTCAAAAGATCATTTATTTGATCTATTTATACTCTGAAGATGCGAGGTTTCTCGCAAAATTATTAGTCAAAAGATCATTTATTTGATCTATTTATACTCTGAAGATGCGAGGTTTCTCGCAAAATTATTAGTCAAAAGATCATTTATTTGATCTATTTATACTCTGAAGATGCGAAGGTTTCTTGCGAAATTATTAGTCAAAAGATCATTTATTTGATCTATTTATACTCTGAAGATGCGAGGTTTCTCGCAAAATTATTAGTCAAAAGATCATTTATTTGATCTATTTATACTCTGAAGATGCGAGGTTTCTCGCAAAATTATTAGTCAAAAGATCATTTATTTGATCTATTTATACTCTGAAGATGCGAGGTTTCTCGCAAAATTATTAGTCAAAAGATCATTTATTTGATCTATTTATACTCTGAAGATGCGAGGTTTCTCGCAAAATTATTAGTCAAAAGATCATTTATTTGATCTATTTATACTCTGAAGATGCGAGGTTTCTTGCGAAATTATTAGTCAAAAGATCATTTATTTGATCTATTTATACTCTGAAGATGCGAGGTTTCTTGCGAAATTATTAGTCAAAAGATCATTTATTTGATCTATTTATACTCTGAAGATGCGAGGTTTCTTGCGAAATTATTAGTCAAAAGATCATTTATTTGATCTATTTATACTCTGAAGATGCGAAGGTTTCTTGCGAAATTATTAGTCAAAAGATCATTTATTTGATCTATTTATACTCTGAAGATGCGAGGTTTCTCGCAAAATTATTAGTCAAAAGATCATTTATTTGATCTATTTATACTCTGAAGATGCGAGGTTTCTCGCAAAATTATTAGTCAAAAGATCATTTATTTGATCTATTTATACTCTGAAGATGCGAGGTTTCTCGCAAAATTATTAGTCAAAAGATCATTTATTTGATCTATTTATACTCTGAAGATGCGAAGGTTTCTTGCGAAATTATTAGTCAAAAGATCATTTATTTGATCTATTTATACTCTGAAGATGCGAGGTTTCTCGCAAAATTATTAGTCAAAAGATCATTTATTTGATCTATTTATACTCTGAAGATGCGAGGTTTCTCGCAAAATTATTAGTCAAAAGATCATTTATTTGATCTATTTATACTCTGAAGATGCGAGGTTTCTCGCAAAATTATTAGTCAAAAGATCATTTATTTGATCTATTTATACTCTGAAGATGCGAAGGTTTCTTGCGAAATTATTAGTCAAAAGATCATTTATTTGATCTATTTATACTCTGAAGATGCGAGGTTTCTCGCAAAATTATTAGTCAAAAGATCATTTATTTGATCTATTTATACTCTGAAGATGCGAGGTTTCTCGCAAAATTATTAGTCAAAAGATCATTTATTTGATCTATTTATACTCTGAAGATGCGAGGTTTCTCGCAAAATTATTAGTCAAAAGATCATTTATTTGATCTATTTATACTCTGAAGATGCGAAGGTTTCTTGCGAAATTATTAGTCAAAAGATCATTTATTTGATCTATTTATACTCTGAAGATGCGAGGTTTCTCGCAAAATTATTAGTCAAAAGATCATTTATTTGATCTATTTATACTCTGAAGATGCGAGGTTTCTCGCAAAATTATTAGTCAAAAGATCATTTATTTGATCTATTTATACTCTGAAGATGCGAGGTTTCTCGCAAAATTATTAGTCAAAAGATCATTTATTTGATCTATTTATACTCTGAAGATGCGAGGTTTCTTGCGAAATTATTAGTCAAAAGATCATTTATTTGATCTATTTATACTCTGAAGATGCGAGGTTTCTCGCAAAATTATTAGTCAAAAGATCATTTATTTGATCTATTTATACTCTGAAGATGCGAGGTTTCTTGCGAAATTATTAGTCAAAAGATCATTTATTTGATCTATTTATACTCTGAAGATGCGAGGTTTCTCGCAAAATTATTAGTCAAAAGATCATTTATTTGATCTATTTATACTCTGAAGATGCGAGGTTTCTCGCAAAATTATTAGTCAAAAGATCATTTATTTGATCTATTTATACTCTGAAGATGCGAGGTTTCTTGCGAAATTATTAGTCAAAAGATCATTTATTTGATCTATTTATACTCTGAAGATGCGAGGTTTCTCGCAAAATTATTAGTCAAAAGATCATTTATTTGATCTATTTATACTCTGAAGATGCGAGGTTTCTTGCGAAATTATTAGTCAAAAGATCATTTATTTGATCTATTTATACTCTGAAGATGCGAGGTTTCTCGCAAAATTATTAGTCAAAAGATCATTTATTTGATCTATTTATACTCTGAAGATGCGAGGTTTCTTGCGAAATTATTAGTCAAAAGATCATTTATTTGATCTATTTATACTCTGAAGATGCGAGGTTTCTCGCAAAATTATTAGTCAAAAGATCATTTATTTGATCTATTTATACTCTGAAGATGCGAGGTTTCTTGCGAAATTATTAGTCAAAAGATCATTTATTTGATCTATTTATACTCTGAAGATGCGAGGTTTCTCGCAAAATTATTAGTCAAAAGATCATTTATTTGATCTATTTATACTCTGAAGATGCGAGGTTTCTTGCGAAATTATTAGTCAAAAGATCATTTATTTGATCTATTTATACTCTGAAGATGCGAGGTTTCTCGCAAAATTATTAGTCAAAAGATCATTTATTTGATCTATTTATACTCTGAAGATGCGAGGTTTCTCGCAAAATTATTAGTCAAAAGATCATTTATTTGATCTATTTATACTCTGAAGATGCGAGGTTTCTTGCGAAATTATTAGTCAAAAGATCATTTATTTGATCTATTTATACTCTGAAGATGCGAGGTTTCTCGCAAAATTATTAGTCAAAAGATCATTTATTTGATCTATTTATACTCTGAAGATGCGAGGTTTCTTGCGAAATTATTAGTCAAAAGATCATTTATTTGATCTATTTATACTCTGAAGATGCGAGGTTTCTCGCAAAATTATTAGTCAAAAGATCATTTATTTGATCTATTTATACTCTGAAGATGCGAGGTTTCTCGCAAAATTATTAGTCAAAAGATCATTTATTTGATCTATTTATACTCTGAAGATGCGAGGTTTCTTGCGAAATTATTAGTCAAAAGATCATTTATTTGATCTATTTATACTCTGAAGATGCGAGGTTTCTCGCAAAATTATTAGTCAAAAGATCAAAGTGTGAAATAAAAAAAATAAAAAATCTATTTATAAAAAAGTCCAAATAGGTCAGTTGGTAGAACCTCAGACTGAAGATCTCAAAGTTTCAGTTTCGATTTTCGGTCATGTTAGGAATTTATTATTTATTATTAATGCAATATTCTCCATTTCTAAAAGTAGTTAAGATCTTTGTTATTTTGAAATGAGACAAATTCCACAATGTATTTTTAAAAATTGTGACTGACAGATGGACAGATAGACAAAATCTCTATTTATATAAGATAATTACGACTGAAAAACAATTACTTTCTAATGAGGACATAATTAATTGTAGTCGCTGAGCGAAACGTCCATTGAATTTTGTTCTCCCAATGTCGACTGGCGGAATGCAAGGGACATAACTCTGCTTTCCAAAATGCTGTTTATCAGAAGAGAAATATTACAAAGGGTAAAGAGTTACTTCTCTTTTATATACAAAATGTTGAATCATTGTTTTTAGGTGGAAATCTGCTTCCATCTAACACCAGTTAAGGAACATTTAAAGAAATTCAGTCTTTTGGGCTCATCAACCATATTCGCAAAAAAAGGAATTATAAAAAGAAATCTCCTCTCCTATTTCTTTACCAATAAAGGTAGGTGTCATTATTTTTACTTGAGGAGGTTTTACTACAAGGGAAGCGGGGCTGCTTCCCAGTGAGAAATCAGGTGAGCACAAGGGTAAAGGTCGTCGAAGGAGGCATTGGAGCTGAAGAAGTCATTGGAGCCAGAGGGAGAAAAAGTAATCTGAAGCTAAAAATATTTGTGTGCTTAAAAGACCAACTCTCTACCTCCTCTTGGAGTTTAATTTTGGGGATGGCACAGTGGCTTAGTTGATATCGACGCGGACAGAGAACCTGGGTGTGCCAGGTTCAAATCCAAGTCATTCCACTGAAAAACGCTTCCATCAAACTCACATGACACTTGTGTCTAATCTCCTGGAGGGGGGGTAAATAGAAATCACATTAACACTTGTCCACGGGTGGTCTCGGCCTTGATAAAGTGATGGTTTCTGTTTTGTTTTGTTTTTTTTTTTAAGTTTAATTTTGCTAATGTGGCTGTCGATTTCCTCAAGCTAGGTAATAATTTGATCTCTGAACACTGCAAAGGTAAGTGAGAAAGTTACCCCATGGTGTAAGCTTGCTAATTTTGTTTGAATATGATTATGTATTGATTGGAGATCTTCGGCCATCTTAGCTGTTTTAGCGGATTATATGAATGTCAAATAGACAATGAGTCTGCGATGTTTATAAACAAAATTGCAGAAAGACACATGTAATGTTAAAAGCATCTCTGGACGAATATTTTCAAGGAAGTGAAGGTAGGTGCTCTGCAGAAACAAGACAACAAGGGAGATAACCGCTGTTTCTCAATATGTCGGAAATAACTTTTGACTTTGAAGGAATAAGGCAAAAGATAAACAAGGGTTGGCAATGGTTACCAGGTCTTATCTCTTAGTTGCAAAACAATGCCGATTTTGATGACCTCTTCTTCTAAGAGTCGATTGACAATAGCTTCACAATGTTTTGAGTACGACAAACATACATCCCAGTAATCGTTGCCTCTTCTAAAGGTTGATCAACAATAGAAAAAAAAGAACTCTTCTGTCAACCTGATGGAAAACAATGGCATGCGTACGTCTTGCCTTTGATGATTTATATCAGCTTATCGCCATTCGACACTTTCCACATAAGTAGATGACCCATCCTCAAATATTTTCCCATCTAAATCGTAGACATTAGACACACTTCTGTAAACAAAGTTAAGACACGGTCATGAATTCCAATGAAATTCTCAGAAAATACATAAAAATCGTTTTTCTTCGAACTACTTAATTTTTTTTTTATTTAAGTATTTAAATATTTTAATTCTTTTCTAAAGTATTTTAGCCATAAGTATGCAACAATGTCCTGTTTCGTTAAACCAATTACTTAGATATCTCTCTATATATAAAGCTAAGTATGTATATATTTATGTATTTCTATGTACAGAATAATCTCCTAAACTAATGAACGGATCATTATGAATTTTGTAATATATTGTCTAGGCAACACAGTGAGTAACATGGGCACATTATTTTTTTCGTAAATTTTAACATTTAGGGGGTGCATATATATAAAGTTAGGTATGTATATATATATATATCAAGGGAGGCGCGAGAGCGCTCTATCTCTTAATAGACTTCAAAAACGGCTTATGCTAGAAATCTCATTTCTTTGATCAATCATAACTCAAAAACCAATAAACCAAATTAGTTAAAACTTTGCACAAAATTTTTTTTTGATAGGTTCTATAAGTGTGTAGAATTTCAGCATCATTAGTCAAGGCAACCCAGAGATCCAGAAAGGTCAGGCATGATTTTGTGTTATCCGTGTATACGTACGTACGTATGTGCCACCTTGTATCTCATCAACTATTGATGGATTCAGCTGATTTTTGGCAGATATAGAGGTTCTATTATCTAGTTGATGGCATTTTAATTTCAGTTTACCATATACCTTAGTTTTCCAGAAAATTCAAAAAAAACATAAAAATGACCATTGTATTGAGGCATAGCCTTTACAAAAGTAGTGACATTCCATGATAAATGCCAGTATACTGAAATCATATGCCCTTAATAGGGTTAAGATGAAAATTCATATACACTAAATGTACAAAAGCAAGGAAATTCCCAAATTTTTACACTTTTATTGTCATTAAGGGTATGCGAGCACAACAGGACTATGTATTTTACTGGTAGGAATTTTTCTTCAGCGCACCTCACACACTTCATCCACTCATGCATAAAGATTTATACTGTAGTGATGTGATAATGAAATCGTTTGGTTGATATGTAGTCATACCTTTAATTAATGACAATAGAAGTGTAAAAATTTAGGAATTTCTTTGCTTTTATACATTTAGTGTATATGAATTTTCATCTTAACCCTATTAAGGGCATATGATTTCAGTATACTGGCATTTATCATGGAATATATATATATATATATATATATATATATATATATTCCCGAAACAGTTTTTCATGGTAAACAACTGATGATCCCTTAAATAATGTTAGAAGCAAACTAATATAATAACTGTAAAAGTTAAATTGACTTACATGAGTGATTTTCCACTGAACGACTTGGGACTTAAGGTTTTTTTTTTTGTTTTTTTATATATAGTTTTAATGGTTGAGAAAGTTCCAGGACTATATATATATATATATATATATATATGCGAAAGTTTTTTTCATTTACCACTCTTTTATTACCATCAAAAGATGTTACTGTTATTTAAATCAATAATAATACATAATATTATTAACTACGATATATATAGTACTGATGAAACACCTTTACACACAAATTAGGAATGCAAATTTTCATATCTATTTTGTAACCAGTCAATAATAAATTAATGCTTGGTGTTATTGATTTAAACTTATATTGTATCTATTTCTCTCATATATATGCAATAGTTTTTCAATATTAACAGTAATTAATTTAAGTTATTTAATTAAAAAGGGATACTTTAGACCATATTTGTTTTGTTTTTTTCAAAATATCATCTAGAGTTACGATAGGAGTAAAATTGTATTGTTGGATTGAAAAGTAGATTTACATTTCCGTTGATGATATTGTACATCAGAATCAAGTCTTCTCGCATCCTCTACTGCTCAAATGAGAATAGATTTCGTCTTTGAAGCCACTCTTTGTAGGTAAGCGTGGAGAATCATGTTACCATTCTGGTTGCCAATTGTTGAACACGCTCTAGATGTATGATATCTTTTTGTAGATAAGGATTTGTTGCTTGGATGGCATACTCAAGAATTGGCCATGCCAGATTTTTGTATAAGAGACAGAAAGTGTTTGCTGTTAGGTTGAGAAAGGATCTCCAGATCCGGTAGAGAACCCACGTAGCTTTGTTCGCTAACTCGATACAATGGTGCGTTGGTTTGAAGGAATCAGAGAAGAGTAATCCAACCTGTGTACCAAAGAAACTGTAGGAATCACGCAAACCAATATAGCTGGTCTGAGTAGCACAATCAACATGTTATTCTCCAAATAGGGCCCAAACATGGTGATTGGAGATGTCCAAGTAGGAGCAGTGAAAAACCGCTTCTGTTACTCAGGCCAAACAAGATGTGTGGACAACATGGAATGATTAAACTATCGTTGAATTCTTTAATTGCAATGGAACCAGTGGTGATATCATTCCAATGGTGATATCATTCCAGTTGTGATACCATCCCAGTGGTGATATCATTCCAGTGGTGATACCATTCCAGTTGTGATATCATTCCAATGGTGATATCATTCCAGTGGTGATACCATTCCAGTGGTGATATCATTCCAGTTCTGATATCATTCCAGTGGTGATACCATTCCAGTGGTGATATCATTCCAATTGTGATATCATTCCAGTTGTGATATCATTCCAGTGGTGATACCATTCCAGTGGTGATACCATTCCAGTGGTGATATCATTCCAGTTGTGATATCATTCCAGTTGTGATATCATTCCAGTGGTGATACCATTCCAGTGGTGATATCATTCCAGTTGTGATATCATTCCAGTTGTGATATCATTCCAGTGGTGATATCATTCTAATGGTGATATCATTCCAGTTGTGATATCATTCCAGTGGTGATACCATTCCAGTGGTGATACCATTCCAGTGGTGATATCATTCCAATGGTGATATCATTCCAGTGGTGATACCATTCCTTTTTCAATCCAACTAGGATCACCTACTAATAATTAACAACCTCAAACTGCTTTTCATAAAAGAGTCACCAACGCACGTTATATAATGTGCTCTCTGCATGCAAAGAATTGCTTCAAATGTACACATGGTGACATAACCAGGTTTTGGAGATGGTCTTGGATTTAATGGCAGAAGTTCAGGGAACTTCTGCTATTAATAACCAGCAAAGTGTTAGCACTGTTGATCAAGGGAAGAGTCTATCAGGCATCTGTAAACAGTGTGATAATGTATGGAAGTGAAAACAGACCAGTGAGGGTTGAGGACATGTGTTGCATGGAGAGAAATGATGTGAGAATTATATGATGGATGGGTAATGTGACTTTTAAAGACAAGCCTAGATCAGATGACCTTAGAGGAAGATTAAATCTGGATAGTATAGGGAGATGTGTGCACAATAGAAGACTTCAATGGTATGACCATGTTGAAAGAATAGATGAGAGTTTTTGAGTTAGTAGATGTAGAACAGTTGAGATAGCAGGTTCAGTTCACATGGGGAAGATCAAGGAAAGGATGGGAGGAAGAGATAAAAATTTATTTGAGGGGAAAACTAAGACAAAAGATCAGATATAGGATTTTCGGATGTAAATTAATATATTTAGGAGTGAAAGTTGTTCAAGGCAGTTGGTGGCTCGGGGAGGTCCCAGAGAGGTTTCGTCTTCAGGCAGATGGGATTAGAGTGAGGCCAGGGATTTATCAGATTGGTGCAGATCTGAGATGAGCTGACTTCAACCGAACGACAATGATGCCTCGACAAACAAATTATCTCAGTTAGGTCTTAGCTGATACACTCAAACTTAACTAAGATGTGGACGCTAACGCTTGGGGTCCCTTTTCTGCTATGATATCACACACACTCAGAGCACAACTGATCTATACATAATGTTTCGGAGTTTGTGTTTTCTCTTGTGAGTCTGCATTGTTTTGTTTTTCTATACTAGTAAACCAGTGCTTGTGCCCTCGGCAATCGTCAGACAACACGGCCAGAGCAGAATATGAAGGAGAAGAAAACTGTGACAATATTGTTGGATTGAAAGGTGTTAATATAAAAACAGTCTGGTTAAAAGGATAAATATGAAAATAATCTTGGTTTTTGTAAGTTATGAAGACAAAAGAAAATTTAAAGGTGTTTTGGCACAAAATGAGAAAAACAAAAATAGATAAGAGAAAGAAGAGTTGTTTTCATTCAGAGATTGGGAGTATGGGAACGACCATGGTCAAAAATGAGTGACACACCATTTGGTCATTGTGGGCATGAACAAGGCAGAGTTGTTTACATTCTCGGCATTGAATGGACGTTGAAGTGTTAAAATTACATACGTCCATGAATGAGACAAACCCTCTATTCATTGCTGAAAGCCATAGGTGAGCATGACAGTGATTGATGCTCACCAGAAAATGGATTTCCTTGTACAATCATAACGTTTGCAAGAAATGGCAAATAATTTGTTTTTACTAAAGATAACCAGGTCATGTGACTTAGTGAGTAGGAAGGTAGGACCCCATACATTGCTGGGACTGGCATGATTATATGGGGCGATGGGGAAATTGAGTATCTACTGAAAGACACTTCCCTGTCGTTAGAGGATAGTTGTTGAAGAAGGAGTTATCGTTAATCTAATAATGAAAATAGATTTTTTACTATGAAGATAAGTTTCGAGGAAGAAAGACCTCCCCACTGAGGTAACAGTGAGAGATAGAAACAGATGATGAAGAAGGAAAGAATACGGCTAGGTAGAATCCGTTGACTAGTCAGGGCATTGAGAGGTTGGATCCTCGCGAGTGGAAATTACAAATATGGCAAGAAATAATAATAAGAATACATTTTTTTTTATTACTGAATTAATTCTATGGGTGGAGTTACGCCCAGTCTCAAAAGATCTGAGTTTCAATATAAGCGAGCGCAATTTGAGATTCGGAGACTCATTTTGACTCACTTTTGCTCGCCACTGAAATCCAAGTTGTGGAGAGCCAGACCCTGGACTTAGGGTTAATATTGCCCAACCAGAATCGCCCAGAACTTAAGATTTGCTGATCTGAAACACAGAAATAGAAGATAGAAGTGTGAAAGTACACTGTTTGTAACTGAACAACTTTATCTACCCAAAATAATTATTCTTATAGAAAAACCAACCAACAGATTTGTTAATTACTTTTTTTTCATTGTTCTGCTTTGAAATGACCATTTGCTACTCAATAGTACCTAATTGCTGACTAGCGCCGGACAGTTGCCCTCTGATCTTTTCATGGGAGAGCGATGATTACTGGACAAGAACCCTTCGACATCTTTGGCCTTCATCAGTACAGCAAATTTTCTCGGCAGTGCCAGGTGACCAAGCGAACTCAGGAACGACCAAATTTGTGACATTACTGGTTGAGGAACTGGGGTACAAAACGACGGCACACAAGCATTGGGATTGACGATCGTCAAGGGGAGCGACACATGGTCTTACATATGTGTTGCATGGAGAGAAATGACATAAGAATGATACAATGGATGTGTAATGTGAGTCTTAAAGACAGGCTTAGATCTGATCACACCAGAGGAAGATTAAATCTGGACAGTATACGATGATGTGTGCAGAACAGGAGACTTTATTGGTAAGAATGGATGAGAGTTCTTGGGTTAGTAGATGTAGAACAGTTGGGCTAGGAGGTTCAGTTTACAGGGGAAGGCCAATGAAAACATGGGAAGAAGTGATAAGGATGGACTTGAAAGAGGGATAAGTAAAAACCTGGCCAGAGATAGGTTTGTTTGGAAGTCAATTTCTAAAAGCCGTCCAACACATGCCAGCATGTAAATGGACGTTAAACTACTGCTGCTGTCACTGTCATTGTCATCATCATAATTTACTGGCATTGCTCACTGCGACTTTTAATTGATAAGTGTTATTGCATTAGTGCATAAATGAACATAAAAAATTCTTGCTAACCCTAACCCAATCACATTGTTCCCCCTCCCCTACTCGTCCCTCCCCTTAAAACCTTCATTAATAATTAAACAAAAAAAAAACAAGAGACGCAGACATCAAAAATGACAAAGTTAATGGAGAAGAATTAGGTTAGATTTGTTGACAAGGAAGAAAATTATGCTGAAAAATAAGTATCTGCTGTTGAGAATAAGTCATTTTCTTTTCAAAAGCAAAACTAGTACGATACTAAAATATCAATCTTTTTACTGGTTTCTCTCAATTACTATTGTATATGATTATCGACGTATAGATAACACATACGTAAAAAGAACAGAACGACAATGATGCTTCGACAGAGAAATTATCTCAGTTAGGTCTTAGTTGATACAGAACTTAACTAAGATGTTGACGCTAGCACTTGGGCCCCGCCCCAACCCGTTCAGTCTCTCATTAACTTCAATTGATTGAGAACTTCGGAATGGGAGAATACCAGTCGAGGATTCGTTTTCGACAATCAGTCCGGCAGGAACTGGGCTATTTCGGCGGCCTTTTATCTGTCAGGCTGAGGTATCAGGTCCTGGGTAGTCCTAGGAGGTGCACCCTCCCAGGCCTTGCCTCCCCTCTTTAGGGTGGAGTAAGTTTATTGCTTACTGCCTCAGGCGCCATCCCGGGGAATGCCGATGGGGCTGCCCAGGCTATTTTTGCTAGGCCAGAGTGCTCCTTCTTTAGGGACGCTGGCTTGATACATCACCCATTTTCTGGCCTTGTGCCACATATTGCTGCGGTGGGAAGCAATTAAATACTGGGTCTCTTTTTACAAGTTGTTTTTTTTTTAAGAGTTTCAAAATTTTATAACTTTCAGAAACACAAGTTTGTGCAGCAGCCATGTTAACTGCTGTACAATTTTTAAATGAAGCGAAGTTGAATTTAAGGTCTTGACCATCATCTCTGAATTATGAGGTGAAGCTAAATGTAGGGTCCTGACCAGATCATGGCATTCTCAACTGCCAAACCGGACTTAAGATTACTGCTGGGGTTAATGAAGGGCATATACATAAATAATACTCTAATAAATATTATATTTTTGTAAAATTGTTGACAGGATATAATGAAAAAGTTGGAAAATTAAATTAAAAAGTAGCAACAAATACAAGTACCATATTTTTATACCCTTCCAGAGATTCCTTGCACAGAAGATGCAGTAAGTTTATGGCATAAAACTATCAAAGATAAGAACAAGAATCAAAATAACTGATTGGAGGGTGGCCACAATCTGCCCTAACCCTAACCCAACAAAGACTCAATGAATTACAGACCAGTGAGCCTTACCTCCATCGTCTCCAAATCTATGGAAGTTTTACTCAAGTGAGCAATCATGGCTCATCTTAGGTCTATTTCTGCCATCTCTCCATCTCAACATGGTTTCATTCTGAAATGTTCGTGTCTCACAAATTTACTTGTGATGGAAGAATGTGTCACTAGCATAATGGATGGTGGAGATACTGCTGACATCGTCTTTCTGGACTTTGCCAAGGCATTTGATTCTGTCAATTACCACTTACTTCTATATAACCTGAACACCTATAGCCTCTATGAATCGGTTATAAAGTTGATAAGATTCTTTCTTGGTGCTCATACATACAGGGTTCAGATAAATGGCAACTATCATCTGATGCTTGCAATGATGTTTATACTTTATATAAACGACATTCAGAGTGTTTAGTGAAAACATGCTCTTATTTGCAGATCACATCAAATTAGTAGCCTGTAGGAACGAGATCGACAATCTCAAGTCTAGCCTTCAAAGTGCCTGAAAATGGTCCATAATGGGACTAATACATCAATGTCAATAAATGCTGCCATATTGCACTGGGTTCTCCTTCCGACTCAGCTCTTACTTTCGGCGGTGACACAGCTCTGCTCAAGGAGAAGAATGAGACAAAAGATCTTGGGTTTTTGGTCGATTCATCCTTCAAGCCATCTAAATATTGAATTCAGGCTGCAAACAAAGCAAGGAGAACCCTATTTCTCATTCAACGCTCCTTCTGCAAATTCACTTCTGAAATATTTTTCCCACTTTATGTCTTCCTCGTCAGACCACTGTTAGAGTATAGTGACCAGGCCTCTACTCCATATCTAATACGTGATATCCAGCATCTAGAGAGAGTTCAATGACTGGCGTCTTGAAAGATGCAGGGACTACGAGATCTGCCCTATGAAAGCTTAAGATTTTCTCTCTTGAATGCCAAAGTTTACACGGTGTTCTCATTTTGACCTACGATCTCTTTAATGGATATTATGATCTCCGTCAGGACCTACTATTCACTCTTGCAGGAGAAAGAGGTCTGCTCAAGCATTACCAGAAACTGTTTCAGTGTCGGTTTTGATTGAACCAGAGGAAGGCAGCTTTCTTAATCAGGATCTCTGAATCTTGGAACAGACTTCCAGATGTAGTAAATGCACTAACGATGCAACAATTCAAGACGATGATAGGCGACTGTATCCTCTTTTGTGTAAATTTCTACCACTCTTTCCCTACATGGCAACTGAAACATGCTTGTTTTATTTTTTGCCAAATTAATTGAATTGAATTGAACTTGTGATGGCATACAATGGGCACAAAAGGGAGACAATTCCGATATGAGTCGTTGGTATTGAAACCAAAGCAAAACACATTTACATTACAATCAAGCAATACGACTTTTTTCTTTATTAAAAAGGATTGGCAGCCATTTTTTTTTAACAATAGAAGCGACAGCATTAAAAGTAGGAACAATAAAGAAAAGAAAAATTAAATGGAAGTTCATGATTAATTATGTGAGTAGCCAATGGCAATAAAAAGATGAAATCGAGATGAATTTCCTAACCTGGGGGCAGAGTGGGGAAAAGCCTTGTGTGTTTGTTTGTGGGTGTGTGTGTGGGGGGGGGGTGTATAGAGGGAAGTTCAAAAAACAGCAACTAAAAATAACTTGGATGAGATGGTATGATGTAGAGGGGAGATCGTATGCTGGGGAAGAAATTGTCATACAGCTATCTCTATTCAATCATGAAAAAGTTTAAATTTAAATTTTAAAACAAAAACAATATTTTGTTGAGCAAATAATTTTTCAGATTGTAACTTCTTATTTGGGAAAGGAGAGATATTATGATGGGGAGGAGAGATGGTATGATGGAAAAGGGGAGATAGTATGATAGAGAGGGGAGATAGTGATGAGGAGGAGAGATGGTATGATGGAAAAGGGGAGATAGTATGATGGGGAGGGGAGATGGTATGATGAGAAAGGGGAGATAGTATGATGGGGAAGTGAGATGGTATGATCGGGAGGGTAGATGCTATGATGGGAAGGGTAGATGCTATAATGAGGAGATGAAGTGGGGAGTAGAGATGGTATGATTGAAGGAGAGACGGTATGATGGAGAAGTGAGATGGTATGATGGGGAAGTGAGATGGCATGGTGGGGAGGGAAAAGTTGGTATGATGGGGAAGTGAAATGGGGAGGTGAAATGGGAGGGAAGATGATATTATGGGGAGATTGTATTATGGAGAGGGGAGATGGTATGATGTAGAGGGGAGATGGTATGATGTAGAGGGGAGATAGTATGATGGGGAAGAAATTATCACTCAGCTATCTCTATTCAATCATCAAAAAGTTTAAATTTAAATTTTAAAACAAAAACATAATATTTTGTTGAGCAAATAATTTTTCAGGTTGTAACTTCTTATTTGGCTTACACGGGTATTTCAGCTCATTACAAAATGATAGTTGAGATTTTCCTAAAATGTCAGATGAGTTGACTTATTATATATTGTAAACTTTGAAGCTAATGGGATCTTACAGAAACATTGTAAATGCCACAAAGTCAATACTTGATGAACGCATTTCTCACGGATATATTAGTTAGATCATAAAGAAAGCAGGGGTTACCAAGGAGATGGTTATCTATATGAATAACAGGTTGGATGAGAAAAGAAGGAAAACAAACATCAAAGATTCAGGATTTGAGTGCAATTTATGTCTGTTTTACAGCATATCAACCCTTTTTGAGTTATTGAAAACAATATTTTGTACGATTAATTGAGCATAAGTGCCTTTTTAGCCATAATTAGAGGGAGAGAGGGGTATCATACCTTTCCCAAGAGTATTGGAATCAAAGAAACTGTTTGCATGTTAGTTTGGCTGACCATTGCTTGAAAGAAAATTAGGATTATCCGATAAAACCTTTAGTTATTATGACTGTTATATAGTAGGGAAATATGGGGGGGGTGTATCATTTTGTTAAATATCCAGGCTGGGTGTACCGAAAAGGTCATGTGGCAGGAGTGGGTGACATAGACATGCACTTGGCCAAAGTAAACAATTGTCGGAAATAAAATAATTGTTGATTAAAACCACCTGCAACAGCAGAAGGAAATACCATGTCAAATTTCTAATTTAATGTGATAGTTTTTAATTTCATGTAATAGTTTTTAATTTCTAATTTTATGTAATAGTTTTTAATTTCTAATTTTATGTAATAGTTTTCAATTTCTAATTTTATGTAATAGTTTTTACTTTCTAATTTAATATTATAATTTTTACTTTCCTTAATTTAATGCAACAGTTTTTAATTTCTAATTTTATGTAATAGTTTTTAATTTCTAATTTTATGTAATAGTTTTTAATTTCTAATTTATGTAACTTTTTTCATTTTTAATTTTATGTAATCGTTTTTAATTTTTAATTTTATGTAATAGTTTTTAATTTTATGTAATAGTTTTTCATTTTGAATTTTATGTAATAGTTTTGAATTTTATGTAATAGTTTTTTATTTTGAATTTTATGTAATAGTTTTTAATTTTTAATTTTATGTAATGGTTTTTATTTCTAATTTAATGTAATAGTTCTTGATTTCTAATTTATGTAATAGTTTTAAATTTCTAATTTTATGTAATAGTTTTAATTTCTTTAATTTAATGCAATAGTTTTTAATTTCTAATTTAATGTAATAGTTTCAAATTTCTAATTTAATGCAATAGTTTTTAATTTCTAATTTAATGTAATAGTTTTTAATTTTTAATTTTATGTAATAGTTTTTAATTTCTAATTTAATGCAATTGTCTTCCATTTCTAATTTAATGCAATTGTCTTCAATTTCTAATTTAATGCAACAGTTTTTTAATTTCTAATTAAATGCAACAGTTTTTAATTTCTAATTTAATGTAATAGCTTTTAATTTCTAATTTAATGCAATAGTTTTAATTTCTAATTTAATGCAACAGTTTTTAATTTCTAATTTTATGTAATAGTTTTTAATTTCTAATTTTATGTAATAGTTTTTAATTTCTAATTTATGTAACTTTTTTTCATTTTTAATTTTATGTAATCGTTTTTAATTTTTAATTTTATGTAATAGTTTTTAATTTTATGTAATAGTTTTTCATTTTGAATTTTATGTAATAGTTTTGAATTTTATGTAATAGTTTTTTATTTTGAATTTTATGTAATAGTTTTTAATTTTTAATTTTATGTAATGGTTTTTATTTCTAATTTAATGTAATAGTTCTTGATTTCTAATTTATGTAATAGTTTTAAATTTCTAATTTTATGTAATAGTTTTAATTTCTTTAATTTAATGCAATAGTTTTTAATTTCTAATTTAATGTAATAGTTTCAAATTTCTAATTTAATGCAATAGTTTTTAATTTCTAATTTAATGTAATAGTTTTTAATTTTTAATTTTATGTAATAGTTTTTAATTTCTAATTTAATGCAATTGTCTTCCATTTCTAATTTAATGCAATTGTCTTCAATTTCTAATTTAATGCAACAGTTTTTTAATTTCTAATTTAATACAACAGTTTTTAATTTCTAATTTAATGTAATAGCTTTTAATTTCTAATTTAATGCAATAGTTTTAATTTCTAATTTAATGCAATAGTTTTGATTTCTAATTTAATACAATAGTTTTTTTTATTTCTAATTTAATGCAATAGTTTTTAATTTCTAATTTAATGTAATAGTTTTTAATTTTTAATTTTATGTAATAGTTTTTAATTTCTAATTTTATGTAATAGTTTTTAATTTCTAATTTTATGTAATAGTTTTTAATTTTTTAATTTTATGTAATAGTTTTTCATTTCTAATTTTATGAAACAGTTTTTATTTTTAATGTCTAATTTTATGTAATAGTTTTAATTTCTTTAATTTAATGCAATAGTTTTTCATTTCTAATTTAATATTATAGTTTTTAATTTATTTTATTTAATGCAATAGTTTTAAATTTCTAATTTTATGCAATAGTTTTTAATTTCTAATTTCATGTAATAGTTTTTAATTTCTAATTTTATGCAACAGTTTTTAATTTCTAATTTAATGGAATAGTTTTTAATTTCTAATTTAATATTATAATTTTTAATTTTCTTTAATTTTATTCAACAGTTTTTAATTTCTAATTTTATGTAATAGTTTTTCATTTCTAATTTATGTAACTGTTTTTAATTTTTTATTTTATGTAATAGTTTTTAATTTTTAATTTTATGTAATAGTTTTTAATTTCTAATTTTATGTAATAGTTCTTGATTTCTAATTTATGTAATAGTTTTCAATTTCTAATTTTATGTAATAGTTTTAATTTCTTTAATTTAATGCAATAGTTTTTAATTTCTAATTTAATGTAATAGTTTTTAATTTCTAATTTAATACACTAGTTTTTAATTTCTTATTTAATACAATAGTTTTTAATTTCTAATTTAATGCAATAGTTTTAATTTCTAATTTAATGCAATTGACTTCAATTTCTAATTTAATGCAATTGTCTCCAATTTCTAATTTAATGCAAAAGTTTTTTAATTTCTAATTTAATGTAATAGTTTTAATTTCTAATTTAATGCAATAGTTTTTAATTTCTAATTTAATGCAATAGTTTTAATTTCTAATTTAATGCAATTGACTTCAATTTCTAATTTAATGCAATTGTCTCCAATTTCTAATTTAATGCAAAAGTTTTTTAATTTCTAATTTAATGTAATAGTTTTAATTTCTAATTTAATGCAATAGTTTTTAATTTCTAAATTAATACAATAGTTTTTAATTTCTAATTTAATGCAATAGTCTTCAATTTCTGATTTAACGTAGCAATCTTTTTTCTCATTTAATGTCACAGTAGTTTCTAAGATCTCATTTAAATCGGTAGATTTTTTTAATTTAATGTATTTTTCTAATTTATCATTTAATGTAATACTTATTTTTATTTTTTGATTTAATGTAATTTATAATCCATAATTTAATTCAATGCTTTTTTTAATTTCTAACTTCATTTATGTTTTCTACTTTAAAGTAGTAGGTGTTTTTTTCTAATTTAATGTAAGAGTTGTTGTATTTTAAATTTAATGTAGTAGTAGTTTTTTCTAATTTAATGTAAGAGTTGTTGTTTTTTTAAATTTAATGTAGTAGTAGTTTTTTCTAATTTAATGAAAGAGTTGTTTTTTTTTTTAAATTTAATGTAGTAGTAGTTTTTTCTAATTTATTGTAAGAGTTGTTTTTTTTTTTAAATTTAATGTAGTAGTAGTTTTTTCTAATTTAATATAAAAGTTGTTGTTTTTTTTTAATTTAATGTAGTAGTAGTTTTTTCTAATTTAATGTAAGAGTTGTTGTTTTTTTTAATTTAATGTAGTAGTAGTTTTTTCTAATTTAATGTAAGAGTTGTTGTTTTTTTTAATTTAATGTAGTAGTAGTTTTTTCTAATTTAATGTAAGAGTTTGTGTTTTTTTTAAATTTAATGTAGTAGTAGTTTTTTCTAATTTAATGTAAGAGTGATTGTTTTTTTTAATTTAATGTAGTAGTAGTCATTTCTAATTTAATGTAAGAGTTGTTATTTTTTAATTTAATGTAGTAGTAGTTTTTTTCTAATTTAATGTAAGAGTTGTTTTTTTAAATTTAATGTAGTAGTAGTTTTTTCTAATTTAATGTAAGAGTTGTTGTTTTTTAAATTTAATGTAGTAGTACTTTTTTCTAATTTAATGTAAGAGTTGTTATTTTTTAATTTAATGTAGTAGTAGTTTTTTCTAATTTAATGTAAGAGTTGTTATTTTTTAATTTAATGTAGTAGTAGTTTTTTCTAATTTAATGTAAGAGTGATTGTTTTTTTTAATTTAATGTAGTAGTAGTTTTTTCTAATTTAATGTGAGAGTTGTTGTTTTTTTTAATTTAATGTAGTAGTACTTTTTTCTAATTTAATGTAAGAGTTGTTATTATTTAATTTAATGTAGTAGTAGTTTTTTCTAATTTAATGTAAGAGTGATTGTTTTTTTTAATTTAATGTAGTAGTAGTTTTTTCTAATTTAATGTGAGAGTTGTTGTTTTTTTTAATTTAATGTAGTAGTAGTTTTTTCTAATTTAATGTAAGAGTTGTTGTTTTTTTAAATTTAATGTAGTAGTAGTTTTTTCTAATTTAATGTAAGAGTTGTTGTTTTTTTTTAATTTAATGTAGTAGTAGTTTTTTCTAATTTAATGTAAGAGTTGTTGTTTTTTTTTAATTTAATGTAGTAGTAGTTTTTTCTAATTTAATGTGAGAGTTGTTGTTTTTTTAAATTTAATGTAGTAGTAGTTTTTTCTAATTTAATGTAAGAGTTGTTGTTTTTTTTAATTTAGTGTAGTAGTAGGTTTTTCTAATTTAATGTAAGAGTTGTTGTTTTTTAAATTTAATGTAGTAGTACTTTTTTCTAATTTAATGTAAGAGTTGTTATTTTTTAATTTAATGTAGTAGTAGTTTTTTCTAATTTAATGTAAGAGTTGTTATTTTTTAATTTAATGTAGTAGTAGTTTTTTCTAATTTAATGTAAGAGTGATTGTTTTTTTTAATTTAATGTAGTAGTAGTTTTTTCTAATTTAATGTGAGAGTTGTTGTTTTTTTTAATTTAATGTAGTAGTACTTTTTTCTAATTTAATGTAAGAGTTGTTATTTTTTAATTTAATGTAGTAGTAGTTTTTTCTAATTTAATGTAAGAGTGATTGTTTTTTTTAATTTAATGTAGTAGTAGTTTTTTCTAATTTAATGTGAGAGTTGTTGTTTTTTTTAATTTAATGTAGTAGTAGTTTTTTCTAATTTAATGTAAGAGTTGTTGTTTTTTTAAATTTAATGTAGTAGTAGTTTTTTCTAATTTAATGTAAGAGTTGTTGTTTTTTTTTAATTTAATGTAGTAGTAGTTTTTTTTAATTTAATGTAAGAGTTGTTGTTTTTTTTTAATTTAATGTAGTAGTAGTTTTTTCTAATTTAATGTGAGAGTTGTTGTTTTTTTAAATTAAATGTAGTAGTAGTTATTTCTAATTTAATGTAAGAGTTGTTATTTTTTAATTTAATGTAGTAGTAGTTTTTTCTAATTTAATGTAAGAGTTGTTGTTTTTTTAAATTTAATGTAGTAGTAGTTTTTTCTAATTTAATGTAAGAGTTGTTATTTTTTAATTTAATGTAGTAGTAGTTTTTTCTAATTTAATGTAAGAGTGATTGTTTTTTTTAATTTAATGTAGTAGTAGTTTTTTCTAATTTAATGTGAGAGTTGTTGTTTTTTTTAATTTAATGTAGTAGTAGTTTTTTCTAATTTAATGTAAGAGTTGTTGTTTTTTTAAATTTAATGTAGTAGTAGTTTTTTCTAATTTAATGTAAGAGTTGTTGTTTTTTTTAATTTAATGTAGTAGTAGTTTTTTCTAATTTAATGTAAGAGTTGTTGTTTTTTTTAATTTATTGTAGTAGTAGTTTTTTCTAATTTAATGTAAGAGTTGTTGTTTTTTTAATTTAATGTAGTAGTAGATTTTTCTAATTTAATGTAAGAGTTGTTGTTTTTTTAAATTTAATGTAGTAGTAGTTTTTTTTAATTTAATGTAAGAGTTGTTGTTTTTTTAAATTTAATGTAGTAGTAGTTTTTTCTAATTTAATGTAAGAGTTGTTGTTTTTTTAATTTAATGTAGTAGTAGATTTTTCTAATTTAATGTAAGAGTTGTTGTTTTTTTTTAATTTAATGTAATAGTAGTTTTTTCTAATTTAATGTAAGAGTTGTTGTTTTTTTAAATTTAATGTAGCAGTAGTTTTTTCTAATTTAATGTAAGAGTTGTTGTATTTTTTAATTTAATGTAGTAGTAGTTTGTTCTAATTTAATGTAAGAGTTGTTGTTTTTATAATTTTATGTAAGAGTTGTTGTTTTTATAATTTTATGTAGTAGTGGGCATTACAAACCAGTCTAGTTTAGAGTGCGAAAACAGGTAAATATAGTTAAATTCTCTTCAATGTTATCTTATTTGTTTTTTATGTTATTTATATTCAAATGTAAACAAACTTTTATCTTTTCTTTTTATGACTGTACAATTATTCCTTTCGTGTTATTAATAGGTGTTGTTCCCAGGCAACTTCAAGTAATGTTTTTTAATGATGGTGTTTTTCAACTTTAGTCTGAGCGATACTGTGTGTCTCTATGCATATAAAAACATCCCCATCTTAAAGTAACAGGCCACTCGTCAATATGGCGAGCTAAATATATGGTTTTAAGTTGTGCTTCCATGTCAATTTTGCACGTTTTTTGTCCAATGTTTTGGTTAGTCTGATCTGATAAGTATTGCTTCTATTATAGTTAATTTTCATTTACAACAAGATGACATTAAATTTGTAAGGTTTTTCACTTATTTGAAGCATAGATTTTCAGTTAGACACTGAAAATTGGTTTCTGAACCAATAGCACACAAGACGGCAAATTTTCTAATCTTTAACAAACTTTAAATGGTCATAATTCAGTGGCTAATTGTGCTACCAAAATTAATTTGGTATCATTGTTTATACTTTGCAAAGATCTATGTGGACACTTTTTTCGATATAATGAAAATTAATAAAGGGTAGTAGTAGTAGTAGTAGTAGTAGTGTCATTTTCTAATTTCATGTAGCAGTAGGAGTTTCTAGTTTCTAATTTATTTCTGTATGATTGGTTAATTAACTATGTTGCATTGTGGGATATCATATGTTCATTGCTAAATGAAAGTGTCTGATGATTGAAAAGTAAATGCTTTTTTTTATTATTTCCTTTAACTAATTTAATTGTTGCCTTCTATCTCCCCCCCCCCTCTTTCTCTCTTTACTTTATTGTTGCTATAATTTTAATTTTAATTGTTTAATTGTTACTCTTTGATCTAAAATTCTGGGTGAATATAGTCTTAAGCCAAAACTGGTTGATAAGTGAGGATAGAGCTTATTGAATATCGACTGTGATCAACCTGTTTGCAGATATCAACACAATATTATAAAACCCTGTGTAATAATGCAATAGAAATGGCATTAAGGGATCATCCATCTGTTAAATCGATTGTTCATTGTGGTTACAAACATGAAAAGAGAACTTGGTAGTTCCAGAGAACCATCCTCGGGTTAATTGGGTGTCACATGCAAACAAAGGTTTGTTGTTTATTATATAAAGGGCAGTTGTCTGTGTGTGTGTCCAGCTAAAAGTAAAAAAACTACACAAGACACACCCACAAAGCTGATATATTCTTTTTCAACATTGCCTCGAACAGAATATGGACACATTTCTTTTGTAATATTCATTCTTTTGGGGATTACCAGGAACAAAATTAGTCAGGGGGAGAGGGAGGAGGCATTTAGAGCATCTTTTTTCCATCATCCTTTGGTGTGAAATTTGAACTAAAATACATTTTGGGGGGGCTTCAAGCTAGGATCAAAGTGTAGTATATATTCTGTCCAAGAGAGGAAATCCTTCTTGATTGGGGAGGGGGAAAGGAGGGGGGAGAGAAAGAAGTTTTAAAAGAAAGATGTTACACACATTTTTTAACTCTTATATTTTTTTGTCCATGCCCCTCTAGGGTAATGCTGGGTAGCCATGTTAGTTTATTATGTGCTAAATTTGATTTGAGACAAGCTGTGTATCCGGGCAGTGCATAAACATATGGATGGCATAAAATCGATTGATTCACTCAGTAAGGTGCGCATCAGTCATTATTAGGTGAACATGTATTCCCACTGAACAGTACAGTTACAGCTGTTCAATTTGATCTATAAAACTGACATGTGTTTCAAAACGTTTTTCAAGGGTCAAAGATTTTCTAACTGATTTAGGATCATTTTTGTATGTAGAATTCAAAAATATCGTTTATCTTTGGTCAAGTCTAATTTTTAAGATATACTTCATTTTTATTCCAGCCTTTGTTTCCCAAAATAGCGCTATGATCCAAGAGTTTATACGACTCTGTTTTTGCTACAGCTGAATTAGCCATGGCTGACTTTTGTCGGGGTTCAACACATCGCGACGTGTGTTTACTTTTGGCTGACTTTAAATCACTAGTTTTTTCTTCTCTGTTCAGATTCTTTAGATTCGTATTTAATTGAATTTTTATTCAGATACATTAATACTAGTTGAGGATACGTCCTCGACACTCAGTCTGACAGAGAGTTGGCCATTATGGCATCTTTTAGCCCTGCTCTGTCAGACTGAAGTATTTGTTCTGGGTAGTTCTAGAGGGTTCACCCTCCCAACCTCTCTATTTGAGAAAGGGGTTAGTTTATGGCCACTCACCTTAGGCGCCCCTACTGGGGAAACCAACTACTCAGGCATTTTTTGTGGGACAAGAGTGCGTTACCTCTTGTGTGTCGGCCTACTATCCAAACCTTCCTGCTGGTGCTACATCTTCCCATCGTGGGAGGGAGGTAGATACCCGTATTATTATTGGGTTGGACAAAAAGTTTGTTTGTTTTTTGAATGTCATCTTTTTGGCCTACTAAAGATCGTTTTATATTCCTATTCTTCAAATCCTGTATTTGGTGTAGAGAATATGTTGATGTCAGTGTGTAATAAGCCTCCGAGCAGAGAAGTTCTTACATTTTTGCTTGTATTTCAGGCCTTGAAATGGAAGATCAAGCAGAGCACTACCAACATCTGATGCTTTTTTTAACTACAGAAAAGGAAAAAAAGCTACAGAAACTTGCATAAAGATACGCCATGTGTATAGGGAGCATTCTGTTACAGAACGGATGTGCCAGAAAAGGTTTGCTTGATTACAAAAAGAAAATTTTCAGTGAGATGCTCCTCGCTCTGGCCGGCCAAAGATGATTGACAGTGATCACGTGAAAGCCATAATTGAACAAGATTGCTTTTTGACAACCAGACAAATTGCACATATTCTCAAGATTTCCAAATCGAGCGTGGAAAATGAATTGCATAAACTCTGTTATGTTTCTAACTTGATGTTTCGGTTCCCCATAAACTGACAGAAGCAAATCTCATGCAAAGGGTTTCCATTTGTTATTTGTTGCTTAAACGGGGAAGCAATGAGCCATTTTTTAAACGAATTGTTACTGGAGATGAAAAGTGGATTGTTTACAGTAATATGACACATAAAAGATCGTGGAAAAAAGGCAGGTGATCCACCACAAAGAACACCCAAAGCAGGCCTCCATCCCCAAAAAGTGATGTTATCGGTATGGTGGGATTGGAAAGGTGTTATCTTTTTTTAACTTCTTTCTGCGAACAGCGGTTTACTGCGAACAGTTGCATAAATTAAGCATGGCTCTTCACCAGAAACGGCTGTCAATCTTAAAGGCGTTGTTTTTCACCATGACAACGCACGGCCACATTCTGTTTTGACTACTCGGGAGAAGTTGGTGCAGCTTGGGTGGGAGGTTTTGCCTCACCCTCTATATTCTCTAGATTTAGCTCCCTCTGATTTTGATCGGTTTCGTTCACTGCAGAATTTATTGAATGGAAAACAGTTTGATTCTGATAAAGACATGAAAAGTTTCTTGGAAATATTCTTCACTAATAAAGATCCTAACATCTTCGAACAGGGGATTAAGAATTTACCTAACAGATGTCGAATGGTGGTAGAAGCACATGGTAACTATTGTATTGATTAAATACATTTAAATAAATTTTTCTAAATACTTATTCGGGTTAAATATGCACTTTAAAAAAATGAACAAACTTTTTGGCCAACTCAATACAATGGATTGGAAATGTAAGAACCATCCTAATCGGTTCTTTTACGTCTGTGGACATTTGGTTGTTCTAAACCATTAAGAGCAAATCATGAACAGTGCAAAGAAGACATATCAAGTCAAATATCCATTCTTTTTTGTATATACTAGCGAGCCCATATCCTAGCGTTTTCTGGGAAGATTGAGAATCCCAAGAAAGCCTTGCTCCGAACACGGCACCTCATATTACGCTATATTTGTGTTAACGGTCTTCCACTGAATAAACAATGAGTGTTGAAGAAAAAAGAAAAAGAAAGAAAATAATACCTAAATAATAAACCCTCTGAAATTTTATCCCTACAAAGAAGCTGAAAGAAAAAGAATAAGAAAATGATGAAAAGTAAGTGAACCGTTGCATAATGGTGTCATTACATAAAATTGCAAGCAACTGTATCTAGCGGGTAGACAAGAAACAGTGCACTTGATGGCGTCTATTCTGAATTCATAACCGGAAGCCACCATCAAGTAGACTATTTCGCTTGTACCAAATGGTCATAAACAACGTTTTAAGTTTAATTTAGACGGTTTCAAACCGATATAAAATTGATACACACTAAGAAAAATTTAATTTTTAAAATATCGATTTTTTTTTAATTGTAATTATTTGAATCCATGTCGGAAGGACAAATAAAGAGATTGTAGACTTCCTCAGCATCAGCAAAATGGATGGCAGAAAAGGTCAGAAAGGAATTTAAAGATTCACGATTCGACTACGATGAGGCGACATCAGCGAGAAAAATGCATGATCAGTGATCTGACACCGTTAGAACACACTGAGCTCGTCAAAAGTTGGCAAGTGTTTTTTTCTCATCAGAAACAAATATCATCCTTGCTTTCCCCCCCCCCCCCTTACTCCCTCACTGTAATCCCGAATTTTCCTTGGGTGATTCACCAACTTCACTTACAGATGTCACTCTGATTTTAAGCTTTGGAAAGTCTTTGTCAAAAGCATAAACATATTTATTCATTATTCGGTTGATTCAGTCTTCATCATTTGATTCTTTACAGCAAATATATTTCCTTTTCATCTTTCGGCAACTTTCATAAATACATCCATAACAATCAATCAATAAGAAAGTCATCTAACTCTCCTACCCTTTCATCAATCGTTTGAAGTCTTAGCCTACATGGCAAAATCAACATTTTCAGTTTTCGGAGAGAACTGTCATAAGAGAGAAAAAGGAAGGCAAGGTAAGACAAGATGGAGAGAGGAATAGAGAAAAAACAGGAAAAGAGAAACAAAGATAAAGCAAGAAAGAGGAAGAAAGAGAAAGAAAGAGAAAGAAAAAGGAAGAAAGAGAAAGAGAAAGAGAAAGAGAGGATTAAAATCCAGCTGTGCCGGTTAAAGGAAACAAAACATCATGTAACTTAAAAAAACTACTGTTAGCTTTTGTCAGCCATGTTTAAAAACTCTCGTCAGCCATGTTTAAAATTGGAGTCACGTTATCATCCGAGGGGAAAGGGGAGGAAATTTTACACTATTATATTTAAAATGGTAGGCTTATTTGGAAATAATCAAAAAATAATTAAGAATAAACAAGTAGGTATGTCAGGACAGACTGAATAATCTCGAATACAAAATTTCTCTTATTATTTAATAATTGAGCACTCTGATTTATTTCTACTAAACCAAAGAGTATATATATATATATATATATATATATATATATATATATATATACTCCTGATCAAAAATTTAAATCTATCCTTAAAAAAAAGGTTTCTTTTGAAAGATTTTCAAGTGGTCTTAAATTTTATATATATGTAAGTAGACTTCGCGTACAACAAAATCGTAAGATAAATTTCAGAGGAAACATTCTTTTAATCAATGAAACGGGCAAGTGGGAAAAAAAAGAAAATTGCTAAAATTTTCCATAAAGCCTTATCGTCTGACCCTTTGAGAGGAAACGTCAAGATGATAAATTAAAAACTAAGAAAATATATAGCATGGTAGATCCATAAAACTCAAGCAATAAGAAAACCATCTATAACAATCAGCCAATAAGAAAACTATCCATAACAAACAATCAATAAGAAAACCATCCATAACAATCAATCAATAAGAAAACCATCTATAACAATCAACCAATAAGAAAACCATCCATAACAATCAATCAAAAAAAAAACCAGCCATAACAATCAATCAATTAAAAAAACATCCATAACAATCAATCAGGAAAGCCGTCCATAGCAATCAACAAATAAGAAAACCATCTATAACAATCAATAAATAAGAAGACCATCCATAACAATCAATCAATAAGAAAACCATCCATAACAATCAACAAATAAGAAAACCATCCATAAAAATCAACCAATAGAAAAACCATCCATAACAATCAACCAATAAGAAAACCATCCATAACAATCAACAAATAAGAAAACCATCTATAACAATCAACCAATAAAAAAAAACATCTATAACAATCAATCAGAAAGTCGTCCATACCAATCAACAAATAAGAAAACCATCTATAACAATCAACCAATAAAAAAAAAACATCCATAACAATCAATCAGGAAAGCCGTCCATAACAATCAATCAATAAGAAAACCATCCATAAAAATCAACTAATAGAAAAAACATTCATAACAATCAATCAATAAAAAACATCCATAAAAATCAATCAATAAGAAAAACATTCATAACAATCAACCAATAGGAAAACCATCCATAAAAAATCAACCAATAGAAAAACCAGCCATAACAATCAACCAATAAAAAAACATCCATAACAATCAATCAGTAAAGCTGTCCATAACAATCAATCAGGAAAACCTCTCTAACAATCAATCAGAAAAACCTCCATAACAATCAATCAGAAAAACCGTCCATAACAATCAATCAGGAAAACCGTCAATAACAGTCAAATCAATCAAGAAAACCATCCATAACAATCACATATTTCTTAACTGATAAGATCTAAGATTGATCTTCAGCTAATCTTAACTGTTGCACTCAAATTAAATGCTACATAATTGAGTGAGAGTTTAAACTATATGCAAACACACTCGAGATTGAAGTGATGGAAATGTCAGCTACTCTAGATATCAAATTCATACTTCTCAGATAGACATTGAGTATTTATATTTAATTGAGTTTTTTTTAAACACATTCAATTTGAATCTGCATCATGACAAGATGAGATTAACAGTTTGCAACCTGTAAAGGACAATACTGCGGCACATAAATATTGTTTAAACATTGATTTCTATACACATTTATGCCTTACTTTAAAAAATCCAAAACCGTAAAAACACTTAAGGAAGTAATTAAACTTTAATGGTTAATATATATATATATATATATATATATATATATGGTGGTTGTGAGACTGCTGCCATGAGACTGCTGCCATTACCCCATGCAAATTTGCCTGGAAGGGCTTTAGAGAACTCCTGCCCATCTTAACAAATAAGCATCTAATCGTGAGGAGTGTCATGCTTTATGGCTCCAGGAAATGCGCCGCATCGGCTAGCACTCTCAAAAGACTGCAGTGCAACAAAAGAACCATGATTAGATGGATCTGCCATATCAAGTCAGAAGACGAGACTCTTCATTCTAAACTTGGTATAAAAGAAATATCTGTTGTCCTTTGGCTTGGCCAGCTGGATCTCCCGTGTCAGAGACATGTCCATCACATCAAGTCGGCAGGCTGGAAGACTAAAGCTCTCTTGGGATGAGCTGTGTAAATGCAACCATGCAGTCCTGGGGACTGCAAACTTTGATCCTCACGACCACCGAGCCTGGAGAGGAAGACTTCGATCAAGACTGACAGACAGGCCCCACCCTTTTATAGAGGACTAATTAAAGGAGTGTTTAAAATAAATCGGATGATGGTGATAATGATGATGATTATATATATATTTATTTATCAATATAATAGTGTTACAGATTAAAAGATATCAACATGATACCATCAGTTTCGAGCTGTAACGGTTTAAGGAAACGAAACATAATGTAACGTAAACAAACCTACCGTTAGCCTTCATCAACCATGTTTAAAATTGGGGTCACGTGACCATCTGAAGAAAATATTTACATCGTTACATTTTTTAAAAAAACATTTTATTCATTCATTTTGTTTTGGTAATTAAAATCAAAATATGATGATACTAAACTTTATGTCTAGCATCCTTATTCTAATTTTGATCAAAATCCATTACATGATTTTGATTCTAAAAAATGTCTAAAATCTAAAAAGCCCCCTCACTTTTTGACTTGGGCCCCCCCACTTTACGGTCATCAATAATTAAGTTGATATGCATGTGTTTAACCGGGCCCCCCCACTTTTTAGGAGACCCCCCCCCACACACTTTTATAACTGTCCCGCCGGCCCTGAGATATACATATACCTAACTTTATAAAGAGATATATAAGCTACGCAGAAACGTTTATGTTCCATTCCCGAGGGAAATAATCAGGCTAATTTGCTCTCAGCCTGGTGATTTTCCCCGGGAATGAAACATAAACGTTTCTGTGTAGCTTATTTGCCATAAGTATATTTTCATACCTACTACTAAGCTCTACTCGCATATTGAGCACTGTTGAAGTAAATACTGAAAATATATACACCTAATATTACATTCTTTTATAATCTATGAGCATTAGAGGTTTAAAGTGATTTAGAGAATTACTGAGCAGCAATGGAAGTGTTCCAGAATCTCTAAGTGCACCCCTAAGAGGCATAAACCCCTCAAAACTTAAAATATATCCTATTTTTCTGAAATTGATTTATGTATAAAATTGTTCTGGGGAAGACAATGGAAGTGGTCCCGAATCTCTACGTTACACTTTATGTGCCGAATATCTACGTGTCCCCCACCTCTAAGAAACAAAGAAAGTAATATGGTGTTAGTGAAAAAGTACATAGTAGTGATCCTCATTCAATCCCGAGCAACGCTGGGTTTCCCTAACATCAGATAATTACAATGCAAGAAAATCGAGGAGTATAGAATTGTAGAAGGGAGGCAACTCAGCAGATATTAAATATGATGATGATTTCACTTACTGTAACAGAAAGCTGTCTTTCCGCTCCTCTTTTGGCAAATAGCGGTTCGTATAGTCGCTGTCTTCAAATCTTTGTTTTAAAGCATGAAACAAAAAATTTGGTTCAGGCGTGAAATCTGAAAAATAGAAAAAGTAAATAAAGTTTGTTTTTTTTAAATATTTCATTTTAATAAAAACATCAGATTCATTTAAGCTGTCATGAAATGAACCGGTAATGAAACTGGTTTCCTCCAAAGAAGGTAGTTTACAGGGAATATCAAATTCACAAGTGGTCCCCTGCCGCATGTATATCCCGATTATGGGAAAATGACATACAGCGCCTAGCATTCTTAAATGGTCACCCATCTGGTACAGGCCAGGCTCAATGTCACTTAACTTCGGTGATCTAATGAAAACCGGTGTGCCAACGCGAATATGTCGTACATGTCATGCTCTTTAAATAATTATAACAAATTCAGATAACCTTGGATTATTTGGATTATCCGACTACTGTTCTCAGATAATATTAAAATGAGGCAAAATGGGCGGAGGAAACACTAGTCCATTAGCAGAAACTTTGATTCTGTCAGTAGCAACGAGCTCAAAGGGTGGTGGTGCTCTGTCTTTGGGAAATCTTTTTTTTTAATTTGACCGACTCCAAGAGACATTTTGAAATGAGTATAAAACCTTATAAAAATCAACATTAAATATTTTATCCTTTCATTGGAATAGAATAGTTAAACTAATAAAAATAATTAAAATAAATAAATAAATAAATAATTAAAATAAATAAATAAATAATTAAAATAAATAAATTAAATAATTAAAATGAATAATTAAATTAAATAATTAAAATAATTAAAATAAATAAATAAATAAAATAATTAAAATAAATAAATAAATAAATAAAATAATTAAAATAAATAAATAATTAAAATAATTAAATTAATTAAAATTAATGAATAATTAAAATAAATAAATAATTAAAATAATCAACATAATCAAAATAAATAATTAAAATAAATAAATAAATAAATAAAATAATTAAAATAAATAAATAAATAAAATAATTAAAATAAATAGATAAATAAAATAATTAAAATAAATAGATAAATAAAATAATAAAAATAAATAAATAAATAAAATAATTAAAATAAATAAATAAATAAAATAAAATAATTAAAATATATAAATAATTAAAATAATAAAAAATAATGAAAATAAATAAATAATTAAAATAAATAAATAAATAAAATAATTAAAATAATAAAAATAAGGCAACTTAAGTGATCAATTGGATCACCAAAATCGATTTAAAAAAAAAAACATTTTTTAAATGTTTTTGAAAATTACGTATACAAATATACAACACCATCAACAATATCCTCTGCAACTACAGAAACAATGGTTATTGTGTGATCTTGATCAGGATCGGCGAAAGGGGGCTGCGATGGTCAGAGACGCTGTACTTGCTCAGGAGGAAACTAGCTCAACCCGACAAGGTTGATAGCTGTTACAAGACAAGACAGAAACATGACACGGATTTTACTAAAGGTATCATCCAAGGAATTATCCTCGTTTCCATCACCAAATTGAACGGTATGAATACGTAAATGACACATACAGACACTCATGAATCCCACACCCCAAATAGTATCATATCTCCCGCTTAAAACATGCGCATTCAAAAACAAATTATATCGACAAAATTCACACATTTCTACGAATAAATGAAAACACCCACAAAATAATGTAACTACCATAAAAAAAACAATGAAAAAATCTTTGAAAAAGTATTAAAGAATAACAGACCATGGATATCCCACATCAAACCCTAACCTTAACCCTAACCTTAACATCGCCACATTATACTGTCTACCCCATAACTCAGAAACGAAGCACCCTCTCACATATGGGTAAGACCACTTATAGAATAGCACAAGCCATCACAAAAATATTAAGCACAATCAAACTCAACTATAAGACAATGTATATCTGCCACATGGAGAGTCTTCAGGCAGCTGTCAACAATTTTACAAAACACAAATACCATCGTATGCGAAAGTGGCAGCATACAACACACGTCCTCCGACTTGTATGGCTGCGAAACATGGAAAACGAAGAAATGTCAGAACGACACGAACTGGCTGCAATGTATCGGATGGAGAAAATTGCTGGTCTTACTCTACCGGCCTCCGTAAGAAAGTATGTCGCTCAATGACGTCTCAACTGTTACAGCCACGTCGCCCGCCGTCAGTTATCCAAAATGCTCCAAAGTATGTTCCACATTGACATTGATAGTCCAAAGCGATGTGGTAGGTCGCGTAAGATATGGAGGAGATCAGTTGATGACGACCTGATCCTGGCGAGCAGCACAAGCGAAATGGCAACAGACATGAAAAGTTGAAAGTCATTCGCGAAACGTCTAACCTCAGCATGAGACAAGAAGACGAAAAATGAAAATAATTATAATACATAATAATTAATTCTTCACATATAAGAAACTCAGGCGATCATATCAATAGAATTAGAAATATCGATATGCATAATAAAACCATAAATAGATTAGACATAACATCAACCAATTAACCAATCAGAAAACACCAACTTGAAAAAAGATTAAGAATAAAAACAATTTGAACTCGTCGTTTCCTATTAGCACCACAATTGACATACGGAAACACTGTACCAACATGATTTATTTTAAATTCAATAATAATGACTACAAACAAAAATTTGGTCCCCCAATAGGGAACCCGTTTAGCAGTCTGAGCTTGCTTATTTTTAGAATATCTATATTATGTGGTATAATATGGTCTTTTTAAATATAGCTTACCATAATAAAATTCCATTTTCACTATCTCTTTCGATAGATTTATACATGCCCCATAATGCACCCTTTGGTTTGCTGACTGAGGATTGAGTTGTAGAGTACCTCCTAGCTCAACAGACAAAATTTCTCACACCTTCTAAAACCGCCAGTATCAATGATCGATTTATCAACATATAACTATATACGGCATAATCGTGTTGACACAGCGGTTCCCGTTAGATCACCAAAGTTAAGCAACGTTGAGCCTGGTCAGTACCAGATGGGTGACCATTTGGGAATACCAGGCGCTGTATGTCGGAGGACGTCGACACCTCCCTGCAAAAACCGCAAATCCTAACGTCATCATTTCCCCTAACCAGGATATACATGCGATTGAGGGCCCGCTCGTGGATTTGATACTCCCATGAAACTTCCTCCTTTGAAGAAAGCTGGTTCAACCCGCCCAGAGTGAATGACATACCAGGTACAGGGGTATATACTATAACACATTGTGTATATATATATATATAACCTGTATTATTAGTCTATTTTTCATTTTGTATTGTTATTATATCTTATTATTATTCTATTGTTATTTTATCATTTTTATTATAATTATTATTATTTAGTGTAAATGTTAGAGTTTATGTTACTCGTTTTCAAAATATTTTTATAAAAATAAATTTTTATAGATGATTGTTTTTAAAAATATTTTTTTTTAAGAAATGTTTTTTAATTTAATTAATTTTTATCAATTTTTAATTTTCTTAATTTTTAATTCTTTTTAATGATAATTTCTTAATATTGTCTGCATTTTCAATTTTTGTACTTTTTATATTCTTTTTTTTCCATTGTGTTTCTTTCTGTGTGTGATTTTATTCTTATGTATAATCTTTAGAAGAGGTTGAAATTGTGATATCCCTACCCTTCCACCTTTTCTTGGCCTTTTGGCTAAGATCAAAGTGTAGTATCTGTTCCGATGGATACTGCACCCCATAGACTGGTATTGTCTTGGCCTTCGAGGCTTGATTTACGCCGGTCTATGGGTCTGTCCTGTGCAGTTCTAGGAGGTCCACCCTCCCAGGCTTTGCCTCCCCTCTTTGGGGAGGAGTAAGTTTATTGCTTACTGCCTGAGGCGCCCCTACCGGGGAATGCCGACGGGGCTGCCCAAGCAATTTTTAAACCCCACTTTCCCGACCAGACCTTGGGTCACATGTTACTTGTGGGAGTAAGATAAAAACTGGCCTTGTGCCTAACTCCTGGAGAGGAGTAAATCAATACCCTCCCACTTCTTGATTTGCTGTGTAATCAAGGGTGAGCGTAAATTTTGCTGCTTTGTTTAACTTTGAAATTTTGTGCTGATGAAGGACTTGGTATCAATAAAGGTTCATTTCTTCTCAGAAACGATTGTACACATAACTGATGTTATTAAATTCTGTGAACGAATATCAATGAATATGTCATAAATTTTTTTATCTCCAAGTCTCAACTATAATATATATTATTTTATTTAAATACTATATATTACAGCGTCTGTTGGGGATATCCGGGTTTCATCAATCTGTTCATCCTCGATTTAGGAGAAAATTAGTCTTGTCATGCCAGAAAGAATTTTTTAGTCCTGTTGGATGTCGAAACCTCCAAAATTGGGGTTAAAAACGGGACACCAGTTGGACTCGTGTTTGGCAGTGTACTTCAAAGTCAACATACAATTAATAATAAAATGAAATGGGCTTAATATCAATTGGATATGAGAACTTTAATCAAGAGAGTAAAAAAAACAGATATCATGAACGCAATACAACATGAACCTTTTTATATACAAAAAAAAACAGATATCATGAACGCAATACAATATAAACCTTTTTATATACAAAAAAAACAGATATCATGAACGCAATACAACATGAACCTTTTTATATACAAAAAAAAACAGATATCATGAACGCAATACAATATAAACCTTTTTATATACAAAAAAAACAGATATCATGAACGCAATACAACATGAACCTTTTTATATAAAAAAAACGATATCATGAACGCAATACAACATGAACCTTTTTATATACAAAAAAAAACAGATATCATGAACGCAATACAACATGAATCTTTTTATATTAAAAAAACAGATATCATGAACGCAATACAACATGAATCTTTTTATATTAAAAAAACAGATATCATGAACGCAATACAACATGAACCTTTTTATATTAAAAAAACAGATATCATGAACGCAATACAACATGAACCTTTTTATATTAAAAAAACAGATATCATGAATGCAATACAATATGAACCTTTTTATATACAAAAAACAGATATCATGAACGCAATACAACATGAACCTTTTTATATAAAAAACAGATATCATGAACGCAATACATGAACCTTTTTATATACAAAAAAAAACAGATATCATGAACGCAATACAACATGAAAATATATGCTCTTGAATGGGCAGAAATAATTGTCTGTAAATAAAGCATCTTTGAAGGAAATATGGAATGTTTCTCTGAATCACTAAGGTTTACATGATGTTAAATTAAGAGCTCTAATCATACAATATTGAGCTACAGCATAAACCTTTATAACTTTTTAAAATTTATATATATATATATATATATATATATATATATATATATATATATATGGAAATTGAAAAAGGAAATCCAAAAAATATTATCAACATTTCTTTATTATAAGACTTCCTCAGGATGATTTGTTTGAAGAAATATCACACAGGTAGAAAATGTTTGACTTGGATGGTGGTGACGGCAGCCGGCTCAGAACCTGTGTCTGCTTGAGCAAAAAAAATCGAAATATGAGATACAAATAGATGGTGGCAGTGACAATCATTAGGAAGTGGGAGAGGTATTACAATAACTGCGGAGGGAGTGAGAGGCGAACGTTGGTCGCGGCTAGAATTAATTTAAATTATGAAGGGGGAGGGGATATGAGATATGCCTATATATATATATATATATATATATATATATATATATATATATATAGTATGAATTTTTATCCATACAAACATTTTTGGCTACATATTGGCAGACATGTTTTAGTTCTAACTGGGAATCAGTTGAACCATGTCAGGTCAAGTTCTTAATATGAAGGCAGAGATGAAAATGAAAAAAAACAAAACATTCCTTCGGAGGTTACAAGTTAAAATTATAAATATAATGGTTGAATTTTTTTTTTCTTTATTAATTTTTTTTATTTAATGTTTTGATTTCATTCTGAGATATGTGAGAGACGAGACAATATTAATTTTAATCTTCTTGATTTTAAATGGGGCAGGGGCAGTAAGTCACTCCTAATAAATTGAGAATTAGATCAAAGTTTGACATCTGTGAAGGAGTGCTGACTGGACTATACAGGTTATTTTTGTTCCTAATACGGCCCAATGCCTCTTTTTGAGGAGTTGGATAATCGGTTAAAATGTAGTATAGTGTCATGAACATAATGCGATTAAAAAAATTGTGTATAGGCGATAAATATCGTTTCCTGTTGTTGTTTTTATTAAATATTAGTAAATTTGGAACAATTTCGAGTTAAAATCTAATTAGTTTTAAGCTTAAGAAGAACACGCTTGAAATGTGTAAATAATAACGAGGAGGCAACAATGGAGTCGTCGAAGAAACGGAAGTTGGAGAAGAAATGGTATTGGTAAAATAGGATCGTTTATAAGTATTGTCGTAATTTTGCGGTCGTTAACAAAATCTGATTTTGGGGGTAACAAAAGGGGTTAAAAACATAGCTTAAAAGAAAACATGGTAAGGGCAAAAGATAAAATAAGAGGTTTGGTTGTGTTAAAATAGAGTTTTATTAACATTAAAACGGGGCTGGCTGCTTTTAATTCCCAAAGCTAAATTTAACATTATTAACTAAGGTATAGTGAAGGCTTATGGGAGTAATAATGTTGGTATACTGATTAAGTCTGGTTTAGAGATAAGAGCAAGGATTAGGTTGGCAAGATTGAATCTGTTTAGGAGATATAGGGGGTTAACATTTTAACAAAGATATAGTGGGGACTTATGGGAGTAATAATAATGTGAAATGGGGGGTACCCTCTTAATAACTGGAAAAATTATTATTGGAAAAGTTATTATTTCATATTTACGTGGTGTAAATTATTGGTCTTAAGTAGTGGTGTGAATATGGGCGGATTAAGATATTTATTCCTATTTTTTTTATTTATATTTATGAGGGGTGATAGTTGGGAGGTTTTTCTGGAGTGGAAGTCGGTATTTAGTGGAGCAATTATGGGGTTATGTATTGGGTAGGTGGGGGGAGCTAGGCTTTTATGTGTATCGGTAAGTCCAATTTATAAGTAGTGCTTGTCTCCTGTGGATGCATCCTTTAAAGATTTCATCTCTAATATTCAAACAGATTGTATTTGGGTCAATAATGGCCTTTAATATATGGTATTTTTCTGCATCACACAGAGGACATCTATTTATGGCTGGAGAAAAGGATGGTCTTCTTTCTATTACTTTCCATTTGATGGTGCCATATCCGAGTCGCAAGTGCCGTATTTGTCTTGTTTTTGTATCTGAAGGTATTTCTGTGTGTATAATCTTTGCTTGAAGCTTCCCTGTGTCATGCCTATATATTTTTCTGCTTTGCCTCTGGTCTGGTTTGTGACGGTGGCTTCATATACAAATTAGGGTTTGTTTTTTTATTCGTTTTAATTTTCCCTTATTTTATTTTTTATTTCAATAAATATTCGATTGAGAGTTAATTAAAAAAATTTCAATGTGTATTTATCCAAGTTACACATAGGCGAGAAACACATATACGTGATATCTTGTTTGATAATTTTATTAATGCAGAGATTGTTGTTTATTTGTTTATTTTCATTAAATAAAACATAATTGAATCATTCAAAATATTTTCTTTTTCGTAAAATGTTGTATGACGGCCATGAATTGGGACCTTAAACAGAATTGTTGGCGAGTGAGATAAATAAAACTTTACTACACCCCCCCCCCCCCAGACACACTTCCAAATCTAATTTCAATCTCACTCGATGTTCCTTTTACAGGTGATCCAATGTGTAGCATTTCCCGGCCTTTCGGGTAAGGATCAAAGTGTAGTATCTTATCTTGGAAGGAAATCATCCACTCCAAAACTGCACCCCTATTTTATTTCCTCCCACTTAAGTCCCACTCCTATTTAAAGATCGAACTGCCCGTTTTTGGTCCAACGAAACTGAAAATAGTAGGCAGTCGGGAAGCGTCTTACAAACCTTCTCCTGATTTTATTTGGTTTTGTTGGGTTTTTTCTATCGTTTTGGGTGATTTTTGTTATCCCACCCCCCTTCTTTTTTTAAGCAATTGTAAATAATTTTAGTAAATAAAATTGATTAAATAAGGTATTCCATTGAGTAAATGTGGTATTGTGGTGACTACTTAAGTGAAAGTGGTGGACTAATAATGAAAACAATGAAAGTAACAGTGGCTTGTAAGAATGAGTCAAAATGTGTTGAGTTAAAAGTAGGATAGACAGAGGATAACTGCGGACCTCCAACTACCCCACATTTTTCAGGGCCTTGTGCCTAATTTTGGTGAATTTGTAGATTAATAACACCCTCCACTGAATCACAACAACAAAAATGAGATTCTACTTTTTAGGTGATTACGTGTGAACACCCTGAAAAATTGGGCGGAAAGAAGAAAGAAAAGAAAACAATTTTACTTAGAACTTAGAGTGAGGAATCAATTAAGGTAAAATGATGCCCCATTTCCGGACCATTTTAGCTTTTAATGCATTAACCAATTTCTTTTTTACCACAAACCAACCCGAAGTCCGAGTGACAAGGTCGTAAAACCACATGAACTAAAAAAAAAAGATCTCCCCAAACTACCACAAAAAAAACGCACAGGATTTATCTCCAACAGCAAAATTGGTTAACTGCCCTAAAACGCTAGAATAGCCAGGAAATTAGGGGATCATTTTGCGTTAAATTTATATACGATACGAAACTGATCCACCACTCTAAATTCTAAAATAATTGTTGTTTTTTTCTTCTTCCGCCAAGTTTTTCAGATTGTTCACACGTAATCGCCTAAAAAAGTAAAATCTGATGGGGAGGGGGGTAACAGAAGGTGTTATTTTCGAATAATTTAAAGTGTAGTTTCTGTTCTGCCCTCAGTTAAGAAGAGCGGACATTCTTCTGAACTGGAGCAATTTTTATTTTTGTTCCATACAGAATATCCCCTTTTCTGGAGAGAGTTGGATACTCTCTACATTAAAAGACGACCTTGTGTCTAACTTTACCATCGTGGAAATGAGCGAGACACTCCATGTGTACCTTTGACACACGGGCGCATCAAAAGTTGTATTACATCATTCGTGCTTTGATGTCGGTGTTTTTCTTTGTTTACGATTTTATGACCTGACATAGCTGATGTCACATGAAAAAGAAAGTTCCTTTTTTCTTCTTTCAATTTTTAAACTTTAGTTACAAAAGCACGCGCATGAAACACTATGCACAAGAACAACGGCAATCGTTAAAGTATTATTAAATGGGATCGGTGGGATCGGTACCTGATGAGTCACAGTAAAACAAAACAGGAATAATAATTTTTTTTTAAAAGGGTGGGGGGGGGGGGGTAACATGCCGGATGCATATTACGATATAAACACCGGGCACGTTACCTTTCTTTATTCCGGTCCGTCGTAGAGGCAGAAAATCTCCTCCTCTTCCTCCCACTCAATGGATCAGTACTTCGTTTTAACTATATCGGATTTCACTAGGTCCCGGGCGGGGGCGGTCTGCACATATTTATTCTGCTCAAGGTCACATGGGTAGGGCACAAGCACCCCGGATGCCTGGATTCAAGTGTACTTGATGACTTCTAATACCGAAAAGAATGCTTTGTTTATGCGAGAGAAGATGAAGATGAAGTATTACGAAATTCTAAAAAGAAAACAAATCCTATTCTAATTTTCGTCAACTAGAAAGTATCCACTTCATGATGGCCGCTGTATTTAAAAAACGGAAATTGCGAACGTTGTTAATCACCCCCAAAATCCCCAATTATTTTAGGCAGCATAGCTTTTGGCGAACTGTGTTTGAATTTATTATTTGTTAATAATTGTTTAATACTTTTTAATACGATTATATTTTGTTAATAATTAATAAACTATTTAAATATTTTCATTTATAAAAAAAATCATTTCAATTATAAAAAAAAAAGTTTGATTTTATTATTTGTTAAAAAGTAAGGGCATTTTTAACAAGAACCAACAAAAAAGGGGGGGGCGAAAAAACAAACAAATATACAACAAATAAATGTTGCCAAAGTAAAGATAAGTTACTCTTCTAGGATACGTTTTTTGTGCTTTTAACTTATTTTAAAGCGTGTTTTAGTTCAATACAAAACTAGTGTCAACGCTGTTAAGTTAGAACGAAAAAAATGGCTGACATTACACGGTCACGTAGAGTCTCGATAATCGCTCAAAAATCGAAAATTACACAAAAATACTGGTAATAAAAATATACAGTTCGGTTGAACATTACATTTTAGCACGATTGGTGACTGTATTTCCGTAGAATTTTTTTAGAATTTTCGATTTTTGAGAGATTATCGAGACTCCACGTGACCGTGTAATGTTAGCCATAGCCATTTTTTTTTCGTTCTAACTTAACAGAGTTGAAACTAGTTTTGTATCGAACTAAAACACGCTTTAAAATAAATTGAAACACAAGAAAGACTTATCCAGGTAGGTAGAAGTAGAAGAGTAACTTACCTTTGGCAACATTTATTTATTTTAAATGCCCAAAATTAAACAAATTATTTGCCAAAAAAAATCTAGCCTAAAATATAATGGGGATTTTTTTATTAACACCGGTTCGCAATTTTCGATTTTAGATACGGCGGCCATGATGAAGTGGATATTTTCTATTTTACCCTAACTTTGAATACAGGAATGTGTGAATTTCATTGTTTTCAAACTTTCTCTTTTTCTTTCTTTCTTTTTCACTCCTTAGTCGGAGAAAGAAACTAAATACTCTCTCTCTCTCTCTCTCTCTCTCTCTCTCTCTCTCTCTCTCTCTCTCTCTCTCTAACCCCTTTCTTTTTCTTAAAGTGCACTTGCACTACTAGAGATAGGAAAACAAAATATAAAATATAACCTGTTGTGATGCATAATTTCATCCTGTTTTGTTTTAAAGGAAAACATGATTTCAGTTAGTTCGTCATTCACGAATATTATTTGCCGAATAATGTATAATAAATATTTAATGAAAGAAAAGAAAGATGTTTCACGTTTATTGATAATAAATTATCAAAAAGAGAACATGAGGGCGCAAAGGTGGTACTCATATTATCGATCCCACATTTAGAAGTTGCTCACATTCACAAAAAAAAAAAAAACATGAACACCAAATGCAGACTTTTAGCATCTCCCTTCTCTACATTATGGGTAATTCAAAGTTTCATTTACGGTAAACGGATCGAAGTAAAACAAATGATTTGGTTTGCTTTCTTAACGACGCCACCTTTTCATTCATTCTATAGATTCAAAAACGATTTGAAATGAATGAAATTGTAATCTATGGAAATAATAATATTCTTGTGATTACTTTTAATAAAAGTAATACAATACTTCGTCTTACGTTTAATTACAGATTTTTTGAAATAGGAAGCACAAATTTAAAATAGCTCAAAAAAAGAAAAACATATTTCCATTTACGAAATAAATGTTTTATGAAATAAAATTAATAGTATTAATTATTTCCAAAATTGTGTGCTTCTACAGAATTTGAACCGAACTAAACCGACTTTTGCCAAACTAACCCTAAAACTTAGGGTTTAAAAAAACAGTTCGGTTCAAATTCTGTAGAAGCACTCAAAATTATTTTAAAGAATTTCAAAATTAATGAAAATAAACAATTACTTACCTCCTCTCTCATTTTTCTTCATCCCGATGGTCCCACCTGTGTAAAGCACCAACACTTTTTTAATTGAAATCAATTCATCTCGTATAGAGGACAGAGATGCGCTGCTCGCGTTTCTCGTTAAAATCGACATTTTTCTTGTTTTTCACTGACGTCCTATATATATTTTTCTTGTCTTTTCTCTTTTTAGTATTTTTTATTATTTTCAGTTTTCTTTTTTGCGAATTGTGAATCCGATTTTTCAACAAAAAAAGAAACGATCTTAACCACGTCTGACTCTTTCTGCTTCAACAGATTTGTTTTGCAATAACGTAAAAGAAAAAAAACCCTGCTGCGACCAAGTGCGCTGTTGCGGCCGCGCGAAAGACGAAAATTTACCAACGCAATATTCGCTTCTTTCGATTTATTTCGATTTAATTAAACGCGATAGCAGCTTACAAAACCTATTAGAAATGTATCACCTGTGATAAGTAATTATCATTTAACGAGAAAAAGAAGCAATCTTACTTGTCCCAAGTCAGACAAAATATCGATTCAAAACGTGGAAAAAAATCTTGTTTTTTTTTTTTAGTGAAATGAATGACTTTCATCGATTAACTTATTTTCTTGTTCTTCCAAATGTCAAAACACTCACATGTGTTGTGATCTCGAGGATTATTTTCTTCAAGTTAAAGTTTCTTATCCTAGAAAATTGAAAGGAAAAACACCAGAAAAAAGGGAACCGGACATTGGAGATAGATTTTTTTAAAGTAAATGTTTTTTGTGCCTTATTGTTTTTTGGTTGGTGTTTACAATTGTGTATATAGTTGCCTATCAATTCTCATAAACTGGCTACAAATTTAAGATATAAAAAAATGATTTTATGTTTCCTAATTTTTTTAGATGAGGATTGATAATTTGTATTATTTCGACGATGATTCTCACTTTTGTTGTTAGAATTATGTAAGTTAAGTGGCGCGGCGATTTCCGCGCTGGAAGTTTTCTGAAGGCAGACGCGGCAAATTGAAATGGAATACTACTAGTGAATGTCAAATATATATATATATATATGTGTGTGTGTGTGTGTGTGTATATATATATATATATATATATATATATATATATGTGTGTGTGTGTGTGTGTGTGTGTTATAGAGAGAGAGAGATTCCTGGAAGTGTGGGTTTAAATAGGTAAATAAAACCTTCGTTTCTCTTTCGCTACGTTTTTCTTTGATCACTCGAAGAAGACATTCCTAGAAAAGCTGTCGAATTTAGAATAAATAGCGATCGTGCAGTATAGTTAACAAGAAAAAAGGGTGAAAAACAAAAAAAGAAACAAATATTGAACAACTAACTGTTACCAAACGCAAGGAAAGTTACTGTTCTACCTACATGCATATTTTGTTTGTGTTTGAAAGTGTTTGAAAACGTTTTGTTTTGTTTTTCAATATAAGACTTCATTATTTGAATGATTTCTAAGATTTCGCAATATTCAAAACTTTTCTTCACATTTTTTTTTTTTAATTTTTAGTTTTTTTTAAGCCATTGAATAAATAAAAAAAGAAAAACATTCAATAAAAGAATAAAAATTATAACAAGAAAGGAAAGGGAAAAAATCTGAATGTGTTCAAATAATCTTTTTACTAAAATCGTGATTTATGTATTTATTATGTTACGTATTGTTTTTCTTTTCGTGTTGTTTTTTGTATTTTTTTAAAAAAAAAATTTAATTTTACCTTTTGCCCCACGCTGTTAACAAAAACATCAAAACGAGATTCTATTTTTTCTTTTTTTCGCGCGATTATGTCAACAGCCTGGATATTTCAACCGATCTGTATATTTTTTAGATGTATTTTTGTTTAATTTTCGATTTTGGGACAATTCAATTATCAGGGTTTCATAGCGACTAAAATCTGGCGCTATGTTGAATTCGTCGGGTTTACAAGACTCCGAAGGCAACGATAAAAAATGTAAATAAAAGCGCTATAAAATACTTTGAAACACACAAAAACTTATCCGGGTAGGTAGAAAAGTAACTTTTATTGCCTTTAGTAACATTTATTTGTTTCCTATTTGTTGTTGGGTTTTTTTTTTGGGGGGGGGCACTCTTTTTTTCTGTTAACTATTCTTGAAAATCGCCAACTAACCACCCAGTCCTTCAATAGATAACGTAAGACAGAACGTTCCCACAGAAATAAAATAATGAAGCATTTAAAGTAAGAAAAACACTCACCTTATGTTTATTTTTATGAAAAATTATTTATTATTTGAGGAAAAAAATTAATGAAACAACTTTTATAATTATAATGAAGAAAAAAACAAAATTTAATTTCGGTATATATTTTGGACCAGACAAAAGCCGAACTGTTTTCCCTAATTATAACCTAATTTTATTGTCTTTGGTAACAGTTATTTGTTGACTATTTGTTTTTTTCTGTTGGAAATTCTTGACAATCGGCAATTTACGATTTAATGAATTTGAAATTTAACCTGTGGTCTGCCTTTCTCGCCTTCTGATTGGATAAGCGTATCGGCATCTTCCGGCTATTTACGTAAACAGTCGGATAAAGCTGAACGAAAAGTCGGTTTTGTCTGGTTCAAAAGCTGTACCAGTACCCACTTTTTAAACTAGTACATCAGCTTATTACCAATATGGTGGCATGATCTATACAAAAAGTGGAATCGAAACTAGGTCTAATGAAAAGAAGTAAAGTCTTTTATTGAATTATAAAAAATAATTTATTTAAAAATTTTATAAAAATATTATTAAATACTATTTGGAAGTGAATACTTAGATTTCTGGGATATTGAAATGTTCGAAAGAAATAACAAATTTTATTTAAGGCTTTAAAATGTTTTCATTGTTTTTGTTGCAATAACACAAGAATTCTTTTTTTTTTTCAATATCTATACAAATATTTTAATTTAAATTATTTTTATAAGTCACTAAAATACTTAACTTCTTTTCATCGAAAGTACTTCTGATTCCGATTTTTAGCGTCAAATCTTGATCGAATCAAACATGTCATCTCGGAAATAAGCTGATAATGCTAGTATATTTACTCATTTGATAAGCGTTTTTCTTCGGATTTCATGCGTAATACTAAATTGATTTTAATTCCAATACGTTCAGCATGTCATAATCTTTTTTAAATATACACAATTTTATATCGCCTTTTCGAAAAAAAATTAAATGTCATCTAATCTTCACGTTTGCCGAAAAGTAGAAAATGGAGAAAATCCTTCACAGGCAAAATAAGTTGAATAAATAAAAATTTAAACATGCTAAAAATTTACATTTAAATTTTTATATTATTAATTCCAATTAACAATTTTTGTAATTGTTTTTTTTGTTCTTTTCTTAAAAAGACATTTTTAATTTCCTTATTAATCCATCTACATCTATCTACTACTGAAACTGTGTGGATCTTGTTTGTTTGTCTCTGTGCACACTGGATGACGTTTCAAAGAGGCAACACTTTTTATGCCCACCACCATTCACAATCAGGGTGTTATCTCATGCGACTCAAATTAACCAGTCAAGGTCAACCATTTGAAATTGAAAAAGAACGTCTGCTCAGAATAATTTAAAAATGAAAACCTGTGTGGCTTTTTTTTTAATGTAAAACCTTTTTTACACTGTAAATATTTGCCGATTTTACAATATATTTTCTTTTCGGTTTATTTTAACAAAAGAAGAAAAAAACATATCAAATCTTTTCATTTTCCCCTCCATAAAAGCCTGTTTTATTTTTACTTTTCAAAATAGAATTAAAGTCATTTTTGTTTTGTTTCATGAGAAAACACCTCATAGTGATTGGTGGTGGGCATAAAAAGTGCTGCCTGTTTCAAAGCGATGGTGGAATTCATTTAAACAGAGTTGCAAGACAAAATCCTTTTGTGACGTCATCTCTTTGCGACATCATAAAAGAAAATGTCAGAAAAAGTAAAATATATTAGTCATTTTTAGAAGAATTAATTGCAAAATATTTATTAAACAGAAATTGAAATATATTACAAATGAAAAAATATATATAACATTCATTTCAGGAATGTAACAACAATTATTAAATAATAGTTAATTACTAAAATATTGAGACAAGGGCAAGGGTGATTCGCTGTATAGAGGCCTGAAGCTCTTGGAACAAACAATGAAAGTGATAGAGAGTGTAACAGATAACATCATTAGACAGCAAGTTGACATCGATGCTATGCAGTTCGGATTTGTACCAGGTCGAAGCACAACAGATGCAATCTTCATTCTGCATCAAATGCAGGAGAAATACATTGGGTCAGACAGTGGACTATACATGGTATTTGTTGACCTAGAAAAGGCTTTTGACAGGGTTCCCCGAGAAATGCTGTGGTGGGCAATGTGCAAGCTTAGAGTGGAGAAGTGGCTTATAAGACTAGTACAATGCATGTACAGGAACGCCAAAAGCAAGGTACTGATAGATGACATTTACAGCGATGAGTTCAGTGTAAATGTTTGAGTACATCAAGGATCAGTCCTCTGTTGTTCATTGTTGTCCGTGAGGCCCTCTCCAATGAGTTCCAAACAGGGTGCCCATAGGAACTACTGTATGCCGATGACTTGGTCATAATGAACAAGCTGGAAGAAAGATTGAAAGTATGGAAAAAAGGCATGGAAGCAAAAGGTCTGAAGGTCAACACTGGAAAGACAAAGGTGATGTTAGTGGCCCAGAACTCCAGTCTTTGAAGGACTTTGATCAATATACAGTATGTAGAAGGGGGTTAGGAGTGCATGGTAGGCTCACACCAGATCTAGACTTCAGATGTAAGAGATGTCTAGGACTTGCACGCCCAATTGAGGGCCGCCCTTACACAGAAGTTGAAATAGACGAGGACACACTGGAGTTGGTAGACTAACATCTCAAGCCATCCCAATTATTACCAGGGGTTATGTCTATGATAGCTGCGTAAGAAGTGTGATGTTGTATGGCAGTGAGTGTTGGACCCTCACCCAGGCCTCACTTGCTCGACTCCAAAGAAATGACAAGGCAATGATTAGGTGGATATGCAATGTAAAGCCGGACCAGATCCAGAACATTAGGTCAAACACTCTATTTGAGAAATTAGCCTTTCCAAAACTTAATGTCCTAATAAGGGCAAACCGTCTTCACTGGTTCGGGCATGTTGAAAGAAGCAAGGGATATATCAGCAATTGTAGAGACCTAAGACTGTACAGCAAAAATAAAGCCGGGCGCCCGAAGAAATCATCAGGCAAGGCCGTAAACAGTGGCAAATGGACACAGTCAATCCCCACAATTGTGAGCACTATAGACTTAGCATAAGGACAGTCAGACAACGTTGAACCTCTTGTCAAAGGGAAGATAGACGATAAATCTGGATAGTGAGTGAGTGAGAAGGAAAATGGAGAGGCAAATGATAATTAATTAATAAAATGTCCCTTTTCAAAATCAATATGCAAGAATCAGGAAGTTTCATCGGATGTCGGTTTAGGGTTAGGCTGACTTGGCAGACCGAGAGTAATCTCCAGGCGTTTCCACAAATAGTTGCGAAGGAGAGACGCTCAAAAAGCCAAGTCAATTCACGATGATCCTCAGTATAACGAGTCATTAACAGACCACTCATCTCCACGGCGATCAGTTGAAACACAAATCTGTCGAGAAGACCAGCATATTTTGACCACTTGCAGCTCTCTGCTGACGCTACTGCATGTCCAGGGTGTGTTACCGATTCTATCACTGGTGAGAGTGAAAAAGTGTTGACACAAATCGCACCCTATATAAATGACGTTTGCAAAGAGAAATACCATCAGGTGGTTTGTTATCTCCTCTGTCGAGGCCAACTGGTTTGAGGATCAACGGGAAGCCAGCGATGTCTAGGGTCCGTTGGACGATATTGAGAGCACTGTGCCTAGTAAATCTGTCGACGCTCCTTCACAAATGGGTGTGGAGTCCATATACATCGACCGGTTGACCACAACAGCACCTGTGGGTTCTGAAAACTCTAGAACCTGTGCACAGGCGACGACGAATCTCAGACAATCGTACTAAACTAGGTTCCCGACAGCCGATGATGGCAAGGCTGTTAGCCACTTACTGCTATGTGCCAAACTTGCAGCTTGAAGGCAAGCCAGACGGTGTAGGTCGCAAGATGTTCTTAGGGATTCGACTCTAGTCTTCATCCTGATCATATCTCAGCTCTTCTGTCTTCCTGTCTGCTCCGAAACGATGAGACCAGCCCCCCCCCTCTCATAAGTGAAAAGGTCATGGATCAGTTGGTTGTGAGGAGATTCGGATTTTTCATGTACAATACTCTTAATCAGATCCTGGCTTGTGCAGATGGAGGAGGCATAAGCCAGCAATGCAACGTTGGTTCTTAATCTAAGACCAAGTCCACCAAAAAAGATAGGAATGGTGACCTGGCGCCAGCCTACATCATCATAATTGATGTTGCAGATGGCCGTTGCTGAGTCCCGATTTATACAATCCAACCTGCTCAGGTCGACAGGAAACTGGTAACATGGCGCACTACATAAAGAAAATTAAACTTTTGGGATGCAGAAGTAGTTGCGCAAGAGGAAGTGTGCTAGATGCTTATCAATAAGTAGGAGCCAGGATGACATGTTTGACAAGTTAGTAAGTTTTTTGGATCGCTGGTTTGAAGATTGGGGAGCCGAGGATTATAAGTTTGTCTCGATCGGTAATGTTAATTCCATCTACAACTCTGCTCATTTCTGAGATGGTCACCAAGAACGATTCTGCCGAACAATCGATATTGACGACTTTGGACTAAGCATTGGACTGGTATAATTCTAGAGAGATTCTCAACAACTTCTGCCTAACTGCATCCAAATGTTGCATCATCAAGATACCAGATGTTCAAAGATGTAGTCACTGAACGGCGATATCATTGACTCTCAAGGCGAAAAGAAGAGATCCCATTGGGTCAAACTGTGATTCGATGCTGTGGTCGGCTATGACCAGGGTACTGGAACTGGCGATGGCAGTATAGGTCAAAGAATGAAGCGCAGGGGCTCAACAAGTTTCGAGAAGATGGTGCCGTCAGATGGAGTCACATCCAACTTAGCCAGCAAACGGTCCTGCTGCCAATGTTGGTCCAGGATGAACGCCCTAACAGCATATGCTGCAGCTTTTTCGTTTTTCAAAATGAATAGCAACATTTTGGGTAAATTTGTAGATTAACACGCTTCGCTGAATTCACTCGGCCCCACAATAAAAAAATTAGATTCTACTTTCCTTAGGCGATTACGTGTGAACACCTTGAAAAAATTGGCAGAAAGAAAAAAAAAATTATTTTAGGATTTAGCGTGGCGGATCAATTTTGTATATAAATTTTACGTAAAATGATGCCCCATTTCCGGTTCATTCTTACATTTTAAGGCAATTAACTAAAAAGAATTACCAGTAACCCTAAGTCTGAGTGACATGGTCGTAAAATCACAATTTGGTCACCTAAAACCGTAGACCCGGCCACAATCACAATTTGCATAACATTTATCACCAAATAATGCTTGTATTATTCAAAAGAAAGAAAAAAAATTGAAGAAAATTTTCACATATTTTGTTAATTCAACGCATTGAACCAGTTGCATTGAAAAACCCAATAGACATTTCTTCTTCTTTTTTTTTTGCATTGAAAGAAAAACAGGTTCAAGTGTAGAATTGGAATATTTCACTTGATATTCACCCAAATAAACCAATAAAATAAAATCTTGGTCTGAACTGGCATTTTTTGTCATAGATTAAATTCTTATTTATTTTTTAGCTATATAAAATTCAAATATTTTGCCAAATCTTTATCTCTTGTGACCATTTTTTTTTTTTCGAGAATTTGGTAATGTACTGAATTTCCTTGGAAGTATTAAAGGACAAATTGTAGAATACATGGTCAAGGGAGGTTGGAGATTATGGAAGGTCGATGCCTGACGTCAAACAGAAGGTGGACAATAAATATGTGTTTACAGGGTAAGAAAATGACAAGCATGAGAAGATGCATATTTGACTGGGGTTTGCTGCTGCTGCTCATAGGTGTGAAGACAGACGCTTCAGAGATCACAGCACCGCGGCCAGAGACAGAAGTGGGACAACAGTTCTCGAATGAGGCCAATCAAACCACCAGCCAGCTCTTACTGCTCTGTTCGATAGAGAATCCTTTCGAAACAACTTAAAACAAGAATAACAAACTGAGAAAGAACGTTTTGATTTCAAGAATTGTCTGACAATGAATAAAGAAATTGTTATATCTTTTATAAAGTTGTGTTAAATGTTTTTTTTTTCCCACAACAACCTGGCTATATAACAATTTGTTGCTATCTGCGAGTTCATTTTTAGTGTGTTTCATTAGTGTTGAATTTTAAAAATCTACTCCTGTTTTTTCTTTGATGTCTATAATTTTATCATTAATCATTATATTTATAAAATTATAAAACAACTTCACATATGTTTTTTTGTGTTTTTTTCTCACAACTTGTCATGACTTTTATAATTACATGCTCAATTATTATTTATTTATTTATTTATTTATTTATTACTAGTAGTCCTGACCCAGCGTTGCCTGGGAGTATTTTTAGTTGCATTTTTGTCGTACAACAAAATATTATTATTTGTAAGTGTATTGCGTTACATAATGAGGACTGTGCTTGAGTTGTAAAGTTTAGAGGTCAAGGGTCGTCAGAGCGGAAGTCATGAAACCACGTGATTTCCGAACAAAGCTTTTCTCTCTCTTAGCTGATGAGATTTCAAAGAAAAAAGACACGTGGCTGCTGTCCTCAATGAGAACAGTGTGGTCAGGTGTAGAGAGACAGGCTTTTTTTACAAACGAGTCACCACTTATCAAGGCCCACAAGCCATTTGAGGATAAGGGTTACTGAGTTTGACAGGTAGACGGTGAAACACCGGGGAGATTAGTAACGATGGTTGTAAGCTGGTCAGAAAGTGACTATTTAAGAGGACGGCTCAACAAGAATTTGTTTACATTTGACTTTAAAATGGCAATGTTATAGCCAGACGGGAGGCAGCCCCATGGTACTGTGTTCCACAGGCGGGTAGTTCTAGAAAAGAAACTTTGCTCATGAAAGTTCCGCTTAGTTCTAGACACGTAGAGGGATAAAGGGAATTTATTCACAGTGGTTGTACTCTGTCAAGGCACGAAAGAGTGCTCTGAGCGGCACCTCCTCAGATGTGGCAACAGTATTCCATCTTAGGATGTATTTGACTTTTATACAGGTAGAGGATTGCGTCAGAAATGAGATACAGTTTGGATCGGTAGAAAGATCAAACCATTTTTCGAGCGACCTTTACAACGGATTTGATGTAAGTTTGTCTATCTATCTGTCTGTCTGTCTGTCTGTCTCTCTCTCTCTCTCTCTCTCTCTCTCTCTCTCTCTCTCTCTCTCTCTCTCTCTCTCTCTCGCCACATATGAAAAATGCAATTACACAGGTGAAAATCGCAGTTTCAAATAAATTAACTGGAAAACTCTTTGATATACTTATGTATCAGGCAAAAATAGGTATCTGCACCAAAAATTAGCAAAAATTATCGAGTAGAATTTTAATTAAAAATAAAGATCAGTTTTACCATATTTTGATCAACTGCCATTGATACGAGAGGAATCAGGGGGATGTAACCCAGTCTGTCATATAAACGCATACTAAATCAATTGTTGTGGGCAAAATATGATAAAACTGATTTTTATTTTTTTAAATTCGATTCGATAATTTTTCCTAATTTTTGGTGAGGATACTTATTTTTACCTAATACGTAAGTAAAAACAATAGATTTATTTGGAAATGCGTTTTTCATATGTGCCCTGATCTATAGAAGCACACACAAAAAAAAAACACTGGCGTCCGAGTGATTGTATTCCACAGACGATCAACACTCTGGGTTCACAATGACGAAAACGACGATACGGATGTATAAAGGTTTATACACCCATCGGTAACTGAAAATGAAACATATTAGACGTATTCATTAAATAACGTTTGAAACTGCCCGGGAGTACGGTGTAAAATTAACTGAAAATTCAATTTAGTTAAGATAAAATTAAAATAAAGAATCAAATTAATTTATGTTAAACGTAGCTGACGGTTTAAAAAAAATATTTTGTACTGTAGAATACGATAAGTTTAGCACATAAATTTAATGTTCAATGATCACCCACCTTCGGACTAGAAGGTGTTAATGATCACCAACTTCCGAACCAGATGTTAGAATTTTTTTAGCATAAAAAAAAAAATTATTTCACCACATACAAATTAAAAAATTGTATCCAATAATTTACGCAAATAGCCAAGAAAAAAAATTCTGTTTCAGTCCTTAAGGACGTTATATAGTCTGGAAGTGGGTGATCAGTTTAGGTTGACTTTATATGAAAAACTGATCCCCAATTGTAAAGTTTTAAACATTTTTTTATTTTTTTTATTTCTATATACCAACAATTTGTTGCAGGCTGTTAACATGTAATCAGCTAAAATGAAAGTAAAAATGAGATTCTACTTTTTTTAGGCGACTACAAGCTGAAAAACTTGGTGTTTAAAAAAGAAAACATTACTTTTGGAGTAGTGAATCATTTTCGCCTATAAATGTAACTTTTGCATGAAAAAAAGGTAATAAATCTTAACACAGAAATTAATGTTCCTGATCACAGTTTCATATAAAAATAGGTGAATGGTAATAGTCATAAAAATTATCCTAGCTAAGTCTGGATGGTAAATAAACAAAAATGAAAGTGGTGTGCAATGTTGGTGTAACGTGACTGTTAAAAATCAATTTCACAATTATTTTAGTTATGACATGTTTTAATGTAGATATACCTTTTTTAAATTTATTTATTCAGTATGAAAATGGAAAATCGGAACCATGCGCTAGTTTATGCATATAAATGTAAAATTGAACAGATTATGGTAATTTAATTTTGGCAAAAGTGCATCATAGTTAAGAATGAAAAAACGGGTGAAAACAACAAATATTGAACAAGTAAATGTTACCAAATTCAAAAAAATTACTTTTCTACATCCCTGCATATTTGTTATTGTGTGTGTTTTAAAGTGTTTGAAAACGTTTTTATTTCAATTTAAGATTTCGTTCAAATACGATATCATTAGAGTTACATTTTGCAATGGCGGGCGGATGACTTTTCAGAAATCACCAAAGTTTGATTGATGGGTTTTTCATTATGAACATAGTACCCCACTCGATCCTGCGTCACGAAACCAAATGTAACACAAGACCCCACACGCTTCTTTCTGACCCCGTAAGTATCGTCGTCGGCCACTCGCGCACCAGTGTTTGATATCCCGGTCGCGGTGCTGAGTAAAACAGATACCTCACTCTGCTCCGGTGTCACTGAACCACTTGTAACAGGTGGTTCACTCGTGTCTTCATCTCTGTACTCACACATCTGGCCCTCGGTGTAGGAATCCTTCTAGACTGTGAACACCCTCTTTGGCGATGATCGTCAATAGTGGCTGAAAAAAAAGAATGTGTCGAACCTCCTCTAGGTGGGATGAATGACGATTTCATGATTCTGTGAAGACAAAGTTACTTAGCAGGACAATTCGACAATAGAATAATTCAACAACATCGGTTTCTTTTTGTATCAAATAATTATTAAAAACAATTAAAAAGGAAGGATTAATTTTACACTTGAATTTTAGAGTCTCTTATTTTGATAAAATGTCTTTGTTTACTAAACTAGTTCGTCGCCTCTGTTTGTGTGTGAATCACTTTTACGACTCCTGGTATTAATTGAGACATTAATCTCTGTTGGAAAAACGATGGCTGAGCACGAGGAGAGCTCCGGCTGGCGAGAGCAGCTAGGACTGCGACCTAAACGGCCGAAATCCCGGGTCCAACTGATTGTCTACTCAAAACAAAAAACCTTTTCTTTTCCCAAAGAGGCATATTGTAACACTCTCTCTTTCTCTCTGTGTCTTTCCTCCTCCTTCGGAGCCGGGGCAGTGTGGGATATATTGATTTACTCTCTTTTTCTCTCTCTTCCCTTTTTCGGGTAATTACAATTCCCAGTTTTAGGCTGTTTTCTTTCCTGTTATCGTAAAGGACTTATTCTCTTCCCCCCCCCCCCCCCCGCGCTTCTCTTCACTGATCTAGATAATTTGAATTTCTCTTTTAGACTTTATCTCTATATAAAAAAAACAATCATTCCTTCTCTCGCTGGGGAGGAAGCTTCTGCCCTAATTAATGGTGACAGCTTTTAGATGACTATTTCCATTCATCAACTGACCACCCAGCTAGTACTGATATGTTGGACCGTACGGCCAATGTATCTCACTGTATAGCGATAATTGGTGTCGACAATCTAAGGAATTTTTCCAGGTTTTTCGGCGCCATCCTTTTCCTTCGCCTGGATGGCCAATTTGGGCTGTAAATATACTAGTGGTAACTCTCTACCTCATTTCTACGTAGGGTCCTAATTATTGCCAAGATGCATGCCCGTGCGCCCTAAAGTGCAGATCTCTGTCGGTTCTATTGGTCCTGTCACACATTTTTGGGGGTGAAAAAACAAACAAATATACATCAAATAACTGTTCCAAACGCAATTAAATTTACTTTTCTGCTTAATTAAAAGGAGAAAATGACCAAACAAAAGCAATCAGACATTGGTGATTTCCAGAAACTGGAGTCAGCCATTTTGAATTCGAACTGTAATGATGTTATATTTGAACGAAATCTTAAATTGAAATAAAAACGCTTTCAGAGACTTTAAAAACAAAATATAAATTATGCAGGTAGTTAGAAAAGTAACTTTTATTGCCTTTCGTAACAGTTATTTGTTAAATATTTATTTTTGTTTTTTCATCCCTTTTTCCTTGTTGCCTTAATTTTTTTTTAAATTGTTTGGAAAAAATTCGAAATTATAAAACGTTGTTGTACATAATTAAAACAGTTTGCGATAAAAAATAGCCAAAGTTTTTTATTTTGTCAAACCCGTCGGTAAACAAAGACGGCCGTTTGCAACGTAGGAAATAATTTTGTCTTAAATTGAATTGGAAATACCAAAATCAGTAAAAAAAAAAATAAGCAAACGAAATTATTTAAAACATGCAATTACCCGTCAGCGGCTGTGCCTTCTCCCCAACAGATTTTTTTTTTTAATGTACTAAGGGGTCACCGTTTATCAAGGGCCAAACGCCATTCAGGGATAAGAGTTAATGAGTTTATCAGCTGGACAGTGAGACAACACCTTAACGATTATTGAAACATGGCAGAATGTGATTACTTAAAAGGACGGCTCAACAAGAATTTGTTTACATTGGACTTGAAAACGACCATGTTGTAGTCGGCTGAAGTGAAAGTCAGTCCTAAAAGCTTATTAAAGCAGAGGCTTCCTCAAGGAGGGAGCCATTCATTTCAAATGAGCAAGATGAGGATCCGAGCGTTGTCGGTGAAAAGAGAGAAACTTGGTTTAAGGCGTATTGAAAGTAACCAGCCACATTTTTCCTCATTGCATGTCGTGATCTAAGTCGGAAGAAAGAGAATCAGAAAGATCATGATGGTTAATGCTCATCGAAGTGTTGCCATAGATGGTTGGGTCATTTGCATAAATGCCAACGAATGATCTTAAAATGTGATTTGGAAGATCATTGATGAAGATCAGGAAGAGAGCCATTCATTTCAATTGGGTAAAAGTGAGGATCCGAGCATTGTTGGTGAAAGGAGAGAAGCTTGGTTTTAGACGCATTAAAAGTAGTTATGTTGAAAGTAATAAGAATATGTAAATATTCACAGTTAATGATATCATGGATTTTTATTTTTATTTTTTATGGAAATCGCTCCAGACAAGACATGAAGTCACTTGATGTAAAGAGCTAAAAAAAAATACTATTTCAAGGTCAAAAACTAGCCAACGATAAGTGTTAAATGGATAGAGTTCGACCCAGAAAACAGCAATTCTTCCCCCTTTGTCAGAAAGATCACTCATGGAATGTGAGGACTAAAGGACTCTCGTGATACATTACTCTTGGAATACATTACTCTTGGAAAACATTACTCTTTAAAAAATGACTCCTTGGCATTGGTAATCTTCTTTGTTCTCAACACGATTGACCCTCAGCCACCGCCTTCTAATATCTATTTAAGGAGAAAATAAAAAGGAGAAATAAGGTTTTGATTTTTTTGAAGAATCAAATAGAATAATACGGTTGAAGATGAACCTACAGATACTAGAGCATGACGTGACCAGCCGATTCATCGAATTGGGTCTCTCCGACCTCACGTCTAGCTGAAGTAAAGGCCGAAGTGGAAGAATGGCTCAGCCACCAGGATTCTGTCCTAAGGCATCACGGGTCGCCACCCACGGCCTCCAGGTAGCCCCGTTTTCAGGAGGGTTTTACCCCTCTGCATGGGGTTTCAGTCAGCGAATTTGTGGCCCCGACGACAGGGCCTCTCTCGTATATGATTCTGAAATGTCATTGTCATTCTAAAAACTAAATGCTGCATATCCATGTAGAAAAAGTAATGTTTTATTGTATATTTCGTTCTTAGTTCTCTAAATGAAATTGTGGATGTTTTTTTATGGGTAATATTGTTTTTTTTTTGGGGGGGGGAGGCAATACAGTGTCAGAAATGTGTTCCTTTAACTATTTTAGTAGTAAAACCCGTGCTTCTCCATGGTTACACCCGTATGAAATACTGCTGTTAAAAAGAAAATAACAGGAAACCTTTATGAAGTACTTACTTTTGATGGAGAAAAATACAGTTCACCAAAATTTACGGAAATTAATCTAGTAGTTTTGTTTTTATTTACGAAATTCTACTTTTATCCATAGCCGGAATTTCGTCGCCATTATGGTCGTCATTATGAATTTCGTCACTGCTTAACTCCCCTTAATATACTTCTTCATAAATAGAGATTTAAAATTGCATCAAACCAGAAAAAAAAAAACATGCTAATATTAATAAGTAATTCCTTCTTTTATTATTAAACATCTACTGGATAATTTTACATAAATTTTGCTGTACGTTAGTATTTTTCAATAGAAAGTATTTTATAAAATAATCCTGTTAATTTATTTATAAGTGCAATATATACTATGGGTGTAATCATGTAGAAGCACCGTAAAAACTAAGATCGAATACACAGAATAATTTAGATCATGATAAGATGTAAATTAAGTTTCTGCAAGATAATGATCGGTCTTTTTATATCGCACTCTACCATTCGCTCAGACATATTTATGGAGTCGCAGTCTTGTGTCAAAAAAATCGTCGGTTGTAAAATCTATAAAAGTAATTTCACTGTTATTAAACTATTTTAGGAATACAGTCTGGCAGGTTCAGGTTAGGTATAATAATTTTGGGTGGGGGATATTATAAAAGCAATGTTTAGTTTGTTTCATTATTTTTTATATACTAATGATTCATCACTTACCAAGGCCAAAAGCCACTCGAGGATAAGAGTTAGTGAAATGTTCAGTTGGATGATGGAACAGTACTATGAAAGGATTGAGAATTATGATTAATTCACAGAACGACATGACAGATATTTATTGACATTGGATTTGAAAACGACCATGTTGTAGCCCTTTTTTTGTTTTTAATATTTTGTTGCTGCATTATTATGTAAGAACAAAGTCTGGTACCGTCGTTCAGTATGTTTATAAGGATAATATACGTTTGGAAAAATATTGTTTCGACAATTTTTTATTTGTTTCCTGGGTTAGTCACTTATCCTGGACAACACCGGCACACGGGTACTGCCAATACTACATATTATCTATAATAAGTTATGAAAAAAAAAAGTTTTAAATGATGCAAAATATTTGAATAAGTGTGTAGACATTCTGTTATGGCAGTTGTTTGCAAAAATCCATATTTATAAAAAACGGGACAATATCATTGGCTAATATTTATGGAATCACATGAGTGCCCAACAAACACGCATTATAAAATCTACGAAAGTAACTTTCACAGGTAATTAAGACATTATATAAACAATGTTTGGTTTCTTCTCTGTTTTTTTTTTTTTTTCATTATTATGTAAGAACAAAGTCCAGTACCGTCGTTCAGTATAGTATACGTGTAAGAATATGTTTGGGAGAATATTATATAGGCAACTTTTTATTTGTTTCTTGTGTTAGTCACTTTACTCGGGCAACACCGGCACAAAGGTACCACCAGTATTAAATAGTTTTAAATGATGCAAAATATTTGAATAAGTGTGTACGTAGACATTCTTTTATGGCAGCCATTTGCAAAAATCTGTATTTATAAGAAACGGAACTGTTAGATGGAACAGATTTCCATCAAGGAAAAATAATGTTCAAAGGGAAATAACTCTTTACTCGTTATCTCGCTTGATAAAAACAGCATTTTGAAAAGCAGAGTTATGTGCCCCTGCATTTTGGCACCAGTCGACAATTTGAAAACATTTTAATGACAGTGACATTTCAGTGACAAACAATTAAATACGTCCTTATTTCAAAGTAAACTCTTTTCAGATGTATTTATATAATAAATAATTATTATTGTTGATCTCCACAGAATCGTTTTCATCCAAATTATTTCTTCATATTTCTGTCTTACCACTCACAAAACACCAACTTATTTCAGGAACGATATCATTAGCTGATAATATCTGGTGCTTTCCCAATGTAAGTAAATGGTGAATCTCCGACAGTTTAGTTTACCAAAAGAATTATCTGTCAGGATAGAATATCCATTCGATGATAAAGGTTTGAATTTCTTTTTATTATGCGAATAATACAGATTAAAAAATTCTGTACTTCATTCACCTGGCACAAGCAAATATCGAGTTGCAAGATCCATTGCTATTTAGGTCTGTTGGCGAAAAATATGACTTTTTTTATAGATATAGATTGATTGATTATTTATTGAAATAAAAAATGCAATAGTATAAAGTACCAAAAAATAGCGTTTTAAAATATAATTTAATTAAGAAATTAAATCCATCACAATACATTTCCATTTGTTCGTAAACAAGTCAGCCATTTAAATCTTTTGTTAATAATTGAAAAAAAAAAAGAATGAATTACTTTATGGCCTTTTGAAATGAATTTTGAAGCATTTAAACTGTTGAATATAAAGTCATTTTTTACTTGAAAATTCTTAGCAAATCCTCATATATTAAAAGGTTGAAACTTTTGAAAGCTATTTACATTAATAATTTTATAAATAGACACTAAAACAACATTATCATAACAACATTAGTTATAATCTTATAACAATTTGGTCTAATTAATAATTAAATGACCAAATGATACTGTAATAATTAAATTTAACTTTCAAAATTCGATTTAAAAAATAATTTTATAAAAAAGAACAAAAACAAAAAATAAAATGATTCCCGGGCAACGTCGGGTCGTTACAACTAGTATACAATGAACTGCTAGTGTTTGGTTTATTACTGTTATTTTCCCAAAAGTTAATCCTGTCTCGTTTCATAGCTGAGCCTACCTAACCTTAATATTACATTTTTCTAATGCAGGTCACCTGCAATACCACACACTTATATTTAAACTCACACACACAAAGTACAACATGAATGTTTTTCCAGCTTTTGTTCTGTTCTCAGAGACCATCTTCCTTTCTGAAAAGAGGGTTTATTACCTGAGTCGCTCTTACCCATAAGTGAATGGTGACTGGTCATTTTTGCATCCAATCCCAGGGTGCCTCTCCTTAGATAGCTGAACCTCTCCACATTAAAACAAACCTTGTGTTATACTTTGGTGGCCAAGTGGTTAATGACGCGGGCTGAGGACCTGGGTGTGCCGGGTTCGAATCCAGTTCGTTCCACAGAGACACTTTCATCAAAACAGGAAGAGGAAGTAAATAAAATACTTTACTATTGCCCCTGTAGGTAAGCAATTAAGTGTTGGATAATGGCCCTGTGGGAACGGATGCATCTTGAGGTGGACGTATCTGTGTTGGAAATCGTTGGTTTGGCTTGCGCGATTTAGTCCGAGTGGACCCGTACAGTCGAGTGCAGAATAGAGCTGTTCTCACACTTGGAGCTCACAGACGTGACAGGCCACCATTTTGATGAGACCTTTTAGGTCGGGAGTTCAAAGGAGTCAGGCTGTGATGAATGCACCTGCACATGGGGGTTCTGTGACGTCACGGGCTTTTGTGTGGGAAGCAGAGTTTTTGGTAGTCTGGGTTTTGGAGGCGAGCCGAACAGACGTGTTTTTCTATGTAGTCTTCAACATGATTGGGGGAATTAAATTCCCTAAGAAAATACAGATGTGAGATCTCTTCCCCCCCCCTCCTCAAATGTGATAAGGATTTAAGTTAGGAAGTAACTATGATAAGACAGTAATTTGGTCTCTCCCTCGACGTTAGTGAATATCTCCAAGCCGACGGATGACTAACGCCTGAAATAAAACAGAATTAAAAGTTTAAAAGATTGTTTGTCTCCTGAGTCGGTCATGAAGCTTTTTGTTGTAGCGGCGAGGTTCACGGCAGAAAGAAAGAAGAAAGAATTCAACCACTAGACGACACACCCCACCACACGACGAGGAAGAAGAGAGGGTACGAGAATTTAAAGGTATGCAACATATATGATTTTTAGTGTTAAAAATGACGAGTTGTTTAAACGAGAACTGCCACGACCCGTTCTAGGACGAGTATACAAAAAAAGAACTGCCACGGTCAATTCCCGGGACGCTATGTCACATAAGTAGAACTACAAAGTCTAATTTTTTTCAGAGCTTTCCTCCTCAAAACTTTTATATTCTTTTTTTGGCAAATGATGAGTTTGAAGGGTTAAACAGTTTCTTTAAAAATTCAAATAAAATTAGTGTATAGGCGATAATATATATATATTTTTAAAAAGATTGTGACATTAAGAATGTTTTGGAGTTAAAATCAATTTAGTATGACATAGTAATAGGGAAAAAAAGACGTTTTAATATTTTTTTTCGTTTTGGGCAATACAAAAAACAACATGGCGGCATCCCGTAAGACTCCATTTTGTGAAAATCATGCTTCTTGTATCATGTTTACACAATTCAAATGTGTTTTTCTTCAGATTGCATACGTTGGACTAAATAGATTTTAAGTTGAAATGTTTCTTCTTGAAATATTATTAAAAAGGAAAACAACATAAAACTATTTTTATTGCCTATACACAATTTTTGATGGCTTTATTTACCCGTTTTTGATCTATTAAATATCCGGGATTAGTTCTGATGACGGAAGGAAGATTAAATTTGGACTGTATAGCGAGATGTGTGCAGAAGAGTAGACTGGTATGGCCACGTTGAAAGAATGGATAAGAGTGCTTGGTTTAGTAGATGTAGAAAAGTTGAGGTAGCAAGTTCAGTTCACAGTGGGGGGGGGCAAAGAAAACATGGGAGGAAGTGATAAAAATGGACCTGAGGGAAAGAGGGATAAATAAAGACCTGTCCAGAAATAGGTTAGTTTTGAAGTTACTATGGTGTGATTTTGTAAATGGACTCTTCCAGAGACTATGAATAGAGTTGTGACTAAGTCATCGGCGCCATTCATTTGCCGTCCGGTGACGATGATGGACATACCAGTCGAGGATTCGTTCTCGACAATCAGTCCGGCAGAAACTGGGCCATTTCGGTGGCTTTTATCTGCCGGGCTGAGGTATACTGTCCTGGGTTTTCCTAGGAGGTGCACCCTCCCAGGCCTTGCCTCCCCTCTTTGAGGAGGAGTAAGTTTATTGCTTGCTGCCTGAGGTGCCCTGACTGGGGAATGCCGACGGGGTTTCCCAGACTATTTTTGATAGGCCAGAGTTCTCTTTCTTTAGGGGCGCTGGCTTCATTCTTCCCCACCTTCCCGACCTTGTGTCACATATTCCTGCGGTGGGAGGGAATTAAATACCGTCATTGGTGGCAGTCATCGCCACAGTATCGGATGCAGACTTTCTGTAACATACTATTTCTGTACTTCTGTAAATACACCCTTGTAAATATACCACCATGTTGTCTTAATTATTATCAGTCCTTCAAGGTCACAACACTAGAGTCGATCTACACCCGAAATAGGGTAGATCAACATCACACCATAACAGAAGTCAATTTCTTAAAACCGTCCAACGCATGCCAGCATGTAAAACGAACGTTAAACCGAATATGATGATATTCTAAACTAAATATCTGTCTTCTTTGCCGCCATAATTTGCATACCATTTTTTTTATATTCCCCTCTCGCTACTTCTCTCCCTGTAGTAATCATATAAATTTGTCCAGCTATTGTAGCCATTCCCTTCTACTTTATGGTACTAGCAAAAAACAACAACTTTCATATTTGACCTCGTTTTCAGATTGCAGCATACAACTTCCTTCAGCACGGATTGTTGAGGTTGTTTGTGCATCCATCAGTACACATAGGTTTAAGTACCTGTTCGAATTCCAAACACGAGGAGGGGGTGTCTAAATCTACAATATCTATGACCACCTCTGTGAACTAATTTGTCTTTGCATGAAGTGTCACGAATCAGATTTCTTAGAAGTCTTTTTTTCTTGAAAACAGTAAATTTTATCTTATTTTCACATATGTTGCAATGGAATTAGATATTGTTGATATATATATATATATATATATATATATATGGGTGATTGGAAAGTAACTCCCTATTATTAAGTGCTCGTAATTTATTACTTAAATATAATTTTTACAAGTAATGAATATGGTGTATAGCATGGGGTTTTATTCAAAATTCGATATGGGTGCCAGCAATCGCCACCAGCTTCTAAAGCTGCCAGGAAACCGCATCAACTGATTTCACAAGGAACTTTTTTTCTATTTTTTTTTTTACGTATGAGTCAACACTTTCTCAAGGCTAAAAACCCATTCGAAGATTAGGGTCAACAAGATGGGTAGATTGACAGATGAATGGTGATGAATACTATGAGAGTATTGAAAACAGCATTTTTTCCCCATTGTCAAAAACATTGCTCATTGAATATGAGGACTAAAGGAAAAAATGACGTCTAATTCCATTCATTTCTTGTAAGAATTATATTTCAGTAATAACTTACAAGTCTAGGGCGTTACTTTCAAATCACCCTATATATATATATATATATATATATATATATATATATATATATATATTGTAAGTAGTGATAAATGGATGTTTACGGATGTGTCATGACTTGTGTGTATGAATATATATTTTGTTTATACATGTAAGTGGCTAGCGTTGGTAATTCTCTGTGAGTGCCAATTGCACAAATCTGAAATCGAGATGAATTTCTCAAACCCGTGAAATTTAACATAAAATGATCCCCTATTTCCAGGACATTCTAATTTTTTTAGGGCAGAACCAAAAAATATTTTTGCTATGGGAGATAAATTCTGTACGTGTTTTGAAAGTAGGGAGGGGGCATGGTGAAAGGTTAGTAAAAATAGTAATTACTTACCCTACCACTAACACTATGTCCACGTGGTAAGCCCCTAAAAAGAATTTTCCTTAAATTTAAGTCCGAGTGAATTGGCAAGCCTCCTCTAAAAAAACCTCCCTTAACCTACCACTAACCTTGAGTACGAGTAGCAGCCCCTTCCCCCCAAACAAACAAAAAACTTGTAAAATCATACGTAAGCACCTAAAAGGTAGACACCGCTAGACTTGCCTGGAAACGAGGGAGGGGGTCATTTTACGTTAAATTTATATGCAAAGTTCATCTCCCACTCTAAATTCTAAAATAATTGTTTTTTTTCTTCTTTCTGGCAAATTTTTCAGAGTGTTCCCACATAATCGCCTAAAATGTAGAATTTCATTGGGTGGAGGGGTAAAAACATGATTTTGAGGTATGGTTGAGTGTTGAAACGCAACACTTTTCGTAGTTATAGCTTCGTAATTTTGAAAATGACATTTATCACATTTTGCATTTGAACTCCTCATTTATATAATAGATGTATATTTTTATATATATATATATATTATACATTTAGATTTTTCACTTTGAAGATAGTTTAGTCAGTGAAGACCGGGATTAGTCCAATAAAAATAAGCTCGATGATACTCGATTACAGTATGTTACAGAGCATTTATATGTGATTTTTTGAAGGCTTACCAAAACATTCCGTTCAGGAGATCATTCATCACCACAAAAGACTTTTCTTTCAAACTTGTATGTTGTGTTTTCTTCTGATGGAATAGATGTGGAATGCCCACACTATCAGTGGCTTGGAACGGTAACTTGTGTACTGTGTTTTGACTGTTTTTTTGTTTGTGTGGGGGGGGGATGCTTTTCATCGTTGTACCGCTGACGAGGTGTATTATTGCACATTCTTCCTGTTTCTTTTGAATGCATTTGGGACTAATTTCTTTCGGGTTTTGCTTAGCAGCAACAATACTGTGAAAATCTAATGAGCTACTTTTTTTTTAGACATTTTTTAGTTTTGGTCTCTTTTTTTCTTGTCCTCTTCTTAAGTGACCTCAATTAAGGCACCCCCAAATTGTGTATTGTCAGTTGTTGAAACTCTTACTCCAGGTACTTAATTCCCCTGATGATCTGCCAAGCAAGGACCTGCTTGGTAGTGAAACACGTGTAGGAAGAAACTCTTTAATTTGATATATATGATAAATAAATAAACTTTGAAAGAAAAAAAATATTTTGTGGTGATGAATGATCTCCTGAACAGAATGTTTTGGTAAGCCTTCAAAAAAATCACATATATATATGTGTGATGAATACCCGTCCAGGACAGGTAAACTTTATTCCCCAAACAGAACAGTTTTACACCAATTTTATATCCCCTTACGAAGATTAAAATCAAGATATAATAATACTAAACATTATGTCTAGAATCCTTATTCTAATTCTAGAAAATATCTAAAATTTAAGGTTTAAGCTAAAGGGGTCTTAAGAAGAAACTGAAATCCAGTGAATCTTGCTTAATATGTGTCTAATAATCATGGTTTAAATTCAATGCAAATCTGATTCATTTGAATTGTCCAATGGGAGGTTGTGCCCATATTATGCCCCCTAAAAAGCCTTTAAAATCCCCCAAACAAACTGGAATTTGAGGAATATTTATTAATTGATATCTGATACCTTTTGTTAAAATTTCACACAACTCAGAGGTATCTGAATTTTCACAAAAGGCCTTTGCCTAAAACTAAATATAGCCCACATTTGGACCCATTATCAGTTAATTAGTTTAGGAGTGAATCCTATGTACATAGAAATATATAAACACTAGTAGAATACTCATCCCATGTCGGGTATAAGCAATAACTACAGCATTAGTTCATTTTACTGTTTTCTTTCTTTGGGAGGTATGCTATGGTTTCGGTGGCACCTCCCTAAATGGTCTAGTTTTAAAAAATAATGTGCTCACATTACACGCCCTGTTGCCTATAATACATATTCCATAATGATAAGTTCAATAATTTAGGATTTAACCAAGCATACACATATTATTCACGCTCACAAACATGCAACGATCCTTTTAAAAATGTATTGCTTAATATAACTCAACATTTGATGGAAATAAATTTTTTTTCACTATTAAACTTTTTATATCTAACTTATTTTAGAAGCTTTTTGGGAGCGTGTGCGTGTTTGGGTGGGCGCATCCCCTAAATGGTAAAGTTTACAAAAAAAAAAAAATTAATGTGCCCATGTTGTTCACCAGGTTACCGAGAATATATATTCCAAAATTCATAATGATCGGTTCATTAGTTTAAGAGTTTATCCTGTACAACGAAATATAATACCTAACTTTATCTACATGTATTCCTAAAATGTTAAAATTTACAAAAATAATATGCCATATTACTCACCGTGTTGCTTAGAATATATATTCCAAAATTCATAATGATTCGTTCATTAGTTTAGGAGATTATCCTATACATAAAATTATATATATATATATATATATATAAACAACATTTTGCTACATTCCAAAGACCAAGATTTTATTCATCTTACCAATCATTTTTTCAAAACAAATAACTTTGGTACAATTACGGATCTGTTTCGTTCAACAGAAGAAGAACCGATATTTGTATATTAATCCCGAATCTTTTTTCCATGGACTCATCAGAAAACCAGAAAGTTCTCAATCAGAAAAAATACATAAGCAAGGACACAAGCTAGTAAAAATAAGGACACAAACAAATCATTAAAACTGGATCAAAATATTTTTGTCGATTTGTTTGAACATATTCATTTGGTAAAATGAGCTTTATTAGGCAGAACTCGACATTTTATACAGTGAAGCTTGGAAGAAAAAACGAGGAGCAGAAAAAACGGCAGTAAAAGGGGGAAGATGTAGTGGGTGGGTTGTAGGTGATTGGAGATGCAATTCGGGATTACTTTTTCTTCAATAGATCTTTGATTTTTTTGTATCGTTGCAATGTTTTGTAGAATGTTTGTTTGCTTATCCATTCCGACAGTATGTGGAAGTAAATATGAAATAAAAATTTCAGACAAAATTAGTTTATGGAATAGTGGATAAGTAAGAACACGCTAGTAGAAATAAGGACACAAACACTGGAACAAGATATTTCGGTTGATTCCTTCGACATATAAGGTCATATTACCAAATGAATATGTTTGAACGAATCGACCGAAATATCTTGGTCCAGCTTTAATAATGTGCTTGTGTCCTTATTTCTACTAGAATGTTACCTTGCTTATCCATTATTCCATAAACTGATTTTCCATTTTGTCTGAAATTTTAATTTAATATTGACTCCCTCACATATAAACATATCTAACTTTATATAAATCCAGATAACAGTGATGAAAAAGAAAATGAATTGTGCTGGCCAACCTGAAGATGAGCTAAACCAGCGGTTCTCAACCGGGGGGGAGGGGGGGGGCACAGGGGATGGGATTTCAGGATTTCAAGAGGAGAATTGGCACCACAGATTAGCAGACACAAACCGGATCCAGGGCCGCAAAAAACACAGTGTGCATCGCCTATCACTACTGAAATGTCATGTTGGATTTTCTCTCCACTAGAGTTTGTATTAAATGCTATTATGTTAACGTTAGTTATTATTGTTAGTATGAATGAACATTTTGAGTCAGACATTTTTTGGAAAGAGGAAATATCATTTTGATACATGATGAAAGGGTTCACGGGCTAAAAAAGGTTGAGAATCACTGAGCTAAATGATTTCATCTTAAAAAAGAGAAAAAAAAACAAAGAAGAAAACAAAAAAGGAAACAAAGAAGGGAACAAAAAAGGAAACAAAAAACAAAACAAATAAGAAAACAAAAAAGGAAACAAATAGCTGAGAAGAGTTTATTTGTAATATACAGTAAGAAATACTTAATACCTTAAATAATACAAATTGTACAACATTTTATTTTCTAGTTTTACCTGAAAATAATAATGATGATAATGACAATGATGATGATGATGAGTATAGCGGGGAGGGGCGGATTGGTATTCCAGAATGCACTAGGCAAATATCTAAAAAATGTCTATTTATGTAGGCTCTCATCGTAAGGGTGCAGTGTGTGTGGGGGCATAAATTGTTGAAGCAAGATGGGTCAGGTAAGGTAACATCATAAAATTGGACCCAATACAGGGACATTTTGAAATTATACAAGATGGGGATTTGTATACGAAATACTCCCTCCCAATGTCTATTTAAAAAAAAAAACCCTTAAAAAATATGTTAGAGTTTGTTAGGTTGCTTTGTATGGTACATGATAGAAGATTGAAACTGCTGTAGAGAGGCTGCAAATTTAGTTATCATCGTAGGCGATTAGGTGCGAGGCAACACTAACGCACACATTCACCAGCATATCGAGATTTTTGGGGCTCTGTCTCCTATCAACCCAATCCGCTCCTGAATGAGTATTACAAATTTGATACAAAACAATTGTGAGGAGATGGAAAAAAAACTGTTCATCTCTTGACTAAAATCGACTAAGAGCATCAATAAAACAACAAAACAAAAAATGGGAAATTTAATTTTGCTGTTTTTTTTTTCCACACAAACTAATAAATTTAATTTTGCCTGGGTTTTTTTCCACACAAAATAATAAATTTAATTTTGCTGGGTTTTTTATACACAAAAAATGGGAAATTTAATTTTGTTGTTGTTTTTTTTCTTTTTACACAAAAAATGGGAAATTTAATTTTGCTGTTTTTTTTACACACAAAATGGTAAATTTAATTTTGTTGTTTTTTTTTTCTTCTTACACAAAAAATGGGAAATTTAATTTTGCTGTTTTTTTTTACACACAAAATGGTAAATTTAATTTTGTTGTTTTTTTTACACACAAAATGGTAAATTTAATTTTGTTTTTTTTTCTTTTTACACAAAAAATGGGAAATTTAATTTTGTTGTTTTTTTTTCTTTTTACACAAATAATGGGAAATTTAATTTTGCTGTTTTTTTTTCCACACAAGATGGTAAATTTAATTTTGTTGTTTTTTTTCTTTTTACACAAAAAATGGGAAATTTAATTTTGCTGTTTTTTTTACACACAAAATGGTAAATTTAATTTTGTTGTTTTTTTTTTCTTCTTACACAAAAAATGGGAAATTTAATTTTGCTGTTTTTTTTTACACACAAAATGGTAAATTTAATTTTGTTGTTTTTTTTTACACACAAAATGGTAAATTTAATTTTGCTGGGTTTTTTACACAAAAAATGGGAAATTTAATTTTTTTTTTATACACAAAAAATGGGAAATTTTATTTTGTTATTTTTTATGCACAAAAAATGGTAAATTTAATTTTGCTGGGTTTTTTATACACAAAAAAATGGGAAACTTAGTAACACTAAATTTCCCATTTTTTGTGTATAAAAAAAACAATAAAATTAAATTTCTCATTTTTTTGTGTATAAAAAATACACAAAAAAAATGAGGAATTTAATTTTATTGGTTTTTTATACACAAAAAATGGGAAATTTAGTTTTGCTGTTTTTTTACAGAAAAAATGGAAATGGTGAAGGCAACTATCACAAGAATGCAATTTTTATCAAATTTAAAAAATAAAAAACAACAAAATAAAAACAATTTATGCATTGAATGCTGTGCAAACCTAAAAGCCTTTCATCTCTTAATTTTTTTTTGCAAAATATGAAAAACAAAATGAAATGATAGATTTTGATTGGTTTAATCAAAAAGGACAGCGTTTTTTATCTTCAAATTGAAAGACTGCAAATAAACATAAAACAATAATTGTCTGGCGCTTCCTTAGATTTCCAGACATCTGTAGATTGGAACTCTGTTCTCTTACGATTTTCATTAACAAGTTATACATCTGTGTCCATCAAAAATGGCTGATGTAACATTTGAAACACTTGGTTAGAAAATAATTTGCGTGTGTGTTGTGTGTGTATGTTGCATGTATTGTGTGTGTGTTTGTTGCATGTATTGTATGTGTGTGTTGCGCATGTTGTGGGGGTAGTTTGGCAAGTTTTTCAAATACCCCCCCCCCCCAAAAAAAAAAATTAAAAGAAAGAATGTAACAGTGCAAAACGAAAAACCTGTTTGTCGAACACAATTATTATGTTGAATAAATGAATCAGTAGAAAAGAGAAATCAATTCATGGGATTGTCAACAATTCTAAGAAAGAAAAGTGAAATTGATAAGATTGGAAATTTAGTAATGCATAATTTGGGGAGAGGGGATCATTTTTCAGGTTTCGGTTTCCGATAGAGTGCACAATGATTAAAAGAATTAAAATTTCTTAAAAAATAATTTTTTTTTTCAAGCAAGGCATATTGCCACTGAAGCGTAAGGGGCTACTGTGATAGGAGTCGGATTTATAAGGGGGCAACCTGGGTGGGGAGTCGAGCAGAAAGATGTTTGTTCACATTACATTTGAATTTCTGCATGTTGGTACGATCGGAGAAACAGGGAGCTAGGAGGGAATTCCAAAGTAAAAAGCTATCAGAGTAGAAAATCGTCCGTTATCTAAGGACCTATAGTGTTTATAATAATAATAATAATGATGATAATAATAATAGTCGTCCACTCTATAATAAAGAGCAATGTGTATCTATTTGTAAATATATATCCATCCCGTCACACAAAATCTTCCCAACGTATAAGAGAAGAGAAAACGCAAATCTATTTCCGTAATCAGTTTTTTAAATTCTTTTTTTCCCTTTCTATACCGATTTATACGTTTTTTTCTTTTCTTTTTAAAAACTTTCCGGTTTAGGACGTTTTTTCTCTCTCTTTTATTCCTTTATATGAGCAATGATTGTTCTCTTTTAACTTCATCTTTAACTATTTCCAGCATCATTTTTTTTAATATCTAGCCTCTTGCCCCAACTCCCAATAATTAAAGGCAGAAAATAAAAAAAGCAAAGTTATGGTTGTTGTTTTTTCTTTAGGTCATCAGAAATGACTTGCATTTATTTTCAACTCGTGATAGTTCAGTGTTATTCTATTGCAATAAAATTATATATAATATATAAAAAAGGTTGATATAGTTCGCTTAAAGCATTGTGTGTAGTATATGTAGAGAGATAATTAAGGAGGCAATTACAAAGCGGAAATGTATGGGATATAGGCAGAATTGAAAGCAAGACTGGTCCAAAAGTGAAATGAGTTTTTCCGGTTTTTTCCCCTTTTATTATTATGACTTATTTTTAATTACTTGCTTATTATTTATAGCAAGATATGTATCAATACTTTGCCATTCTGTGTTGCCATTTACTTTACTATTGTAGGATGTTCAAGACAAATTTGATCATCTTTTAGATTCTTTCATTTCGAAACCATTTGAAGTATTTAATAGCAGTAAAGTGCAACAGATAGCCGTTTGTGTACTATTTGTGGGTTTGAGAGCTGGACAGAATGGACGACTGGAAAATACCGGAATATTGAGTGACCTGCATCATGACGATTTGTGCCTGATTAAAAACTTCAGAAATCTTAGCTGTGACTGAGTGCTTTTTGAATACCTTGAAAGCTACGAGATGTGAGTTGAAGAATTGCGACGGAGATGTGGAATCAGTGGCTAGCAGGCATTTTGATAGTGAATTTTGTTGTGCAGACACAAAGAAGCTGCAAGAGGGGGAAAAAAGAAAGGTTTGGTAAGATCCCGGCAACGCAATGCGGATCTTGGTGATAGAGATGGGCATCGGAGTGGCGACTATGAAGAAAATGCTGAACAAGGATTTTTGCTACTCTTCATACAAGAGTCACAAGGGCCAACTACTCACCACCAAGATCAAAGAGAATCGCCTTATGAAAGCCAAGAAACTCCTCAACAAGTTCAAACACAAAGTTGAGATGGGGATGCTCTGGTATTCTTCTCAGACCCAGTTGCACAATGTGCATAACAACAGGTAGATAGCGGACAGTCCGCACAAAGTCCTGTGTGTTATGAAGACCAAGTTCTCTCAAACTGATGTTCTTTGGGGTAATTTCCAGTAAAGGCCACGTCATGTCACCCTACATCTTTGGAAAGGAACTTGGACTCAATTCAGATGGCCATATTGAGTTGCTGTCCACTGTTTTCAAGTGCTGAGTGGAGAGGGTGACAGCAGGACTCGGCTCTGTATCACACCTCTGGTAAAACCGAGAAGTGACTGTCTGAAAACTTCCACGACTTCACTAATCCCAACATCTCCTTCACCACCACCAACTTGTCTGATTGTAACTTGATGGACTATCCTATGTGGAGTGCAGTTTAGAACGACACCAACCGTACCGCCTGCAACACCAAGGATGAGCTGATTGCCAGGGTCAAACTGGTATTCAAGCGTCTTTTGAAGGACACTGGAAACTGCATGCTCCAGGTTCAAATACGCCTAGAGGCTGGGGTGGAAGTTCAGAGTGGCTTCTTTGTAGGAGCTGTATTCAGCAAAAGATCCTCTAAAAGATACACTTTGAATTTTGAGAATACATCAATTATTGGCCAAGATATGACGTTTTTCTTTCATTTCCAAAAAGTGTTGAATTTGTTTTGTACACTCAGTGGAAGGTGAATTAAATCAAATTATATTTTGTTTTCTATTATTTTTATCTTTATTGTTATTACTCCCTTCCCTCTGGTGAGAAACAGTTGGTGCAGTCAGAAAAACATTCCGGATGTTAGTATTGTTATAATAACTCTGTGTGTGTGTGATTTTCAAAGTCAGACCCAAATAGCAATCTTTCTGACATATCAATACTTGATTTGAACTATTCTATTTTTCGTTTCTTCAATCCACTTTGTTAACACAAATATATTTTTTTGGTGTCAGTTTTTTTCTAAAAATACTTATTCTAACCAAGAAAAGTTTTAGAGTGGTGACTTTTTCCCTGACTCATCGAATATTCCTATACATTAAAAGGGAAGTAATCATGTCCCGAATTATTTCCATTCACTTCTACAAAAATAAATATCTGAAATTTTTAAACATTGAAGGGAAGTAACGTTTGAAAAATTCCCATTTCACAAAATAATGTGCTTACAAAATTACCAAAATTACTTTCCATTTATTCGTAAACTTAGGCATTTTTTCTTTTACTCCCAGGCAACACTGGGTAATTTATTACAATCAATTTATTATATTCCTGTTAATCCAGTGAGGTGTTAAGAGAAATATTATACAAAAATGAACATACAAATGAGTATGTTCAACTGAGAGTCAATTATCCCTTAAATCTGAACTTTTCAAAAACTATTTTTCTCGCCAGAGAGCAAACCATCTTGAGATATAATAAGATGCTTTGAATACTATTTGATAAATTGTTTTTGAAAAGTCCGAATTTAAGGGATAATTGACTTTCAGTTGAACATACAAGAGAAAATAATTTCCCAAGTTTATTGATACTCAATTTACAATATTGAGCATCCACTATCATATTAGGAATTTTCTATGTTATCCTTGGATACTATCTTTTGGGATATCCTTGAAAATGATATGAGAGAGAGAGAGAGAGAGAGAGAGAGAGAGAGAGAGAGAAAATAATAATCATCCCACTCTGACATTTAAACATTGCTTCAATAACCGAACCAACGGATGGTCAGTTTATTTCCCGCTCATGGTCAGTAAACATCCTGCACTAATGTGCCATGAAATGTTTGGATTCATTAGCAATCTTTTTTATTTTTATTTTTTTTAGTGAAATACCATTTATCGAACCAATTAAAAAAGGGTAAATGAAAACTAAAGGGAATGCAGTGACAACAACTGGACTAAAAAGAACCAAAGAACTTAATTCAAAGTGATGAAAAAAGTAAGACATGTTTGAGAGGCCACGCAATTTGAACAAATCTTGTAAGTTTCCACATAGGATTCTATGCATGCTATTATTATTTTAACCACTTTAAATGTGTGATCGCTCCCCTATCTCCAACAGGATTGTGGCAGATCTGAAACAAGTTGCAGTTTGACACATTTTCGTTGAATATTATATTAAATAAGCATTTTGTTGGAATGTGTCATATTTGAAACAAAAAGCATTTAAGGGTTAAAAACAAAAAAATCTACAATATTTTAAACTATCACCATTTGAAATCTTAGAACTACCATGGCTGACAATATATACAATTATTTTTCATGAAATGGAAAAACTGGAGAATATTTCATTTTTGGTTTATTTAAAAAAAGAAATTGTGACAAAACTGGATGATTTCAAATTGTGATTTTGTTAGAAATATAAATAAGTGATAGCAAAAAAGAACAAAAAACAAGATTAAAAGCTTTGTCCTAATTATTATAAACTTCATTTCATTGAATAAAAAAAATTGCAAGAGGATTACTTAATGTTTTTTTTTCTTTCTAACTAGCAGGGCTACTCGACGTTTCCCGGGCAAAAGTGTAACATATTTCTATTAAAACTTCTATCTCTTTACCCCTCTCTATCTTTTTCTTGTTTCCCCTCTCTCTTTCTACACCGCCCTCTCTTTCTCCTCTGCCCAGCCCATTCCTCTCCCTGGACATACACACACACTAACACAGACAACTCTCCTTCATTTCGATTCCTTGAATAATAAGGGAAGTGACTTCTTGCTTAAAAAATCAGAGTTACTTCACTTTAGTACATGAAAATGCCAGGAAAACCGACACCCCCTGACAAAATCTGTGCCAGTTTAGGGTCAAAGAATAAATAATTTTTTCTAAATTTTAGATATTATTCATTTCGGGCAACGCTTATCAAGAATATGCCAACTTTGTGGGTGTTTGTTCTAGAGTTTTAGCTGGACATGCATGCACGTACGCACGCATGCACACATACAACTTCCCTTTATAAGAAAGGACACTTTTAATGTTGTATTTTCAGTTTCTAAGAATACATATCTCAACAGAAAAGTGTTGTAGATTATTATTTTTTTTTTTTTTTTTCAAAGATATTTTAGTAATTGAAGAGTGACCAAACAAAAATTAAAATGTGTTTTTATTGAATAAAAGCTAAAGAAATAACAGGAAAATTCATTTGTCTTTTGGGGTTTGGACATCATAATACCCCCACCCTTTCATTAATGCATTTTTTCCATCAGCTTGTCATACTAAATCATTAAAATGCATTTTAATACTGAAATATGCCCTATTTTGTTAAAAAAAAAAGTAGAAAATATTGAAACTGTTGATGACCACTGTCCCCCGAAAGCTGTGCGAAATGTTTTATAACTTGCACACAAATGAAAAAGATGTGCACATATTTTTAGATAGAATTATTTTCTTGTTTTCAGTCGACAAATTAATATAATTTAATAATAGATAATGTAGCATTTTTTAATATTTTTATCTTCAACTAATTAGATCAATATTAAATATTCTTGACATTGTTGTTACATAAATGACTTGAAATTAAAAATAAATTAAAAAAAATAATAACATTAACATTTTCGCAATATAATTTGCCTTATTTATGAAAATTCATTTTTCAAGGTTATTAAAAACAATGAAATCTAGAATAATACAGATTTGGGCGATTGTGCAGTATAGTTAACAAGAAAAATGGGGTGAAAATAAAAGACAACAAATAACTGTTACCAAACGCAAGAAAATTTACTTTTCTACTTAACCGTATAATTTTATTGTGTGTTTACTGATTGTAAGATTTATTATTGTCACTTTTACTTACCAAAGCCAGCATTGTTTCTGTCATGGCTGCCAATTTTGCTGGAACTTGCTTATGAATTTCAGGCTTAAAATAATTAAAAAAACTTATCCTAATCCAATTCGCACTACCTTCGGACTTAGGCTAACAGTTTCAATAACCCCCTATAAAAAAAATCTTTTTTACTATGTTTTAAGCCCGAAATTATCAAGCAAGTCAAAATTGGTGACCATGACAGAAACCACGCGAGCTTGATAAATAAATACATAGATAATAAATCTTACAATCAGTAAACACACATGAAAATTATACGGTTAAGTAAAAAAAGTAAAATTTCTTGTGTTTGGTAACAGTTATTTGTTGTCTTTTATTTTCACCCCTTTTTTCTTGTTAATTATCGCACAATCGCCCAGATTTTAAAATGGTATATATTTGCTGGGGGGTCTTAGTATGGGTGGTCAGTGGTGTGTGAGTGTGCACATAGTTTGAAAAGAACGAAAGACATTTGCACAAGTTCAATTTCTATGCATAGGCAAAAGGGAAACATTGATTTGGCCAACGATTAAGGAGTGCGGAAAAAAGCCACCAAATAATAACTGTACATCAGCAAGAAAAAATACTTGTAATAGAAACGAAACAATTGTTTGTTCCAATATTTTTTTATACAAGGTTTGAGATCTTTTTGTACATTTTTTTTTAATACCTTTTTTGTTTTTAAATATGGAATAATTCTTTCTCCTATCTTGAGAAAAAATATTTTGAAAGAAATTTTCAGGAAGCAAAGATTAAATGAAAGAAGAAATAAATAATGATATTCACAGTGGATTTTTGCATACCTTCTTTGAAATGTTCAATTGCAGAAACTGACATTGACAAATTTATAAAAGATTAAAATCAGGTGACAATCATTTCAAAAGTCAACCAGACTTGATGAGAATGAGGAAGAGTTTAATAGAGCATCCATTGAATGGCTTCATCAATTGAACCTATTAAAAAAGAACACAGTAGTTTTGGGTTTTTTTTTTGTTGTTTTACTTCTCCATATATTTAATAAATCTAACAGATTTTGTTTTACTTCTCCATTTATTTAATAAATCTAACAGATTTTGTTTTACTTCTCCATTTATTTAATAAATCTAACAGATTTTGTTTTACTTCTCCATTTATTTAATAAATCTAACAGATTTTGTTTTACTTCTCCATTTATTTAATAAACCTAACAGATTTTGTTTTACTTCTCGATTTATTTAATAAACCTAACAGATTTTGTTTTACTTCTCCATTTATTTAATAAATCTAACAGATTTTGTTTTACTTCTCCATATATTTAATAAATCTAACAGATGTTGTTTTACTTCTCCATATATTTAATAAACCTAACAGATTTTGTTTTACTTCTCCATTTATTTAATAAATCTAACAGATTTTGTTTTACTTCTCCATTTATTTAATAAATCTAACAGATTTTGTTTTACTTCTCCATATATTTAATAAATCTAACAGATTTTGTTTTACTTCTCCATTTATTTAATAAATCTAACAGATTTTGTTTTACTTCTCCATTTATTTAATAAATCTAACAGATTTTGTTTTACTTCTCCATTTATTTAATAAATCTAACAGATTTTGTTTTACTTCTCCATTTATTTAATAAATCTAACAGATTTTGTTTTACTTCTCCATTTATTTAATAAATCTAACAGATTTTGTTTTACTTCTCCATTTATTTAATAAATCTAACAGATTTTGTTTTACTTCTCCATTTATTTAATAAATCTAACAGATGTTGTTTTACTTCTCCATATATTTAATAAATGTAACAGATTTTGTTTTACTTCACCATTTATTTAATAAATCTAACAGATTTTGTTTTACTTCTCCATATATTTAATAAATCTAACAGATGTTGTTTTACTTCTCCATATATTTAATAAACCTAACAGATTTTGTTTTACTTCTCCATTTATTTAATAAATCTAACAGATTTTGTTTTACTTCTCCATTTATTTAATAAACCTAACAGATTTTGTTTTACTTCTCCATTTATTTAATAAATCTAACAGATTTTGTTTTACTTCTCCATTTATTTAATAAATCTAACAGATGTTGTTTTACTTCTCCATATATTTAATAAATCTAACAGATTTTGTTTTACTTCTCCATATATTTAATAAATCTAACAGATTTTGTTTTACTTCTCCATTTATTTAATAAATCTAACAGATTTTGTTTTACTTCTCCATTTATTTAATAAATCTAACAGATGTTGTTTTACTTCTCCATATATTTAATAAATGTAACAGATTTTGTTTTACTTCTCCATTTATTTAATAAATCTAACAGATTTTGTTTTACTTCTCCATTTATTTAATAAATCTAACAGATTTTGTTTTACTTCTCCATTTATTTAATAAATCTAACAGATTTTGTTTTACTTCTCCATTTATTTAATAAATCTAACAGATTTTGTTTTACTTCTCCATTTATTTAATAAATCTAACAGATTTTGTTTTACTTCTCCATATATTTAATAAATCTAACAGATTTTGTTTTACTTCTCCATTTATTTAATAAATCTAACAGATTTTGTTTTACTTCTCCATTTATTTAATAAATCTAACAGATGTTGTTTTACTTCTCCATATATTTAATAAATGTAACAGATTTTGTTTTACTTCTCCATTTATTTAATAAATCTAACAGATTTTGTTTTACTTCTCCATTTATTTAATAAATCTAACAGATTTTGTTTTACTTCTCCATTTATTTAATAAATCTAACAGATTTTGTTTTACTTCTCCATTTATTTAATAAATCTAACAGATTTTGTTTTACTTCTCCATTTATTTAATAAATCTAACAGATTTTGTTTTACTTCTCCATATATTTAATAAACGTAACAGATTTTGTTTTACTTCTCACTATATTTAATAAACGTAACAGATTTTGTTTTACTTCTCCATTTATTTAATAAACCTAACAGATGTTGTTTTACTTCTCCATTTATTTAATAAATCTAACAGATTTTGTTTTACTTCTCCATTTATTTAATAAATGTAACAGATTTTGTTTTACTTCTCCATTTATTTAATAAATCTAACAGATTTTGTTTTACTTCTCCATTTATTTAATAAATCTAACAGATTTTGTTTTACTTCTCCATTTATTTAATAAATCTAACAGATTTTGTTTTACTTCTCCATTTATTTAATAAATCTAACAGATTTTGTTTTACTTCTCCATTTATTTAATAAATCTAACAGATTTTGTTTTACTTCTCCATATATTTAATAAACGTAACAGATTTTGTTTTACTTCTCACTATATTTAATAAACGTAACAGATTTTGTTTTACTTCTCCATTTATTTAATAAACCTAACAGATGTTGTTTTACTTCTCCATTTATTTAATAAATCTAACAGATTTTGTTTTACTTCTCCATTTATTTAATAAATGTAACAGATTTTGTTTTACTTCTCCATTTATTTAATAAATCTAACAGATTTTGTTTTACTTCTCCATTTATTTAATAAATCTAACAGATTTTGTTTTACTTCTCCATTTATTTAATAAATCTAACAGATTTTGTTTTACTTCTCCATTTATTTAATAAATCTAACAGATTTTGTTTTACTTCTCCATTTATTTAATAAATCTAACAGATTTTGTTTTACTTCTCCATTTATTTAATAAATCTAACAGATGTTGTTTTACTTCTCCATATATTTAATAAATGTAACAGATTTTGTTTTACTTCTCCATTTATTTAATAAATGTAACAGATTTTGTTTTACTTCTCCATATATTTAATAAATCTAACAGATGTTGTTTTACTTCTCCATATATTTAATAAACCTAACAGATTTTGTTTTACTTCTCCATTTATTTAATAAATCTAACAGATTTTGTTTTACTTCTCCATTTATTTAATAAACCTAACAGATTTTGTTTTACTTCTCCATTTATTTAATAAATCTAACAGATTTTGTTTTACTTCTCCATTTATTTAATAAATCTAACAGATGTTGTTTTACTTCTCCATATATTTAATAAATCTAACAGATTTTGTTTTACTTCTCCATATATTTAATAAATCTAACAGATTTTGTTTTACTTCTCCATTTATTTAATAAATCTAACAGATTTTGTTTTACTTCTCCATTTATTTAATAAATCTAACAGATGTTGTTTTACTTCTCCATATATTTAATAAATGTAACAGATTTTGTTTTACTTCTCCATTTATTTAATAAATCTAACAGATTTTGTTTTACTTCTCCATTTATTTAATAAATCTAACAGATTTTGTTTTACTTCTCCATTTATTTAATAAATCTAACAGATTTTGTTTTACTTCTCCATTTATTTAATAAATCTAACAGATTTTGTTTTACTTCTCCATTTATTTAATAAATCTAACATATTTTGTTTTACTTCTCCATATATTTAATAAATCTAACAGATTTTGTTTTACTTCTCCATTTATTTAATAAATCTAACAGATTTTGTTTTACTTCTCCATTTATTTAATAAATCTAACAGATGTTGTTTTACTTCTCCATATATTTAATAAATGTAACAGATTTTGTTTTACTTCTCCATTTATTTAATAAATGTAACAGATTTTGTTTTACTTCTCCATATATTTAATAAATCTAACAGATGTTGTTTTACTTCTCCATATATTTAATAAACCTAACAGATTTTGTTTTACTTCTCCATTTATTTAATAAATCTAACAGATTTTGTTTTACTTCTCCATTTATTTAATAAACCTAACAGATTTTGTTTTACTTCTCCATTTATTTAATAAATCTAACAGATTTTGTTTTACTTCTCCATTTATTTAATAAATCTAACAGATGTTGTTTTACTTCTCCATATATTTAATAAATCTAACAGATTTTGTTTTACTTCTCCATATATTTAATAAATCTAACAGATTTTGTTTTACTTCTCCATTTATTTAATAAATCTAACAGATTTTGTTTTACTTCTCCATTTATTTAATAAATCTAACAGATGTTGTTTTACTTCTCCATATATTTAATAAATGTAAGAGATTTTGTTTTACTTCTCCATTTATTTAATAAATCTAACAGATTTTGTTTTACTTCTCCATTTATTTAATAAATCTAACAGATTTTGTTTTACTTCTCCATTTATTTAATAAATCTAACAGATTTTGTTTTACTTCTCCATTTATTTAATAAATCTAACAGATTTTGTTTTACTTCTCCATTTATTTAATAAATCTAACATATTTTGTTTTACTTCTCCATATATTTAATAAATCTAACAGATTTTGTTTTACTTCTCCATTTATTTAATAAATCTAACAGATTTTGTTTTACTTCTCCATTTATTTAATAAATCTAACAGATGTTGTTTTACTTCTCCATATATTTAATAAATGTAACAGATTTTGTTTTACTTCTCCATTTATTTAATAAATCTAACAGATTTTGTTTTACTTCTCCATTTATTTAATAAATCTAACAGATTTTGTTTTACTTCTCCATTTATTTAATAAATCTAACAGATTTTGTTTTACTTCTCCATTTATTTAATAAATCTAACAGATTTTGTTTTACTTCTCCATTTATTTAATAAATCTAACAGATTTTGTTTTACTTCTCCATTTATTTAATAAATCTAACAGATTTTGTTTTACTTCTCCATATATTTAATAAACGTAACAGATTTTGTTTTACTTCTCCATTTATTTAATAAATCTAACAGATTTTGTTTTACTTCTCCATTTATTTAATAAATCTAACAGATTTTGTTTTACTTCTCCATATATTTAATAAACGTAACAGATTTTGTTTTACTTCTCACTATATTTAATAAACGTAACAGATTTTGTTTTACTTCTCCATTTATTTAATAAACCTAACAGATGTTGTTTTACTTCTCCATTTATTTAATAAATCTAACAGATTTTGTTTTACTTCTCCATTTATTTAATAAATGTAACAGATTTTGTTTTACTTCTCCATTTATTTAATAAATCTAACAGATGTTGTTTTACTTCTCCATATATTTAATAAATCTAACAGATTTTGTTTTACTTCTCCATATATTTAATAAATCTAACAGATTTTGTTTTACTTCTCCATTTATTTAATAAATCTAACAGATTTTGTTTTACTTCTCCATTTATTTAATAAATCTAACAGATTTTGTTTTACTTCTCCATTTATTTAATAAATCTAACAGATTTTGTTTTACTTCTCCATTTATTTAATAAATCTAACAGATTTTGTTTTACTTCTCCATTTATTTAATAAATCTAACAGATGTTGTTTTACTTCTCCATATATTTAATAAATCTAACAGATTTTGTTTTACTTCTCCATTTATTTAATAAATCTAACAGATTTTGTTTTACTTCTCCATTTATTTAATAAATCTAACAGATTTTGTTTTACTTCTCCATTTATTTAATAAATCTAACAGATTTTGTTTTACTTCTCCATTTATTTAATAAATCTAACAGATTTTGTTTTACTTCTCCATTTATTTAATAAATCTAACAGATTTTGTTTTACTTCTCCATTTATTTAATAAATCTAACAGATTTTGTTTTACTTCTCCATATATTTAATAAATCTAACAGATTTTGTTTTACTTCTCCATTTATTTAATAAATCTAACAGATTTTGTTTTACTTCTCCATTTATTTAATAAATCTAACAGATGTTGTTTTACTTCTCCATATATTTAATAAATGTAACAGATTTTGTTTTACTTCTCCATTTATTTAATAAATCTAACAGATTTTGTTTTACTTCTCCATTTATTTAATAAATCTAACAGATTTTGTTTTACTTCTCCATTTATTTAATAAATCTAACAGATTTTGTTTTACTTCTCCATATATTTAATAAATCTAACAGATTTTGTTTTACTTCTCCATTTATTTAATAAATCTAACAGATTTTGTTTTACTTCTCCATTTATTTAATAAATCTAACAGATTTTGTTTTACTTCTCCATTTATTTAATAAATCTAACAGATTTTGTTTTACTTCTCCATTTATTTAATAAATCTAACAGATTTTGTTTTACTTCTCCATTTATTTAATAAATCTAACAGATTTTGTTTTACTTCTCCATTTATTTAATAAATCTAACAGATTTTGTTTTACTTCTCCATTTATTTAATAAATCTAACAGATGTTGTTTTACTTCTCCATATATTTAATAAATGTAACAGATTTTGTTTTACTTCTCCATTTATTTAATAAATCTAACAGATTTTGTTTTACTTCTCCATATATTTAATAAATCTAACAGATGTTGTTTTACTTCTCCATATATTTAATAAACCTAACAGATTTTGTTTTACTTCTCCATTTATTTAATAAATCTAACAGATTTTGTTTTACTTCTCCATTTATTTAATAAATCTAACAGATTTTGTTTTACTTCTCCATATATTTAATAAACGTAACAGATTTTGTTTTACTTCTCACTATATTTAATAAACGTAACAGATTTTGTTTTACTTCTCCATTTATTTAATAAACCTAACAGATGTTGTTTTACTTCTCCATTTATTTAATAAATCTAACAGATTTTGTTTTACTTCTCCATTTATTTAATAAATGTAACAGATTTTGTTTTACTTCTCCATTTATTTAATAAATCTAACAGATTTTGTTTTACTTCTCCATTTATTTAATAAATCTAACAGATTTTGTTTTACTTCTCCATTTATTTAATAAATCTAACAGATTTTGTTTTACTTCTCCATTTATTTAATAAATCTAACAGATTTTGTTTTACTTCTCCATTTATTTAATAAATCTAACAGATTTTGTTTTACTTCTCCATATATTTAATAAACGTAACAGATTTTGTTTTACTTCTCACTATATTTAATAAACGTAACAGATTTTGTTTTACTTCTCCATTTATTTAATAAACCTAACAGATGTTGTTTTACTTCTCCATTTATTTAATAAATCTAACAGATTTTGTTTTACTTCTCCATTTATTTAATAAATGTAACAGATTTTGTTTTACTTCTCCATTTATTTAATAAATCTAACAGATTTTGTTTTACTTCTCCATTTATTTAATAAATCTAACAGATTTTGTTTTACTTCTCCATTTATTTAATAAATCTAACAGATTTTGTTTTACTTCTCCATTTATTTAATAAATCTAACAGATTTTGTTTTACTTCTCCATTTATTTAATAAATCTAACAGATTTTGTTTTACTTCTCCATTTATTTAATAAATCTAACAGATGTTGTTTTACTTCTCCATATATTTAATAAATGTAACAGATTTTGTTTTACTTCTCCATTTATTTAATAAATGTAACAGATTTTGTTTTACTTCTCCATATATTTAATAAATCTAACAGATGTTGTTTTACTTCTCCATATATTTAATAAACCTAACAGATTTTGTTTTACTTCTCCATTTATTTAATAAATCTAACAGATTTTGTTTTACTTCTCCATTTATTTAATAAACCTAACAGATTTTGTTTTACTTCTCCATTTATTTAATAAATCTAACAGATTTTGTTTTACTTCTCCATTTATTTAATAAATCTAACAGATGTTGTTTTACTTCTCCATATATTTAATAAATCTAACAGATTTTGTTTTACTTCTCCATATATTTAATAAATCTAACAGATTTTGTTTTACTTCTCCATTTATTTAATAAATCTAACAGATTTTGTTTTACTTCTCCATTTATTTAATAAATCTAACAGATGTTGTTTTACTTCTCCATATATTTAATAAATGTAACAGATTTTGTTTTACTTCTCCATTTATTTAATAAATCTAACAGATTTTGTTTTACTTCTCCATTTATTTAATAAATCTAACAGATTTTGTTTTACTTCTCCATTTATTTAATAAATCTAACAGATTTTGTTTTACTTCTCCATTTATTTAATAAATCTAACAGATTTTGTTTTACTTCTCCATTTATTTAATAAATCTAACATATTTTGTTTTACTTCTCCATATATTTAATAAATCTAACAGATTTTGTTTTACTTCTCCATTTATTTAATAAATCTAACAGATTTTGTTTTACTTCTCCATTTATTTAATAAATCTAACAGATGTTGTTTTACTTCTCCATATATTTAATAAATGTAACAGATTTTGTTTTACTTCTCCATTTATTTAATAAATCTAACAGATTTTGTTTTACTTCTCCATTTATTTAATAAATCTAACAGATTTTGTTTTACTTCTCCATTTATTTAATAAATCTAACAGATTTTGTTTTACTTCTCCATTTATTTAATAAATCTAACAGATTTTGTTTTACTTCTCCATTTATTTAATAAATCTAACAGATTTTGTTTTACTTCTCCATTTATTTAATAAATCTAACAGATTTTGTTTTACTTCTCCATATATTTAATAAACGTAACAGATTTTGTTTTACTTCTCCATTTATTTAATAAATCTAACAGATTTTGTTTTACTTCTCCATATATTTAATAAACGTAACAGATTTTGTTTTACTTCTCACTATATTTAATAAACGTAACAGATTTTGTTTTACTTCTCCATTTATTTAATAAACCTAACAGATGTTGTTTTACTTCTCCATTTATTTAATAAATCTAACAGATTTTGTTTTACTTCTCCATTTATTTAATAAATGTAACAGATTTTGTTTTACTTCTCCATTTATTTAATAAATCTAACAGATTTTGTTTTACTTCTCCATTTATTTAATAAATCTAACAGATTTTGTTTTACTTCTCCATTTATTTAATAAATCTAACAGATTTTGTGAAATTTTATCAACCCTTATCCTTGAGTGGCCTTTGGGCCTTGATAAGTAATGACTCATTTGTACATCAAAAGAATTACCAAATAATCAAAACAAGAGTAAGTCTTATGTTTCAAATTTTTTGAGATGAGGACTGATAATTTGAATTCTTTGGACTACTATTCTCATCTTGGTTGTTACTTTAACGTTTTGGCCAATGTTACCTCCAACCTTCTTCAGGTGCATCTTTTCGAACATGGGAATCTTATAGTCAAATTCAGGAACCTGTAAGGAATTTTGAACTGAACCTTTTATTTAATCCATAGCGGTAGATTGTTCTCATTCTATCAGCCATGACCGAGTAAAAGTGTTAATTTATTGTATTCTTAATTATTATCTCCTGTATTAAGGATTGAACCTTAAACCTTCAAAAATAATATAAATTAAAAATTCTACCCGGTCGGGCTGACAGAATGAGAACAATCTACCCCCGTAGGTTGAATAAAAGATTCAGTTCGAAATTTCATATAGGTTCCGAGTTCGACTAGAAGATTCCCAAGTTCGGAAAGATGCACTTGAAGAATGTCGGGGGTTATATCGGCTGAAACGTTGGAAATATAACATCTAAGATGAGAATAGTAGTCGGAAAAATCCAAATAATCCAAAGAGCAATTCTTCTGTTTTATTGTATGGAATCAGGTTGAATCGACTGAGCGCTTACTAAGTCTATGTGACATTTTAAATATTCATTGTTTGGAATTATGAATCTGTTCAAAGGGTAAGGAAATGTTTTCGATTCATTGTTGGAATAATTTGTTTTTAACCTGCTCACATTTACGGATTAAAAGGTGTGGTGAGATTGTGCCGCTCATTTGAAATCAATAAGATTAATTATCTGTGTTCACAATTCATTAAAAAAAAACATCAAAGTTTGGTTGATTTAAGATTCATTTTTACATTAACTTATGAAAATAAATCCAATGAAGTCAAAACTGGTGATCAGAGAGGCAAAAACATTGGTTCAAATTTTCCAGTTTATTTGTTAGCAATTTTTTATTCATTTAGTAAATGTCTAAGTCTAAAAAATAAATGATGCTAAAACATTATCTAATTTGAATGCTTTATTTTTTCATTTAGTAAATGTCAGTCTAAAAAAATATGCTAAATATTATCTACTTTGAATTCTAATTTTTTTCCATTTAGAAAATATCTAAGTCTTCAACAAAAAAAAAAAAAAAGGATGCTCAAACACTATCTACTTTGAATTCTAATTTGATTTGAGTTGAAAAACTAAAATTAATACGATAATTTTATAGTGATTAATTTCTACTGATTACTTGTTTGTTTTGTTTTACGACATATCAACCCTTTTCAGGTTATCTAGTGATTACCATTAACCACATGTCATTCAAAGAAGAATGAAAATCCTCAATTAATTTTTAGAAGAAACTTGTTTTGTTTACCGATCCATTCTAGAATGTAGAACTCCAAAACTATAAATATAGAAAAGTGCACATAAAAGACTTTATAAATTTTGAGGGAGAAAGGGGGGGGGGGGTCATCATAAAGACTGATTTTAATAAGTTAATAAACAGTCTTCAGCAACTGCAGATGAAGTAGAAACAATAAGGTTATGATGAAAAATAAAAAGTCAATAATTTGAGTTGCTTCAATTAATCTGTTGTGATTATGTTTCAAAGTTATCAGTTTGGACATAAGGCAAGGGTTCTATGTTTTTCATTATATTAAAAAAAAACATATCTTAATGTGACTTTTGTGACCACAAAAAATATTTAGTGTTATTGTTTTATTTCTTATCAGAACAACAAAATCTGGTTTATTTAATTTGAAAATTTTTACATTTACACGTTATGCAAATAATTACACAATGTCGAATAGGATTGTTTTTTATAGTTTGTTTATTAAAAACCTTCAAAGAAATTAAAAAGAAAAAAAATAAGAAGAAAATTAGCTAAATAAGTATTTTATAATTTTAATTATAGGCCAGATCAAAAAAATAAAACTTTATCCACTTATGAATTATCTCCCTTACAAAAAAAAGCTAACTGAAACGAGTCAGATATAAATTGAAGAATCGCATGAAGATTTTTTTTTATTATTATTTAAAAAGTAAATATAAAATATATGATTTTATTAAATGTCCCTATCATCTGTATATGAAAATGAAAAAAAAATTCTAATCACAAAAAGCTTTTTATATAAATTTTAAAAATTCTACAAAATAGCTAAAATATAGTTTCAAAATCAAACCAAACGAAAGCTTTCTTTTTTACTTGCATTTTTTTTGCCTTTCAAATTGAGGCAGGCGACAAACCCACATCCGATATATACTTCCAAAATAATCACAAAGAGATCAACCCTATAAGAAAGACAGCCGGGGCAAATTACAAGCGTAAAAAGTCCAGCAGGGTGTGGAATGCCAATCAAAGCAAATTGCTGCAAACAAAAACCAAAACAAAAAAAAATTATTTATATATATATATATATATATATATATATATATATATATGACACATGTACATAATATATAATATACATATATATATACAGAGTGATCCCTAAAAAATACCATCCATGGAATCGTTAATATAATTCAAAATCCTTTCTGCAATCCAACCATATTTGATACAAATAAACTTCAGTCTATGTCTGACTTGTCCACCAAGTTTCAGTCATGAATGTCCAACAGTCTTTGTTTTATCATCGTTCAATGATATTCGGGTACACTTTAATGATCGTCTTATCAGTAGGAGGTGTGGTCCTGAATGGGCGTCACACTCACTGGACTTTAACTTTCTATATTTTTATACGTGGGGTTATCTCAAAGATAATGTCTATCAAAACAATCCCCAGACTATTCATGAACTAAGGGGGGCAATCACAGCCAATTCTGCACGTCATGTACGGGGGTGCTTATCATTAAACGTCGATAAAACAAAGCCTTTTGAACATTCATGCATAGACTGAAATTTATTTGTACCGAATATGGTGAGATTGCAGAAAGGATTGTGAATTTTATTCATTAGTCCATGGGTGGCATATATATATATATACATAAAATATATATATATATATATATAAAATATATATATATATATATATAAAATATATATATATATATATATATAAAATATACAAATGAAATTCACTGGTGTGGTTCACTGTAACCTTCACCAGAAGGGACTGTGACAATGGTGGTGGTGGTGGCGGCCATAGTGCGAGAGGTTTGGTAACAGCAGCAGCTCTAACAGCAGGAATGCTTATAAACGGTACATTTTCTTGGTACCATATTGGACCGAGGTTAGCCTTCAAGATGGGGGACGGTCATTTATGGAAGGAACGTCAGATTTTAGTTGAAAAGACTGGGGTCCATGTTTCTGAAAGAGATCCAATGCTTTGTTCACCAGGGCATCCCCACTATCATCCGAGATCTGCAAAGGTGGAAGACGAGAATAGAAGGACAAACAAGATAAAATAAAGAAAATAAAAATGAAGATAAATTGTTAGGAATTTTGAAAAGTTAGAATTAAAAAAACGAAACTATTACCCCCCCCCCCCGCCTCCCGTCAATAAAATTACATTCCAATAATAAAATTAAACATTTTTATTTGATGAATAAAGAAGATTGTGTTATATTCTTTGGCAATAATCAATACTTTCAAAATGAAGTGTACAGATTGTCCCTAGATGCGGTCGTTTATCCGGGGTGATTCGTGGAGGGAAAGTAAGATAATTGTTTAAATTATCTTACTTTTTTTTTCTACAGGAGTGGAGGTGTATGTGTTACATTGTGATGGATGTATTTTGGATAGCAGTTACATGAGCTAGCATGAATCTATGAGTTGGGCGAACAATGCAAGGCAGAGTGACACAATGTGACAACGCGTAACCCTTTCTGGGGAGCTGGTGCTCTCATTACAGTTTGCAATCCCTTGTGACAGACTTGGAGACAAGTGTGATAATTCTCTGCAATTCAAACGTGTCAGTATGCCTGTGTTAGTCGTGTTATGGAAAACTGGGGGTCGGTGTCAAACCAATTCAATGACAGGTTCATGTGATGGGTTCAGAAATCAGACCAGCTGTCATCCAAGATGTGTTAGAAAATCTGAACAGGTTGTTAAATCATAACAAACACTTGTGGGCTGAGAATACCTTATCTCTCTGTGTCTTTCTTTGTCCCCCCCCTCTATCTCTGGCTTAATTTTTGTGGCGAAGAGATTGAAGGCAGTCGAGCTTCGAATCAGCACGGGACGAGATGCATGATGTGCGCACGGGACGAGATGCATGATGTGTGCACGGGAGCTGAACATTCGAGTTTAAAAAAATGTTAATTCTTTTGGAAATATAAAGTAAAATGGTTTGTTCGTTCATTACAGAGCGTTCTATTGCAACACAGCGGTCCCAGCCAGCAGAGGGTTAATTCTCAGGAGAGAATTAATGAAGCTAATGACACCTCCTAAATCCACCGAAGAAAATACCCGGACGGGTATGAACCCTTTTCATTAAAAGGATGCGCCTATCATTTTGTTTGAAGAGCTAGTGTGGTACCATGCCAGGACTATAAGAGCCCTTCTGCAGACGTCTACCCAGCAGTGATTATAGCCCAAATGATGATTTTTCACTAGTAATAACAAATAGTATCACATTTGGATGCCAGTTAGGACAGCCCAACAATCGTGTTACATTTTGTCCCGCGACCAAGATCGTCCAAACCATCAGATCACATTGATGCTGTGTGACAAAGATTCGACCGGCTATGACTACGGTCCAAGCAATAGTGTTACAACGAGAGCTTGCGAAAACAAACTAGTTTCCAGGAAAAATGACAGGAAGAGATGACCTGTAAGGTTAAGTTCGAGGCATGAGGTTCAAATAGGTCAGCCACAAAGAGATGTTGGGAGACATGGGTGATGATGTCACATGTTTGCTGTGTTGATAGGGAACGAAGGTTTTAGAATGAGTTTGTGGTGGAAGCCTGGTGTGGACAGACGTTTAATAATAATAAGTAATACTTTAAAAATGTTAGAATCGCCAGAAGGCGAAGTGTAGCCCTCAAATGTCTGTCTATTCGTTATGTTTGTATTTCTATCCATCTGACTAGTTAACTATTAAGTAGTTAAGAATAAAAAATTTGATCTCTCTCTCGAGAAGTATTGTTTAATCTGTCAATGGAAATATTTTTTTCCAGAAAAAAATTTTTAAACTCTCAGATCTGCCGTCTCTGGTTTCCTTTCTGTACGAGATAAAAAGTCCTATTTGCAAAGGAATTCCTAGCCACACTGATGACGATCAACGGCCATAGAAAGGAGGAAGTGGACGACATGAGTTGAGGAAACAAGCGACAACACAACCCAAGAGGGAAAGAAACGACAAAGAAATTAAAAGATTACGCATGGCCGACACTAGACAGCGAAGAGATAAAGGTATTTCACACGTTTATACTAGGGACATTTTGACGCTTATCAATTACAATTAAAAAAGAAGAAGAGGACTAGGGAATTAATAAATGTACAAAAGACTAAAAAAGATTAAGTGAGCACGCAAATAGCGCACGTATAAAGAACTTTTCGTAACGACATCGTTACACGTGGCAGGGAATGTAAAGATCTATCAGAAAAATTTATTCACTTTTGTCTTTGCGAAAGTTCTACAAGTCAAATGATACATTACATTTTAAATAAACAAAATCTAATTAAGTTTAGTAACAATTTATTAATAGATTTTTAAACCCAATTAATATTTTTGTATGTGTGCAGGACAGGAGACTTTGTTGGTTTGGTCACATGGAAAGAATTGCTGAGAGTTCTTGGATTGATGGATGTAGAACAGTTTAGGTAGCAGGATTGGTTAGCAAGGGAAGGTTAAGGAAAACATGGGAGGACGTGATAAGGATGAATTTGAGAGAAATAGAGATAAATAAAGACCTGGTCAGAGATAGATTAGTTTGGAAGTCAATTTTTAAAAACCATCCAATACATGCCAGCATGTAAAGCAGACGTTAAAAACATTTCTTTCAAACTGTCATATAAGATGCCATTCCACCACCTGGATATCGCCATGTCTCCTGTTCATAACAGATTTATATGAAGTTCGAAGGGATATAATTCCAAACAGTAGTTATTCCCCTTGTCGGTGACATCTTTTGTTAGAATCACACAAAGCTTTTTGTTTTATTTAGTTCTGTATATATTAGCTTTTAAACAAAAAAAATCATATTTATCAATTGTTCTTTTGTTTTATGGCAAACAAAATTTATATTATATATATATATATATATATATATATATATATATATATATATATATATATAATTAAATTAAATCGTATTTTAGTAAATCTTGTCTTGTGTAGTTATTGAAGAACTCCACGTATGTTTTTTGTGATATGTAGTTGCAAAGGTGACAGCTTTATTAAAACATTATAATTAGTATTCTTAATTGTATCATATCCGTGTTTCCAAGGGTTGTATATGCCAAATTTGGTGCAATTCTATTAAGTAGTTCATGCACCAATAAGTATTGTCCAACACAGATAAAAATGCTCATATTTTATAGATCATATTTTAACGTCTCCAAAGTTTTTGAAATAGCCATAATTTTTCTGGTTAATTTAATAATACATTATAGTCCAGTCAATTTAGCCACAATTTAGTCGACTATTGTAAGCAAGTTTCGGTTCTTTGATATAACAGGGCCGCATTCAAAAATAATGTTTTTCTATGGTTGAACAGTACAAATGAACGATCATATTTGACCTTTGCCTTTAAAAGCTTAAAAAAAAATCACTTTCGAATTTTGAAACGATCACAAAATGAACAGATATTGGAAATTTTTATTAGATTAAAATGGCTGACTCGTTTACACTATCGAAAATGACAGATTCAAATGGTCAATTAGAAAGTGATTTCTGGCTGAATTAAAGTTTACAGGCAAAAGTCAAGTTCATTTGTGCTCCTAAACCAAAAGTAAACATAATTTTCAAATGTGTCTCTGCCATATCAAAGAACACAGGTTTCTTAATCCATCTATTTACACATACAATTAATCACATAAATATAGGTCATCTATAAAAAATTATATACAAAAATGTACTATTTAAATAAAAATAAAGTTTCTGTTATTTCTAGGTTATTTTTTTTAAAATATGTATATGGTTGGAAAGAAAAGAAAATCATTTTTCTGAATATGTAATTTGTATGTGCTTTTATACATTGAATTATTTTTTTACAGCGAGTTAAAACCGTATTTACTTTGAATAGCTGAAAATGCAAAATATGAATATTTTTTTCAAGACTCAATTTTACACGTTAGTTTGATTTTTTAAAGTTAAAACAGCCAATCTTTATCAATATCCTTGAAATTGTACAACCAATCAGAACACACCTTAAACTAAAACCAGAAAGTTGTATTTTTCTTCTACAAGCAGTTTAAGCAAAAATATGACCAAGTAAACTTAACAGAAGCTCCTTAAAAAAATTATGAAATCCGCAAAAAAAACAACTCAGCTACTTATTAATAGAAGATAGTCTGAAAATTATTTTGATATATAACGTGAAATTTTAGAAGATTTGCGAAACTTTCAATTTTGGAAAAAAACTAACTAAAAAATTACGAGTGATTTTATGTAAACAAATGTCAGCAAGTGAGAGGAAAAAAAGAAAAAGCGAATTGCAGTACCTCCCCCACCCCTCTTTCGCTCGCTTGCCTTTTTTAACAGTCTTTTTTCCCCAAAACTTTGTAAAAATGTTTTAAAATCTGTCCTTTAATGTTATGGGGGTCATAAAATTAAATGACATTTTTACGAAGTTCGGGGGGAAAAAACTTTTATTTTGAAAAATAGTATATATTTAAAAGAATTAATTTACATTTGAAAATTTTAAATGTGAAAAATTTGTAACATACATTCAAAATGGTAACAAAATGGTTTAAGGACAAAATTATTTTAATAAAATTGTTGATACTTCTTTTTTAAAAGGGATATATTTTCTTTTATTCCAAAATGTACTTAGAAAAAAAACTTTCCTGTGAATCTTGTTTGTGCTTTTTATTTATAAATTATTTCACGTTAAGTAATTTAAATGTGTACATCCTTTATTTATTTTTTTAACAGACCGCCACTGTAGACATAAGGGGCTACTGAGAAAAAGGGTGAAAGTTTTTTTTTGTTTTTTTAGGGGGGGGGGGGGGGGGGTAACCTAAATTGGGAGCTGTGCAGCGAGATGTCTGTTTACATTAGTTTTAAATTTCTGCATGTCAGTACTGTCAGGAAAACAGGGAGCAGGGAGTTCCAGAGTCCAGCAGCACGAGGAAAGAAGCTTTTCGAATTAGAAAGCTCTTCGGCATCTGGGGACCTCCACAGTGAATGGGTGGGATTTGGCAGATTGTCGGGTTGGTCTAGTGAATTTGCGTCGTGGGGACACCAGAGTAGCAAGTTCATCACAGGACAGTCCATTGAAGTACTAAATTTGTGACATACATGTTTTGTCTGTCAGAATGATTTTTTTTTTGAAACTGCTTGGAAAATTTAAAAAATTAAAACCATCAAAACGAAATAAAAATAAAGCAAGTTTCATCTCTAGCTTATTTACCTATGCATAAACCGTGACATCGTGTCCCTAATAATAATGATGCTGGCTTAAACCGAGCTGAGAGGGAGAAGATAACGAAATACCAAGGTCTTAAGTACGACATGAAAAGAAACTGAAATCTTAAGATGTCGATCATTCCAGTAATTATAGGAGCAAAGAATTAAAAAAACTACCTGGCGGATATACGTGGTGAACTAAGTGCAAGATAGAGGGACAGTTAGAATCTTAAAAAGATCTCTCGGTTGGAGTCTCTGAAATAGCGGGTGAACGTCTAGCATCTAGTTGGATGCCCCATCCCCAGAAAAAACAAAAAGATAAGAAAATTGGAAAAAAAGTTAAGACATTCTTATTGCATAACTAAAACTAATAAGTCTCTTTATTGCTGTATTATCGCTATTATTTTTATCAGTGTACACCCGTCAAACATGATAGAAAAAAATTAGGCTTCTCCAGTGTTTGCATTATAATATTCATATGAAATAATGTCTACAGCGGTGAAGTTTAAAAAAAATAAGAAAAATAGAAAGAAAAAGAAAAAAAGGTAATGTATCAATTGGTATGGAAAGAAGAAAAGAAAAAAAAAGAACATGTCTCATTATGGAAATAGAGTGAAGGATTTATTTTCAAATTCATTTCAGACGGTGGTGGTGGGGGGGTCGTCTGATTTGCAATTTGCTTTCTCCCTTCCCCTAAATACTTGAAATCGTTCCGTCTGGCAAGCCTTTTATTCCCATGACAGAATGGAGAGAGAAGTACATTTACTTGTGTGATGGGAAGGAAGTTCATCTTATATGTATATTTGTACATAAATTTAAATATACATTGGTTTTTATTATAGAGTGGAGCATAATTATTTTTATTATTATATAGATTTATTATTTTGCCATCTAATTTACATATGTTTATGATGTGTACAGACACATGTATATAAATAAACTGACAATGCTAAAAATAAAAGTTATCCTATCAGAGAGTGGTTGAATCAATATAGTGAGAGAAATACATGGATAGCTTAGAGAGAGAGGTGATTTGTTCAGTTAATTATAAATTACGGCTGTTTTCTGTTTTAATGGATGACATGATCCTTTTGTTACTTCAGCATCTATTACGTCATACAGGATCTCTTCCTGATATCTTCAACCTGTTTTACTGGATGATGTCATCTCTTTGTGGCATCATAAAGGATTTGCCTGGTTTTCTTCCAACTTTGTTTAGCGATAACATTTATTGTGCACGGAGACAAGCAAACATACAAAATAACAAACAACGCCCACAGTTTTAGTAGTATATATATATATATATATATATATATATATATATATATATATACTTTGTATGTGTTACATATTTATCCATCGTTAGATTTCTTAAATGAAAAAAAAAAAAAACCTGACATCTGTACCTCTTATTCTCTAAATAATGGGTTACAGCATAGAAATACTTACAATTTGAGTGCAGAATCAGAAAGAACATACAATTTTACATAAGAATGCCAAATTCTATCAAAGCTAGAGGAACGGTGATGAAATTATTAAATTTCTTGTTGTGAATTGGTCCGTGATTTCAACTATTCATTTTATGGGAAGATCCTCCCAGGTATCACCTGTATTTTTTGGAGGGAGGGTGTACTATCGATTCTGTTGTCATGATATCATCCTCTCAGTCATTACCTTTGGGGCTCAGCGTAGTATATGTTCGTTCACCATCATATTATCCTCCCAGGCTAGCAAAAATATACAACCGAAGGGAGCATATATTTACTAGTTAATAATAATATTGAAAAACTTTTTATAATGGTGTTTTGTATTTATTTTAAGCAAAAGCAAAACTAGTGGGAGAAGGTGCCAGAGGAAAGATAAACAAAGATCACGACGTCAGACTGTTAATATCACAATCGCGTACAACGGCCAATTAATTCATTATGTGTTCAGTTTTAATAAATCTGTTAAACGTTTCTCTTGATAGTTCATCCATTTATTTACAAGTTATTATTTATTATAACCTAAATTACGAGGTTATAAAAGAAGGGAAACCTGGTTTGGTGTCATACCTTTTCAAAATACTCCGAAGCTTCTTTTGAGCTTTTCATATTTAGTAAAGGCCGTTGGAAGATGATGAAGATAGAAACAGCCACATAGACAAGCATCATACAAGAACCTCCAATCACTTTGTCCCAGATTCTGAAAATATTAAAAATAGAAAACATTCATGTTTCGGAATTTTTCAGATAAGTATTAATAATTTGGATTATTTGGATTTTTCGGACTACTGTCCTAATCTTGGATGTTATTCTCACAACGTTTTGACTGATTTAACCTTCAATCTTCTTCATGGTTGATGGTTTGGTTGCTTTGTTTTACAGTATATCAACCCTTTTCGGGTTATTTAATGCCGAATCAGGTCATTTTGGTAAAAGTTTTTATGCTTCAAGTTCTTTATATCTTCAAGTATTTATTCATGGTGTTTGGTTTGGTTGTTTTGTAGAGGAAAAATGTTTTTGTTTTTTAGCTTTGCAGAACATGATTGAGTTATGGAAAGGAAAAAAAAACAATAACATCAATGTTTGGTGCATTTTAAGTCAGTATCTCAAGACTGGCTGATCTGGTAGCACTAGTATCATGGCTGACGGAACGAGAGCAAGCAAGTCCCGTAGATTAAATAAAGTGTTCCTTTTAAAATTCCTGAGTTCGACAAGACGCACCTGAAGAAGGTTAGAAGTTTCATCGACCGAAACGTTGTGAGAATAACATCCAAGATGAGAACAGTCATCCGAATAATTCAAATAATACATAGAAAACATTTGTTAGAGTCATGTATAGATCAAAAAGTTAAACATCTAGACAGGTTTTCAATTGCAAACCCAGCACTTTAGACACTAGAAATGAAAACAATTACAACTTGGAAATGTAAAAATATTTAAAATAAAATAATCTAAGTTATTTGAATCATGGCAAAAAGGAATGATATAATCAAACGTCAGTTTTCGTACATAATTCATTCTAAAACGTTGTTCTAAAACCGAATTGTTCGAAAATCAAATCATATTTTCCCATTAAACAATAATAGAAAAGAGATTAAATCATTAATTCTTATATATAGACTATTTTTTAGATATTTAATGGGTTAATATACAAAATTATTGAGCATCAGTTATATTATTGTTTTTAATACTAACTATTTTGTAAAATATAAATTCTCTGAACTTTTTATGAATTAAAACTATTTTTAGAGTATATTTTGGCCATTTTACTACACATTTTATAATATTTTTAAATTTTAGCAGGCATTTAAAAATATAGTTCCTAAGAAAAAACTTAGATTAAAAAAATAAAAACCCAGAAGTGGCAACCGTGCACAGAACTATTAACGTTTTATCAAACTGTAGGCTGCTGTCGGCGTGGTTTGGGAATCAAAATTTTATTAGAAAACCGAGGTATTTCCGGCTTGAATATTTTGTTCAAAATCTGAATCGTTCCAGTTCTGAGACATTCATGAATTGTATTTAGGAGAGTTATCTAGGAGTTAATACAGTTGTGTCCCAGGCTGTGGAGATGGGGTCAAGAAAACCTTTCAAAATTTCAAGAGTCAAAGTCAAGTGTTTGGGCTACCGACTCCACAGCTGTTTACCATTATTATTATTTGTTTGTTATGCCTCCTTGGGCATCTCCCCTTTAACTATCTTCTCAATTCAACTGTTAAAAAAAAAAAAAATTATTAAAAAAAAAAATTAAACTCTTAGTACAGTATCGATATCCAGATCAAATTCTGTTAAATATTTCATTTGATAACTCCCAAAAGTGCCCCCCTCAATTTCTCCCTCCTATCACTTTCTCTGAATTCATCCAACCTCATCTTAAACTGATCCACGCTATTGCTGTTCTTAATCCGATCTGGCAACTTATTTCAAAAACATTTTACTCTGTGAGCAAAAAAACTTAAACTGGTTAACAGATCTATGTATGACTTTCTTTAAAATTTAATTCCTTAGATTTCATACATTAAAGATAAACGAACGAAAAACATTGAATTCACAGAACCTTGAAGAGAATGCACATTCTATTTGAAATCAGAATAAATAACATGTTTTAGACCTGTCTATTTAGCATATTGGTTAGAGTGTTCGCTAACGGGCCGGGAGACTGGGTTCAATCCTCAGAAAAATCATACCAAAGCCAAAAAAAAAAAATGGTACATGATGCCCCCTTGCTAAACACTCAGCATTATAAGGTGAGGATCAAGGGTAAGTGGAGTAATCCTGGGAAAGGAGTGGTGCCCTCCCCTATATCTCTGTGTAGTAGTCAATGAAAAGAGAGCCTTACTTTTACTTATATATGAATTATTATAAGTGGAAGAACAAGATTTCTTCGGTGATAGTTGGAGTTGAGAGTCAGAGCTTTTAAAATCTCAGGAGTCGGATTAATTTTTTTTTTTTAACATAGTTCACCCCCAAACAAGGCAGGCCGCCACTGTAGACGTAAGGGGCCACTGAGAAAAAAAAGGTTTTTGGGGGTCAACCTAAATTGGGAGCTGCGCAGCGAGATGTCTGTTTACATTAGTTTTAAATTTCTGCATGTCAGTACCGTCGGGGAAACAGGGGGCAGGGAGGGAGTTCCAGAGGCCAGCAGCACGAGGAAAGAAGCTATTGGAGTAGAAAGCTCTCCGGCATCTGGGGACCTCCACAGTGAATGGATGGGATTTAGCTAATTGTCGAGTTTGTCTAGTGAATTTAGGTCGAGGGGGCACCAGATGTTGAGCATTAGGGCTACTGACTCTATAACCCTAAATGCGGCTACTTATCTATTCTGATTTACTGTGCTGACTAGTATGGGCTGCAGCTCAGGGTCCCTAAGACTAGAAGGTGGAGCTCCTAGTGTTCTTGAGTAGTTGAGTTCTATTAAGATTAAAAGAAATTAAAGAAACAAGAATAAAAGAGATTCATGTATTTAAGATTTACTGAGACGCCTTCCAGCTAATTCGAAACAGTTTAAAATAGTCTTGTTGGAGTTTAAAGTAGTCTCGTTTAAGGCACTAGAGTTGGAATGATATCAATATAATAAAAGTATACGTACGTGTGTCCAACTTCCTTTCAATAATCACGTATGCAAATTTATTTTATGAGCAAAGAAAGGGAGACTTAATCTTAATAAATAATAAAGAAAGGAAATGATAGTCACGTATGCAAATCTAATTTTTATGCACTTAATCTTAATAACTGATTAAAAAAATAAAGGAAATAATTTCTTTCACTTTTAATAGTGACTCACAAAAGTCTTCAATATATTTGTAAATAAAATAGGAATTAATCTACAGACAAACAAATGCTTTATTTACATATTCAGGAGAGAGAGAGAGAGAGCGAATTTGTTTATTTTTTTTACGTAAAACATATCTCGCATATCGTATTTAAAAAAAAAATTTTTTTTTAACTTTACTTGTGTATTTATTCATTAAGTAAAATTTAACTCGCATATTTTTTTGTTTTTCTTTGGTAAGTTGTATCGATTAGTTGTTTTGGTTTTTACAGTAAGATTTACCTAGTGTGTGACAACAGTAGGAAATCAATTGTTATTGATAAAAACAAATTACTAATCTCCCAGGCAACACCAGGTAGCCCTGCTAGTAGTAATATGTGCAACATAAATCAATATTTTACAAATTAGATAAAAGTGTGCGAAATAAGATAAAGTACTAATAAGTTACTAATGAAATAAATTGGATCGGGCTCTAAAATGACATTTTTTAGTTTTTTCCGACACAATGGTATAAGTAACGAAGGGGTGAGGTGGGAGGAATCCTATTAGTCTAAATCCATTCGTGGATACGACTAGTTTGTTGCCAATTTACAAAGAAGTTATCCTGGATCTTCTATTAATACATGAATTAATTGATTAATATTGTCTAGCTTGCACGTTGCGGTGATATGATCCCATTCTCAACAACCGGAACTCTTAGAAATGGTATCCTACTTAGTCTCTTTGTCTTGAGTTTTTCTAATAAAGCAAAATGTTTTAATGACCAAAATAATTGACGGACAAGGCTGCGACTCCCTTTTATAGAATGCTAGATGAATAATTGTGTTTCGGCTATCAACAATATCATATGCCGAGTCTTGATTCCTGTTATATTATAAGGCATACAAAGAAAGGTTACAAAACTAATAGAGTACAAATCTATAGTTACAGAGAGATTGGAAAAATTAGGATTAACTACTTTACTAAAGAAAAGAACGAGTGATGATTTAATTAAAACTTTGAAAATAATTAAAGACATTTTGAACTATGGTGGACAATTTTTTCATGTGTATTATTTGGATTAAATAGCTTTTTTCAAAAGATAATTTAACATTTCAATTCAACTTCCCCCTTTTTTTTAAATTGGGAAGTTAAAGTAGAAAAGAAAGTGACATATTTGATAGCTTACGTCCTCCCATCGTCATGGTCTTAAACCGAGTGTCTGTGTCGTCTGTATGGTGGTTGCTACTGATTGTAAAATTTGATTATCTGTAATTCTGACTCTTTTGGACAAATTATTTTTATTACAAACTTCGGCCCCGATGAGATACAAGTAGTACTGAAACGTAATTGCATTTATGTAAGCCATTTTAAATGTTTATATAAGGTATATTTATAAAAACTCTAACTTTTATTGAGCACTTTTTAAAAAAACATTGGTTCTAAGTTCATTTTATTAAAATATTTGAACTTTTTTAATTTATATATCCCCGAAACAGTTTTTCATGGTAAACAACTGATGATTCCTACAAAATTCTTGAAAGCTAACTAATAGTGATTACAAGAGATTGACTTACAAGCAAAGGAGTTTTCCAACAAAGGACTTGGGACTAAAAGTTTTTTTTCTCCATATAGTTTTTAAAACTTCCAAGACACACATATATATATATATATATATATATATATATATATATATATATATATATATATATATATATATATATATATAAATGAGTGCATAAAAAGATATCAAATTAAAATCTATTTTCTTTAATTGTAAATTTCCTTGGCTCCTGCTAATTTATCAGATTCAAGTTGTATTAAATTTGTTTTAAAGTAGCTGTGTGTGGTTATATAGGACCCAGTGTTAGGGTACTGAAACAAATCGCTTTATTCGCCCTTAAGAACGAAATGAAAGAAATTATCCTATGACGAAAAAAGCGAAAACCTCTTAACAAAAAAAAAAAAAATTGTCCAGTAAAAATTTCAGAGAAAAAATAAGCAGCCCAGAAAAAAAAAGATCGCTTGTCTTTTTTTGTGTTTTTTTAACCATTGATCGATTTTTATAGAAACAATGTTTACGTTTAGGATATTTTATTTGAATTAAAATTAAACAAAATTCACATTTTTATTTTATTTTTTACTACAAAATAAGAATATATATATATTTTTTTTAAATCAGACGTTTATGGAGATTTTTCACTTATGATAAATTAAATTTAAATAAATATTCAAAGTGAAAAATCTGCATGAAATACGTAATATGGTTTACCAGAAATCAAAAAACTGATATGAAAGCAAAAGTGACCTTTTTGTAATATCTCATTCCAGAGGTGCTTATTGTAGACATAGTCAAACTTATGAAACACTAAAAGTCAAATATGTAATTAGCAAAGGGGAATAACTCACTGACTGAATAACTCATTTTAGAGCATTGATAAGTTATCAGAAGAGAATCTGAACTGGTTCTGCAAACTTTTCTAAGTTTAATAACTTTTTATTTTTAATTTTGTTCACCACAAACAAGGTATATTGCCACTGAAATGTAAGAGGCTACTGTGATGAGAGCCAGATTTATAGTGGGGAAAGCTGAGTGGGTAGTTGAGCAGCAAGATGTTATATATAAATTTCTGCATGTTGATACAGTCGGGAAACAGGAAGGGAATTCTAAAGGAAAGCAGCCCAAAGAAGCTATTAGAGTAGAAAATCTTCCAGTATCTAAGGACTTCTACAGTGAAGGGGTGTGATTTTGTTGCTACTCGGGGGAATTTTTGTTCAGGGGGTACAAGTGCAGTAAGTTCATCAGAACACATTCCATGGAAATACTTGTAAAACAAGCACAGGGGTTCAATACTGCAGCGATAGGACAGGGGCAGGAGCTTGGCAGACAGTGCGCGACCTATAAAGTTAGAAACTATCTTTTGCACCCTGTCCAAAAGAATGAGACTTGTGGTTGATGCACCAGCCCAGATGTGGCAACAATACTTCATGCACAAGCAAATAGTTGCTTTATAGAGATATAGGATACTGGCAGGTATGAAAAGTTTTGTAGCCCAGTAGAGGGAGTCTACATCATCATCATTATATTCGGTTTAACATATGTTTTACATGCTGGTATGCGTTAGACAGCTTTAAGAAACTGACTTCCAAAGTAACCTATCTCTGGCCAGGTCTTTATTTATCCCTCTTTCTCTCGTCCATTCTCATCACTTCCTTCCATGTTTCCTTTGGTCTTCCCCTATGAACTGAACCGGCTGCCTCAACTGTTCTACATCTACTAACCTGTTAGGTGACAACATACTACCTAGAAAATAAATATAACATTTTCGTATTTAAAGGGAAGTAACTAATATTTTGAGAAGAGTTACGTCCCTTTTCAGAGGACAGATTTCAATAGCCGTGTGTCACACATCTCTCTTCAATTAATGTTTTCATTATAAAAGTAAATTGTTCTTTCAGTTGTAAATATATTAATAAATATTATTGTTGATCAATACCTAGGATTTTTCATCCAAATTCATTTTCATATATTCATCCCATGTCTCACATCACTTCAATAACACGGTCACATCAACCCAAGAACTCTCATCCATTTTTTCAACATCTTCCTATATTGTCCGGTAGAGGGAACCTACCTTCTTTGCTAACTGCATCCATTATTGCTTACAAGAATTTAATGTGAAATTCAACATAAATGGTGTAGAAGAAAATTACCTTTCAAAAGAAGAAACAGGTAAAACTCCAGCAAAACAGGATTGGAACCATTCTGTGAGTGGAATGGCTGACAAAATGCTTTGCTGTTGCAAATGCTCACATAATTTGACATCTTCTTTCTTCAAATAGTCAACAACTTTTTCCGGCTGAAATATAATAAATAGATATATATGAAATATATAAATACGAATATAACAAAAAAAGGTTAAATGTATGAATATGAAAGGGGGGGGGGGGTAAAAGTCTATCAGGGAAGCGTTTTCACTTTGACTTCAATGGGACCGTTAAAGATAGATTTCACTGAATGAAAAGAAAATAATCCACTTGTTGCCTCAGTCAAAATAATCCGGCTCACTCAACGTTTTCTCTCCCTTCTCTTCTTGTTCCTTCTCTTCTTGCCCCTTCTCTTCTTTCTCCTTCTCTCCCTTCTCTTCTTTCTCCTCTTCTTTCTGCTCTTCACAACATCAAGTTTAGAAAATGAATTTCCACTTTAGAGTTATGTTCCTTCTTTTATTGACTTAAATCCGACATTTTCAAACCAACTTGATTTGTATAACTGCATCTCTGGACTCACTGTCGCAGATTTTAAAATGTGTTCGAATCTTCAATCGCAACCTATGATTTAAACATTTTTTTATTGTTTAAATTGCACGGCAGGCAAAGACGGGCCCTTTTAGGGGGGGGGGGTGTTATGAGGCAAGTCGGGGCCACATCCACCACTATCTGTCTTCAGGTTCATCACGTCCGCCACAGAATATTTTAAATTTTTCAAAAGTGGAAATGAATTTTAAGGGTTCATATTTTTTTAAAAATAAATAAAAAATAAAAAAAGGAGAAAAAGAAATCATGAGAAGGCGGAAAACTAAGGAAACAATCAATGACTTGATTTATATTACTGATTTAGGGAATTTATATAAAACTGTACCTAGCCGGCATTGCTCAGGAGGGTTTTTTTTGTTGCTTTCACTTTTGCTCCCCTTTTTTTTTACTATGCCTTTTGTTTTTGATTTTTAGCAAATTTTTAGCAAATCATTTTTTTTTAAATTGTATTTACTTTATATGCAAATGAATCCAAATCATGGCCATCCCTATAACAGGCCGAGAGATCTAACATTTGGAGTCTCTAACTGGAGGCAAGTTTTATAATCAGTCAACAGATCTTTTCAGCTGATAACACTTTACTGTCATTGCTCCTAGAAAATTTAATTCTGAAAGGATTCTAACCATGGACATGATAAATTAAAAAAAAATATTTTTTAATTTAAGAAAATCCCTCATTGAAATATGCAATTGCCTTTGTTTATTCAACGTAACTTGTCTCTTCATAATTGTCAAACGTATCAATTAGCTCATCATGGTTCTTAGTATTTGGTATGTAAAACACATCAAACTAATCTCACAAGGGAATTTTCTTTGTTTTTAACTGCTATACCAACTATCTTAGAAAATTTACATCGCCTCCAGTAAAAGGCCCCACTTGCATGATTGCTAGGCCTGTTATAAGGATGGCCATGATCCCAATCAATTATTATTGACTTGTGTCCATCACTAATTTAGTACCTAATTTCAAATTTCTCAAATCATTGAACCACCAGCTTGATGATGTTACTTGCTGTAAAAACACTGCTTCCATCACTGCTGTTAGATATTGAGTGGGTAGATCCCCTAGTGTATAATTTATTTAGTTGAGAATATCAGGAAATGGAACCACCAAGAGGTTAGGAAAGGTCAGCTTGATGATCACGAGTTAGATATTGAATGGGTAGATCCCCTAGTGTATAATTTATTTAGTTGAGAATATCAGGAAATGGAACCACCAAGGGGTTAGGAAAGGTCAGCTTGATGATCACGAGTTAGATATTGAGTGGGTAGATCCCCTAGTGTATAATTTATTTAGTTGAGAATATCAGGAAATGGAACCACCAAGGGGTTAGGAAAGGTCAGCTTGATGATCACGAGTTAGATATTGAGTGGGTAGATCCCCTAGTGTATAATTTATTTAGTTGAGAATATCAGGAAATGGAACCACCAAGGGGTTAGGAAAGGTCAGCTTGATGATCACGAGTTAGATATTGAGTGGGTAGATCCCCTAGTGTATAATTTATTTAGTTGAGAATATCAGGAAATAGAACCACCAAGGGTTTAGGAAAGGTCAGCTTGATGATCACGAGTTAGATATTGAGTGGGTAGATCCCCTAGTGTATAATTTATTTAGTTGAGAATATCAGGAAATAGAACCACCAAGGGTTTAGGAAAGGTCAGCTTGATGATCACGAGTTAGATATTGAGTGGGTAGATCCCCTAGTGTATAATTTATTTAGTTGAGAATATCAGGAAATGGAACCACCAAGGGGTTAGGAAAGGTCAGCTTGATGATCAAGAGTTGAAAAGTGCTTAGACTGTGGGAATGTACTAACAACGGATACGACGTAACAGCTCAAAGGTGATAGAAATGCGAGGCGTTCAGACGTAGAATGACATGGGCTAATAAGATATGACTAATTGGTGATTTCTATCTCTCTCTGTCTGATTTGGAATGAAGATCAAGTTAAATAAATGATCATTGGTTTCCATCAGTTTTGTGTAGAGTTAGTTTTTTTGAAGGTGCGAATAAGAAGATTTAATTACAGGATGGCATTTCCACGGTCTGGGAGAATCATGGCAGAAGCACGCAAAAGAAGAATGACTTGCAACCAAGGTATCAATAACAATTTGTGAATTTGCAACAATTAAATAAACTGTTCAAATCCGGGTAAATTGCCATCAAATGCACAAACCAAAATTATTAACTATAACATGAATTGTCAGTAGAAAGTGAACAATGGGCTTACTTCCGGCAGTCTCGGGACTCTCGCTTCCTCCCATTTTGCTCTTTATTTCTCACATTCTATGAGCGATATTTCTGACAAAGAGGGAAGAATTGCTGTTTTCTGGATCGGTTGTTGTTTTTAGTGGGTGGTATGAAAATATTTCCAATCCTCTCATAGTATTCATCATCATTAAGATGTTAATCTATCCATCTCATTGACTCTTACCATTGAATGAATTTTGGCCTAATTAATAAAAACAGGATAACAGTGCAAGGGCATACAGAAGGAATGATCAGAGAGTTAAGGTATGAATAACAATTTGTGAACTTTAATGTTTTTGTAACGATTACGAAAACTTGGTTGCTGCATGTATGACACAAAGTTGAGTCCAACATTGGTTGTTATAAACATCCAATCCAATGAATGATATGGGATGATGGCATATAATTAATTAGTGATTTTGATCTCCTTCTGTCTCCTTTCCCCACTGGTCAGTGATTTGAAACAAAGATCATGTTGAATAAATGCCCACAGTCTTCCATCAGTTTTGCGTTGAGTTAGTCTTTTTGAAGGTCTGAATAAGAAGCTTTAATTACAGGATGGCATTTCCCGGTTTCTGATAATCATTAACATCTTTGAAAATAACAGTATCAGAAAAATCTTAAATTATTATCTCCAATAGGAAATGTAAAATCTGACCAAACCGAACACATCCCGTCAGAGGATTTGCTCAAAGCACTACATTGGTTAGCGTTAAGTAATGCTTCAGGACGAATCAGTTACGCTAGTATTGGTCAAATGGAGCGTTCATCCTCCTGGATAAACTACTGTAAACACATGGATGCCGTAAATTCCTGGAAGGTTGGCCGACCCAGGAAAACTTTGAAGCAAGTGATTAGGCAAGACCGTACAGAGTTGAATCTGGAGACAGTTGACCTGCTGAACCCTGAGAACTGGAGAGTGAGCTTGCGTAATATCAGAAAACATTTGACCCCCTGAACAAGGGAAAGTGACGTTAAGTAAAAAAGGGAAGAAAAAAAAGGAAACAATTTTATTTTAAAAATTGCTTACCAATAAAAGCAGCTGATCTGAGTATTTCTGAATATAACGATGAAACTGAGATGTGACCCAAAACTGGTCCACTGGGTCGTCAGTCAAACTTATCACAGCAGATGACATGGCACAAAATGTTCGATTCTGCAATGGAATCATCTGGAATAAAAGACCATCAAAATTAACAATCATGTGTTGAAATTGGTTGTGACATCAAAATTAACAATCATGTGTTGAAATTGGTTGTGACATCAAAATTAACAATCATTTCTTGAAATTGGTTGTGGCATCAAAATTAACAATCATTTCTTTAAATTGGTTGATACATAAAAATTAAAAATCATTTCTTGAAATTGGTTGATACATCAAAATTAACAATCATGTCTTGAAATTGGTTGTGACTTAAACTCATTTTGTTATTAACCAAAATCACCATATGAGCAATTGAATATAAAGTTAAAGACTATATTAAATTAGCAAGGGTCAATAGCATGTCATGTGGTATCCCAAACATTTCATTTTGAAGAGGAACACTAATGACATCTTGTTTAATACCCTTTAATAATATGGAATTACCATGTGAAGGTTTTCTGCAATAAAGGTAATACTCATCATCATATTTGGTTTAATGTCTGTTTTACGTGCTAAGGTTTTAGGGCACCAGCATCACTTAACATCTGAACCGGTCTGTAACACTTGGTGTTTACAGAAACCCATCTCTTAGACAAAAAGGGGTTGTAAGTCTCCAACAGAAGGGAGTTTTGTCTAAGCTCCTGCTTAACAGGATTATTGTTAGGAATGAAAGTATTTGTTTTTAAGTGTCTACTAACAAATGGATGGGGGGGGGGGGGGGCTAAAGATAGTTGTCAGCTTCACATTTTATTTTTAATTTGAAGCAATCAACCATAATAAGATTAATTTTCTTACAGAAAACACATGTGATTGGAGGATTTAATTTGGAATTATGAAACCAGCCAATTCTTCGACTGGACGCAGATCCCAAATGAGGTTTTGTTTGTGGAGGAGAAACAGGATGGGACACTGGTCGATCCAACAAATTTTTTTTATGGAAATCGCTCCTGACACGGCATGAAGCCACTTGATGTAAGAAGCTAAAAAGAATGAAAGATGATTATCGCAAAGACAGGAGATATCTATTGACCAAGACCAAGGCTATAGATAGGAGGAAAACAGTCAGCAGGAAGTGAGTTCAACAAGCCTGCAGTTCTTGAAAAGAAGCTACTGGAATAGGAAGCTGTATGAAGTAAAAAACAGTGAATTGGTGAAGACCAACGAGTCAAATGAGCTGGAACAAAGGAAGCCGGGAATAGATAAGACAATTCTGAAGAACATATGAAATAATAGTATTTATAGAAAAGACTAGTAACATCACGTCTGTTAGAGAGAGAGAGCATGCAGACAAGAAGAAAAGGTGGTGCCAACCAAATTACAGACATGCTTCTGAACCTTATCAAGAATCCTCAAATAAGACAGAAATTCACCAGCCCAAATATGACAACAGTACTCCATACAAGATCTAATAATAGATTTGTAGAGATAGAGAATAGCCTCAAGTGTGAGAAGGTGTTTAAAGCAATAGAGAGAACTGACTTTACGAAAAGCAGAAATATATTTATATATTTTTCATTTGGTCGGGTACTATATGTCTTGTGAAAGTGTTTTGTGTGAGTCAAGGTATAGGAGTCAGAGATGACTACTGCTTCATTTACCTCAACAATATTTTTGTCGTTAAGGTAAGCCGCTAAATCATGATTTCAATTGCTGAAAATCTTCATTGCAATTTCTAAAAATAATGGTTAATGCTGTATAGGTAAAGGAGTTATCTACTCCTGTGTCGAAAGAGTAAACGGGAGTTATCTCTCCCTTATTATTATGTATAGCAATCTGTGGAAGCGGCCATTTTGCTTTTTAGTAGTAAACAGTGACGGACGTTGGAAGGGACATCTTCCATACTCTACAAATGCCATTAACCTTTTTCTACTGATCAAAAATATCCTTTTTTCCTTCTCAAATTCTACAAAAGTTTGATCTTGGAGTTTCTTAAATTCCCTTCTATACTGAATACATATGAGTTGACCCTAGAGGCCTATAGTTTGCCTATAGGCCTCTAGGGTCAACTCATATGCATTCAAAAGGTATCAAAACAGCGAATTGATGGAGACCACTAGACCAATGAGTCAAACGAGCTGGAACAAAAGAAGCGGGGAATAGATCACATAATTCTGAAGAACACATGCCATAATAGTATTTATACAAAAGCCTGAGACTAGCAACATCACGTCTGTGAGAGAGGGGGTGTAGAGAAGAAGAAAGGGTGAGGCCAACAAAATTACGAATACATTTCTGCACCTTATCAAGAACCCTCAAATGGGACAAACATTCACCAGTCCAAATATGACAACAGTACTCCATACATGGTCTGATTGTGGATTTGTAGAGATAGAGAATAGCCTCAGGTGTGAGAAAGTGTTTGGAGAGATATAGAGAACCGACTTTACAAGAATCAGAAAGAGCAATGGATCTAATGTATGAACTATGTATTTATTTTATATTCCTAGAATACCTTGCCCCTAGAATGCATTGCATTACTCTGAGAAAACATTTCTCTTAGAAGGAAATTTTACAGAGAGAGTACAATCATTCCTCTCAGAAAGCACTACTCTTTGAAAATATTACTCCTTAGCAGTGGTAATCTTCTTTGTTCTCAACACAATTGACCTTCAGCCACCGCCTTTTAATTTGGGAAGTAAAAAGGAGAAAAAAGGTTTCGATTTTTAAAAGAATCAGACTGAATAATACGATTAGGGATGAACTTATGGATACTAGGGCATGACGTGATCAGCTGATTGATCGGATTGGGCCTCTCTAACCTTTCGTCTAGACGAAGTGGATTGACTCTTCAGCCATCAGGATCCTGTCCTATGGCACAGGTGGCCCTGTTTTCGTTTTTTTTATTTCTCTGTGTGGGGTTACAGTTGGCAAATTTGTGGTCCCACCGACAGGACGAGAAATTTGGTCATTATGAATGAATGGAGGACAAAGATGACACTGAATGTAAGGATTAAAAAAAACAAAAAAACAGAAAGCTTGTGAGTTGTAGAATTTAAAAAAAAATATGACTGCCTTCAAATCAAGATGTTCTAATGTCTCAAATTTAAAATGAGTGTATTACCATTCTTAAAAAAGAATATACATAAAACAAAAAACAGTTGTTCAAATTGAACAGGCAAAAAGTGAATTTCCAATTGAAAGAGTCTACCTACAAATATCCTGATGATGATTTAAGAAAGTAAAAAAACTTGGGGCATAAATAAATCTAAATTATTTGCAATCAATATTTCAAAAAATGATAACAGAATTGTTTTAAAAAAGGCAACGGTAACAAGTTGTTGCTTATTTTAAACGGTACCATTGAAAAGGAGAGAAAGATCAGTTTATTATTTGTCACCCTCACTTGTGAAAAAAATGCAGACGGCCCCTTCCAGGCTATTTTTCAAAACTGGTCCCGAGTACCCCTTTTTAGGGGTTGAACCTCTCCCCCTTCCAACACTAGAAATGACTTTACACCTTCAACAATTTTTGTTCAAATGTTATATATATATATATATAGATATATATATATTCCGCCACCACCATCCATTCCAAACATTTTGTACTTGTATGATGTTTTCTTCAGACAAATCATACTGAGGAAGTCTTATAATAAAGATGAAACGTTGATGAATACATAAATAATATTTTTTGGTTTTCCTTTTTCAATTTCCATAATATATATAATATATATATATTCCAAAATTTGTAATAGCGTAATAATGGAATTTGATTTTCGATAAGAATCGATCTGATCTATATAAAACGATTGTTTTTTTATATTATCAAATACATACAGATATATAAATATATATATATATATATATATATATATATATATATATCCCCAAATTTGTAATAGTGCAATAATGAAATTTAATTCCCATAAGAATCAATCTGATCTATATAAAATAACTTTTTTTATGTTATCACACACACACACACTATATATATATATATATATATATATATATATATAATAGAAAAAGAGGGGGAGAGAAGATTCCGTCTTACCAAATGCTTGTCTTCGAGTGGCAACAGATTTTCATTAATCAAATGCATTTTGAGATGAACTTCAGGCAAAGGCGTTGAATCATCAACCCTCTGCATTACTTTCAGAGCATCATACAAGTTGGTGTAAGTCTGCTTCCGGGCATCCTGCGCAAATTCATGGAGTGATCTTTCAGCAGGCCAAACACCTGAAAAGATTAAGAAAAAAAAAAACATGAAAATGTAGAAAGAAGAATAGTAATCGCTTTTATTTGGAGGAACACAAATTGAATAATACTAATACTAATAATAATACTAATAATACTAATAATACTAATACTAATAATACTAATAATAATAATACTAATAATAATAATACTAATAATAATAATAATAATAATAATAATAATAATAATACTACTACTACTCTCTTTTCTAAACAGGTGGTTCAATTTATTGCCTTTTTTATTTTTTGGATTTATCTTCCCCCACAGCGGTAAGATGTGACACAAGGTCGGGAAAGTGGGATTTGAAAAGCCAGCGCCCGAGAAGATGAGCACTCTGGCCTACAAAGAATTCTTTAAGCCAAATCTGGTGCAATTCTACACTATAATTTAGGGTCCTATAAGTGTTTATAATCTATATACTCATCATCATATTCGGTTTAACATCCATTTTACATGCTGGCATGTGTTGGACGGCTTTAAGAAATTGACTTTCAAAATAACCTATCTCTAACACGGTCTTTAACTCAGATGTAGAAAAAGTATATCTGAATGGCAAAGCTATTGAGAAGTTTTGTTACCTTGGTGATACCATTGGAGCAATTTTTATCACTTCCTCTTATGTTTCCCTTGGCCTTCCCCCTATGAACTGAACCTGCTACCTCAACTGTTCTACATCTACTAACCCAAGAACTCTCATCCATTCTTTTAGCATGGCCACATCATTGAAGTCTACTCTTCTGTACACATTTCCTTAAACTATCCAGATTTAATCATCCTAAGCATGTCTAAGACTCACATTACACATACGTCATATCATTCTCATATCATTTCTATCCATGCAACGCATGTCCTCAACACTCACTGACCAGGTTTCACTTCCATACATCATCACACTGTGTACACATGCTTATAGATTCTTTCCTTGGTCAACAGTGGTAATGCTCTGCTGGTTAGTAATGGCAGAAATTCCCTGAACTTACTCTATCCACTCCTAATTCTTTCAATCACACTAGCACCTACTCCACCTTGTGCTCCAATGGTATCACCAAGGTAACAAAACTTCAACAACCTCAATAGCTTCGCCATCCAGATATACTCTCTACATCTGAGTTCTCATCCATCTCCATTGTTTTACACTTCTTGCACACAAACAGGTTATCCTCTCTCAACCCACCTGTAATTCCACTGCATTTCTTGTGTACGCAATGCTTACAGGTACCACTATTAAAAACATACAATTAAAAAAGTAATAGAGTTTGTCTGTTTGTACGCAAATAGAAACATGTGATTGTTTAATATAAAAAGGAATAGGCAGAATACACATTACTAAGAAAGTAGTTTTTACGATGTCAATATCCAAGTTCAAATCTCACGTATGTCTAAAGGATTATTTTTTACTGAATATGTGTTTTATAAATTAAAAGAAATTAACATAATAATATAAAAAAAAAATTTTTAAACCGAGTGATCTTTTTTTGATAATCTGCGAAAAAGTAGACATTCAGCATTCAATAAAAACAATACGTAAATACATTCAGCGTAGTTACTTACTCTCTCATGCAAATACTTAGTAGCATATTTTTTCCCACCAAATTAAAAATATTTTTCTTCGTACTAGCTAAAAAGTGGTAGAAGCGAGGTAAAGATGCAAATAGACATACCCAGGTACGAACACCTCTCAAAAAATGGGTATGAACTAATTATAATTATTGCTAGGAGTAGCATATCAACTTGGGTGAATAGAGTTGTGTAAAATAAGCTCAAAACCGTTTGAATTATGCAAATAGCATCAGTGGTTCAAAAGTTATCAGAATTTAAAGTGATGAAATTTGTGTTTTTCATTGGACATTTTTCTTAATCCTTTTAAAAACAAGTGGGCCAAAATATGGATCTCATTTCAAGAAATTACGTAATTTCTCCACCATTTATTTTTTTAAAAAACTATTCTCATGGAACTTTGTGTTCTTATGTCAAATTTTGTGCTCTTTCTGATTATACAGTCAGATTTTATGTATCTCTTTACCGTAAGCCATTAATTATGAATTATGATGTGTAAATTTCAAAGTTTTAAAAACGAACACATTGTATAATTAATACAGCTTTAATTTCTTTTAAATCACTACATAATGTCTGTATGTCTATGGCACAGCCAGTATTCTAACGGCTGTTCATACTAAATTTAGTGCAATTCTTCCCAATACCTTTGGAGACTTTAAGTGTTTATTGGTAACTAGCAGTAATAGAATTCTGATCCCACAAATTTGATGCACTCCTGTTCATGAATTTTGAAGCCTGTTTATTGTTTTAGCAATGGAAGGAATATTAACATTTTGATTCTCTCAGGACACACTCAGCATCTCAAGAATACTTAATGCCAAATTTGGTGCAATTCTGTCGAGTTGTTTTGGAGCCTATAAGTAACGAATAGACAGACAAAAATGTTCAATTATAATAGAGAGGCAGTGTTTATACAAAACTATAACCCAAACAATCTTTAAAAGGCATACACACACGTATAGAGAGTTTGAATTACCTATTAGACACCATCCTCGAGTGTCTTCGGTCTCTCTGTACAATGGTTTGTCAGGACAACCTGACATGAGGATACTTCACCCTACAACTGATCAAATATTCAAAATAACATAGTATTCGAAGCCCAAATAAGATCCACTCGACACGGCTATGCACTGGCTCATACGAGGAATGGTGCACTTTCTCCTAGTGATTCAAGTAACAGCACTTAGATGAATTCATGTCCTAGAATCCGGTAAGTCCAAGAGACCACAATAAAGATATACCACAACATAGTTAAGTGGTCAATTGGATAGAGGAAAATTAATGTTCTTCACTTCTTTACTAACTCAACGTTCGAGAGGTAAGGGAGAACTTTAGTTGAACACTCGGATATCTATGTATCTCATATAGAGATCAAGTGTTAGCCCTAAGCTCTTGATTTCTGAGATTTTACACTGATGTAAAATAAAAAGAAAAAACATATATAGATAGATAAATAGATAGATACACAATGGAGTAGTGTGTAAATATGTCCAGTATGCCATCTGAAAAAATTGAATATCCAGTGTGTCCTGGGAACAGATACCAGAAAAAATGTTGGAAAAAGTCATACATTATCCGCAATGACTATGCAATCTCTACAGCTACATACTTAGAAAACAGAGATGTTACACCTGACATGGTGATATGAGACAAGAGGGAGAGAGTAGCAACCCTAGTTGAAGTCAGTGTCCCTAATGATGTTGGCTTAAACAGAGCTGAAAGGGAGAAGATAACGAAATACCAAGGTCTTATGTACGATATGAAAAGAAACTGGAATTTTAGGAAGACCTCCATCATTCCAGTAATCATAGGAGCTACTGGGCCAATGAAAAATAATTTCAAAAAGTACCTGGTGAATATACACAGTGAACCAAGTGCAAGAAAGATCCAAAAAATTATGCTTAAAGGGACTAACTAAAAAGATCTCTTGGCTGGAGTCTCTGAAACAGCTGATGAATGCCTGGCATCCCCATTAAAAACAAAAAGATAAGAAAAAAAAGATATATCTACTAGCTGTACCAACTCGGCGTTGCCTGGTAGCGTCTTTACTTGGAATTTGGTTTTGTCTTTAAATACAAAGCACAATCTTAAAAAAAAAAATGCATAAAGCTTACATTAAATCCAATCAAATAGATCATAAAATAAAGGTAAAATGACAAAGTTCACTTATCATCCATTGGTGAGTTTGAATTCGTTTTTTTTTTTAATACAAAACAATTGTCGATATTTTCATGTTTCTATACTAAATGTTCCATCTGTTAGTTATAACTTAGCAACAACAAAACATGATTGATTGTCAAAAATAAAATAATCGTTGGGTGAAGTCGGGCACCTATCCGGGGAAAAACAAATATGGTGGATCGTCAAAAATAAAATAATTGCTGATTGAAACCACCTGCAAAAAGTTAGCGGCAGAAGGAAAAACCCCATTGTCAAATAAAACGCCTTGGGGTGTGACTACATTGTCAGTGAAGTCCCATGGTGAGCGTTTGCAAAGGGTCACAAACTGTTATATAATAACCCGAAATTGATAGTCAGTTGGTTGGCAATTTGGGCCCCGAGAAAATCCACTTGTCGAATTCCTGTGTGTCTTTCTTCCTTACTAGCCCACACTCATTCACTGCCACCGGCAATAAAGCTATATCATTATATTTTTAGATATCAATGTATTGTTATTCTTTTAAGCACAGCAGAAATACTACATAGGCATATGGATCTGTTCTGTGGAAGATGGCTGAATCGAACTGGTTGATGCTGACTCCACCCACCTTTCTGATGATATCCATCCCAACTAGCATGTCAAAGCCTAAATGAATGTTTTCCAAATAAACACCAGTCTTTATGGGGTTTAACTCATTTATTTTCAGCATGATGATTCCAACACCATGGCTGTGGATAATTTCACCGTTAGCCATAACATGAGACCAAGACCACGTAGAGTCCAACAGTGATATGCGTTTCTTTCCATCGATCCAAGCTTCAATGATGTGGGGCACCTCTTTTACTTTGATCGAGGAGAGACTGATGCTGACATCTCGTCTTCTTTTGTGTTTTCCGAACACTCAGTTGCGATGTGGCCCATCTTCCGCCATCTGTAGCACTGTACCCTAGGTGCGCTTTGTATCTTCGTCGACTGTACCCTCGTCCACAATGATACAGGCAGTCTCTCAAGAAATACGGCATAATCACATTGACACACAGATTATCGTTCGATCATCGAAGTTAAGCGACGTTGAGTCTGGTCAGTACCAGATGGGTGACTATTTGGGAATACCATCCACTGTATACGTATACAGGTGTGCTGAGCCGTATACATATCCAACCATTAGAAAAAACATGATAAAATCACAGCATTACCTCCGAAATTTGTAATGTAATGTTACTACCAGCCGACATACAAGACAAAGTTTGTTTGATAATGGACTGAACTGGTTGTATAGCCACTGTGACCAACTCTTTCTCATCCGACATGATGTGCCGTGTTCTGATTAGAATTTGCCCCAGGGTCCTGTCGTCCATTCTTGATGACGTTCAGTGGTGTTACCAAGTCTGCCGCAAAAAAGGTAGGCTCCCTCTACCGGGCTAGAAAAATTCTCACACCTGCCAGTATCCTATATCTCTAAAAAGCAACCATTTGCCCATGCATGCAGTATTGTTGCTACATCTAGGCTGATGTTCCAACCGCTAGTGTCTCCCTCTTGGATAGGGTACTAAAAAGTCTCTAACCTAATAGGTCCCGCACTGTCTACTAAGCTCCAGCTCCTGTCCCATCACCGCAATGTTGCATCCCTGTGTTTGTTTTACAAGTACTTCCATGGAATGTGCTCCGATGAACTTACTGCACTTTTACCCTCTCAACGTAAATACCCCTAACACACACGACTATCAGCAAAACACCACCGCTTCACTGTAGAGGTCCCCAGATGCCCGGAAAACCTTGTACTCTAATAGCTCCTTTTCTCAAACTACTTGTCTTTGGAATTCCCTCCCTGCTCCCCATAATGTAATGTGAACAACTATCTTGCTACACAACACCTTACTTAAGATGTCCCCTATAAATCTGGTCCCTAATCATAGTAGCCCCTTATGTCTCAGTGGCAATATGCCTTGTTTGTGGTGAACTAAAGTTTTTAAAAAAAAAAGCTTTGTTGAAATATTCAGAGAAAAACTCGACCGAAACAAGCAACCTCTCCCAACAGGCAGTAAATACGGGTTAACTGTAAGAACTTGTATCATTTGATTATCCGGACTACTGTTTCGCCCTCTAAAATAGTCAGAAGAAGCTGAAATGTTGGAAAACTCTGAATTAATGTCTTATACATATGTAGATTTTCTAACCATTTATTGTCGAGATCTTACGATGTCACCTAAGATAAACGATTCCTCCCGATGTGTTGTTGGAGAAACTGTTTTTTTAAATGTCCGGGTGGGTGTAATGGCACGTGTGTATGGATATTGAATGTAATACTGTTCTCCGATGAACTGGCTGCTCTGGTGCCCCCTCGACGTAAATACACTAGACCAACTCGACAATCAGCAAAATCCCATCCATTCACAGTGGAGGTCCCCAGATGCCGGAGAGCCTTCTACTCTAATAGCTTCTTTTCTCATGCTGCCAGCCTCTGGAATTCCTTCCCTGCTCCCTGTTTCCCTCGACTGTATTGACATGCAGAGGTTTAAAACTAATGTAAACAGACATCTCACTGCACAGCTCTCAACTTAGGATGACACCCAAAATCTACACCCTAATTCTCAGTAGCCCTTACGTCTACAGTGGCAGCCTGCCTTGTTTGGGGTAAAATATGTAAAGAAAAAAATTAAAAAAAAGGATTATATTAGAAGCATGAAGTCCATCAACAACTACTTTCATAGACCTATCAGGGAGAAAGGATTTGATAGTTAAGACATTTCCAGACATTCTACAGCTAGCAGGCTTGTGAATCAAACCTTTGTGCCAGACTCTATCAAAGGCCTTTGATATGTCAAGAGCTATTGCTCCAGAAACAAAGCTACCATCGATAGATCCACTGATCCTGTGTGATATTACAATCAGTATATCAGCATTTGATTTTGCAGGACGAAATCCATATTGTTTGTCCCTAAGCAGATTTTTTTGCTGAGGTGATTTACAACTTCTTGATTTATCACAGATTCAAACAACTTACTCATGACGTATAGGAGACCGTACTGAGATGCAAAAGACGGACCTCCAGTATTTTAAAATACTGAGCAGACTGACAAGGTTTTCTAGGAAGATGGGAAGCATTTCTGCTGGATTTTGTTTTTTACGCTTTTATGTATAAAAAAGAACTACCATGAACAGATTCGGCGCTTTTTTAATTCATTTGTTTTTACAGCTCCGACACAAAAATCAGAATATTTTTCACAAAAATATCTTTCCAATATATGTAGCTTTGCAAAAAAATAAAATACAGTGGAGGAGGGGGTGCCTACTTTCACTTTTAAAACATTCAGTTGTAAAACAATTTGAATTACTGCTGATACCACCCCCCCCCCCCCCCCCACCCCCGACTCTTTATGTCATTAATTCTGGCTTTTGTCAAATATAGACAGAGTTCGCATAGAAAACATAATTTAATTATTTTCCTTGTATAATGACAAAAGAGAAGAGGGGTGATAAAGAAACTAGAATGAACAAAAACATTAAACACGAGAAAAGATTTTTTTCTTTATTTCTTTTTTTCTTTCAGTAATATTCCAAAAATGTTAATCTGCTTTTTATGTAAAAGAAAAAGTTAAAGAAAGGCAACAAAAAAAAAGAAGAATAACTTAAAGAAAATATGTCAATTGAAGAAATATTTGTAAGCGTCAGGGGAAATAAAATTAAAAACTAAACACATTCAAGAGATAGTATACAACAGATTGAACACTAAATAAGAATGAACGGCGCTTGTACATAAAAAGGCACCTGTGAAATATGGCAGTTAAAAATAAAATAACACCAAAACTTTATGAAATATTACACTACACCAAAAATTACGGAAAATGATCGAGTATTTTTATTTCTATTTATGAAATTCAACTATGCATCATAGTTCAGAGAAGTCCGCCATTATCAGATTTATGTGCTAGTTAATGACTCAAGACTCACTGATTGGCTTCAACAGCATAAAAATCGCTAAAATTATTTTATTTTTTATTAAAATTCTACTTGATCATTTTCCGTAATTTTTGGTGTACAGTAATATTTTTCAATACCAAGTAAGTACTTCATAAAGTTTTGCTGTCATTTTATTGTTAACTGCCATATTTCACAGATTCCTTTTTATGCACAAGCGCCAAATGAACAGATGAGAGAGAAAGAAAGAAGTTAGGAATTTTAAATACAAGCATTTATTCAATAGATTAGTTATATCTACCCGGTGTTATCGGTGGGGGGGAGGGGATCTTTTTACTTTCATTTTTATTTTGCATTTTTTGTTAATATTATACTTTTGTTTGTTTTTGAAGAAAAATATAATAATAACTTAACAAGTTATTATTATATTCTTATTATTCTTCTATTTATTTAATGTCACTTTTCCCTTGTTCAGGAGTCAGACGTTTTCTGATATTACGCAAACTCACTCTCCACTTCTCACGGTTCAGAAATCTCCAAATTCCACTCTGTGCGGTCTTCTCCAATCACTTGCTTCTAAGTTTTCTTTGACCAGCCAACCGTCCTGCGATTTAGGACATTGATGCTTCTGCAAAGGTTTATCCAGGAGGATGAACGTTCTACATGACCATACCAGCATAATCGATTCATCCTTAGGATAACCACCATGCTGGGCAAGTGTAGTGCTTTCGGCAAATCCTCTGACCGGATGTGTTGGGTTTGGTCATTGTTATTATTTAAATAGGATTTGAAAGATAAATTCACTTATTAAACATTGTTTTCTCATTAAATTATTAATTGAAAGAAATTGTCAGAATTCTATAACTAATTTGTTTAAAGTAATGTTGTTTTAATCTCTACCTAGAAAATTATTGCATGTAAATAGCTTCCAAAACCTTCAATCTTTTAATACGTCAGAATTTGCTAAGAATTTTAATTTTGTAATTATTTATGTTGATAATGTTGAAGATTTCTCTTTTACAATGGTGGCCAAATGTGACATCAGCACGTTCACATCTGTGATAATCACAAAAAGTATGCTGTATTATTTAGGCCGGCAAATAATTTTTTTCTGAATGAAATAACCAGATCGTTTTAATAACTTCTAAAACAAATTAATTTGAACAAATTGCTTCGGGTTATTTCATTAAGTTTTATTTTTTTATATTTTTTATTAAGTTTATAAATGTATTCAGTATTCATTTAATTATATATTAAATTAAATAGAGAATTTATTAATTGACTGAATTTCGCACCGTTCCATTAATTTCTTCGGCAATATACTCTATTGGATGAGTTTAGGTAAAAATGGCAAAAGTGGATAAATAGGAAAAAAATGGCACAAGGGGATGAATAGGAAAAATGGCACAAGGGGAAAATATAGATAAAAATCTGACAATGAGTTTATCAAAATCTTGGATACATAAAGGGAAACCATTAAGATTGTGTTAAACTAAAAAGAAATTATATCTACATTGTAAAGTAGATAAGAACCCTCAGTTAACCTCCACCCCTAATGAGATTTTACGGTTTTTTATGCGATTACATGTTAACACCCTTAAAAACTTGGAAGAAAAATATTATTTTAGAATGGGGAATTTGTTTTCCATATAAATTTTATGTAAAATGATCCATTTCCGGGCCATTCTAACTTTTTAGGCCAGTTAACTAATTTTTTTTACTACTAAGCCTATGTCTGACTGGCAAGGTCGTAAAACCACGCGTAATCACCTTAAAAAGTAGAGCCCCACCCCATTGCAAATTTAAAAAAATGCACAGAATTTATCTCCCATAAAAAAAAGTTTGGTTAACTGTCCTAAAAGTCAGAATTGCCCAAAAATGGGAAATCATTTAATGTTGAATTTATATGCGAAACTGATCCCCCACTCTACATTCTAAAATAATTTTTTTTAAGGATGGCTTGTTTTCTGTCAGTGTGAGGTATGATCCTGTGCAGTACTAGGAGGTTCACATTCCCAGGCTTTGCCTTCTCACCCTTTGAGAAGGGGGTTAGTTTATTGCTAATCACCAGAGGCGCACATACCGGGGAATGCCGACAAGACTGTTCAAGCAATTTTTGTTCGGCAAGAGTGCTCTTCCTCTAGGGTGCTGGTTTCAAATCCCACTTTCCCGATCTTGTATGACATCTCAGCCTTTTCTATAAATACTATTATGACATGTGTTCTTCAGAATTGTCTGATCTATTCCCTGCTTCTTTTGTTTCAGCTCGTTGGTCTAGTGGTCTTCATCAATTCGCTGTTTTGATACCTCATTGTCGTACAGCTTCCTATTCCAGTAGCTTCTTTCCAAGAACCGCAGGCTTGTGGAACTCTCTTCCTGCTGACTGTTTTCCTCCTACCTATAATCTTGGTCTTTTCAAGACTAAGGCCAATAGGCATCTCTTGTCTTTGCAATAATCATATTTGTTCTTGTTAGCTCCTTCCATCAAGTGGCTTTTTTTTAACTTAGTTCACCCCAAACAAGGCAAGTTGCCACTGTAGACGTAAACAGCTACTGAGAATTAGAGTGAAAGTTTGGGGGGGTCATCCTAAATTGGGAGCTGTGCAGTGAGATGCATGTTCACATTAGATTTAAATTTGTACATGTCAGTACAGTCGGGGAAACAGGGAGCAAGTTCCAAAGGCTGGCAGTACAAGAAAAGAAGCTATTGGAGTAGAAGGCTCTCCGTTATCTGAGGACCTCCACAGTGAATGGATGGGATCTAGCTGATTGTCAGTTTGGTCGAGTGTATTTACGTCGAGGAGGCATCAGAGCAGCAAGTTCATTGGAGCATATTCCATTGAAGTACTTGTAAAACAAGCATAAGGATGCAACATTGTGGCGATGGGACAGGAGCTGGAGCTTGGTGGATAGTAAGGGACAGATACTCTTTTTTGGACCTTGTCTAAGAGGGAGAGACTGGTGGATGGTGCACCAGTCCAGATGTGACAATACTCCATGCATGGGTGGATGGTAGCTTTGTAGAGATATAGGATACTGTCAAGTGTGAGAAGTTTTCTAGCATGGTAGAGGGAGCCCACTTTCATTGCAGCAACCTTGGCAATGTCTTCAATGTATTTGTTCTAACTCATGTTATTTGTGAACGTTAGGCCGAGGAGTTTGAACGTTGGACTCTCAGGTAGGGTGTTATTTGTCATGACAATTGGTGGTTGAAGAGATTTCTTGTAGTTGTTGAAGGAAAGGAGCTTTGTCTTAGCAGCATTAAATGCTACCATCCATTTATGACCCCATTCCACTACAGACTGGAGGTAACTTTCTAAGGATTCAGCCATTGCCTCGGATATGTGCACGTCCGTTTTACCCACATGATAAGAGTAGAGCGTGGTGTCGTCAGCAAATATACCCATCTCAGACACAATGTCATCAGGGAGGCCGTTTATGAAAATCAGGAGCAATAAAGGTCCAAGGATCGATCCCTGGGGTACACCTGCATTTATGTCATGTTGTTTGGATAGAACGGCCATTGAGGACAATCTGGATCTTTCTTTTGGCTACGAAGGAGCTAATTATATTAAATATTTGTCCAGTAATACCATATGAGTTAATTTTTATGAGAAGACCTTTATGCCAGACCTTGTCAAAGGCTTTGAATATATCAAGCGCTACTGCCCTAGCTTCACCTGCCTTGTCTAGTGTATGGCATATGCGTTCAGAGATGACCGTTAGGATATCCGTACTAGACCGTGTTTACCTAAATCCATACTGATTTTCAGAAAGAAGTTTAGCATTAACGAAGTGACAGACTCGCTAGATTGATTAAAGATTTTAGCAAAGAGCGGGAGTAGACTGATGGGGGCGATAATTTTGAGGGTCAGTTCTATGTCCAGAATTTTTGAAGACTGGTACCACAGAGGCAATTTCCCAGCTATCAGGGAAACAAGATTCAGCAAGGCATTTGTTGTAGAGTTTGGAGAGAGCAGGGGCCAGTTCAGCAGAGCATTTCTTTATTACTATTACTGGTATAAGATCAGGCCCACATGCTTCTGAGGTGTCAAGGTTTTTTATGATGTCTCAGATAGGAGATAAGGTGATGACCAGGTCATCAAGTGTGGCTTCAGTCCACAATGGGAAATTTGGGAGGGAGTGGTTTGCAGAATCCAAAGTGGAGTTACGGTGAAATGTCCGCAAGTAGTTTAGCCTTATCAGTTGCCGTGTAAACAACATCATTGTGGTTGGATAGCGGGGGAATTGTTGATTGCCCATTGTTCACCACACTATTGTAGATTTTCCAGAAATCATAAGTACCCATTTTCTGCGACTGAATGCATTTTCTGGTCATCTCTGTATACCTTCTCTTGCTTCGTCTATCACAGTCTTACAATTTTTTCTTGACGCTATAAATTTCTGTCTATTCGTAGTTTACTTATGCCGGCTGAATTATCTATTGAAATTAAAGTCGTATTAAATATCTTAGATTAGGGGATCACTTTACCATATAAATTTAATGTAAAATGATCACCCACTTTCTGATGATCACCAATGTGACCAGTGTGTTCGGGGTTCATTTGGGCATCGTTTCTGGTGCAACGCCAGAAACGATGCCCAAATGAATGTGGGGCCAAAGTGCATACATTCAGAGGACGAGTATTTCCAAATCACACACAGAAATATTTTAATGTAGTGAATTCACTACTTGACGGAAATTGTTGAGCCAAAAACAAATATCACTTGCACGCTGTTTTGCACACGTATTGGAACAGTGGAAATTTAAAAAGAAAAAAAAAGAAAAATGGTCAGTAAAAAATAATCTAAGAAAAAAAATTGTTACTCTTTGCAAAAAAGACAAAATTTAAAATAAAAAAAAATTGATTGGACTTCTTTTTCTACATTAAATTTCAGGAAATAGGTGATGATTTTACGTTAAATTTATATAGGAAACTGATCCCTCCTCCCACCTCCAAAATATTGGCCTAAGAAAAAAAATCTGTAGCGACATACTCGGTAAGTTTTTTTTTTTACTAATGCGACTAAGTCCCCCAAAATTGTCGGGTGTGTTAGAAACCACGCTTGCCTGGCTCAGTAAAAGCAACGATAAAAAATGTATAGATAATACATCTTATAAAAACACACGTGAAAATTATACAGGTAAGTAGAAAAGCAAATTTTGTTGCGTTTGGTAACAGTTATTTGTTGTCTATTTGTTTGTTTTTTCTTGTTAACTATACTGCACAATCGCCCAAAATTCCTATTGGGTAGACTTAAAATCTTACACGAAAACTACAAAAACAAAATGTGTTTGGAGTTTTCTTTATTTTCTTTTTTCTACGTTAATTTCGATATTAAATAAATATCAGAAGTCAGAAAAAATGAAATCTGATAGTTAGAAGGTGTTGAATCAAGGCAACCATATAAAAAATGTTAAATTTTAATGTGAGAATTTCAAATTACAAGATTTTTTAAAATTTTAGCACTGGAAACGTCAATTTTGCAAATTAAAATAGGTTAACATTTGTACTTACTCCAAGGGTAAAAAGTTTTAAAAAATCCGGTGCTTCTACAGAAGTTGAACCGAACCAAACCGACTTTTACCAAACAAACCTAAAACTTAGGTTAGGGTTAGATTAGGGTAAGGATAAAAACAAAAAACAATGGGAATCTTTTACGACGCTCAGCAGAGTAAAAACGCTAAAAAAACAAATATACAATATATAAAAGTAACTGTAGGCTGTAAAAGTTATTTTCTAACTTGCCTGTGGCATTTGTTTGTATTTTTAGACCGTTACAACCGCTATTTATTAGAAATCAATAGTTTTGTCACCGTAACTTGGGGGAAAAAATGGCCGATTTGGGGGGGGGGGGTTACTAACGAATTCACCTGAATCGGCCATATTGAATTTGTGAAAACGAGTGGGAAAAAAAACAATAATAATACGTAAAAATAAAAACAATTTACATAGGTAAGTAGAAAAATATCTATTCTCGTCGTAGGTCAACTTCACTTGTTGCAAATTTATGTTTTTAAACCCTTTCTCGTTCTTTTTTTGGACCCCGTTCGCGACTCTGCTGAGCGTCGTAAAAGAAACCCAAAACAATTCGGTTTAAATCCTGTAGAAGTACAAAAACTTTATAATTTTTTTTTTTTTTTTAATTTTTACTTAGGTCGTGACAGTGGACCTGGACTAGAGTCGCATGTTTGCCAGGTCTGGTATAAGAATCGCAATTAGAACATGGAATTAGAAAACAAACGTTCTTCACTCTTGCCATTATTGGTTAAAAAATAAAATTTAAATAATACCCAGGGTTGTTATTGTAATGTTTAACGATCTTATTTTTCGACATATACGTAGCCATTCATTCGTGAAAGGACATGCAATCGTCGAACTTTGCAATCAACATGATTTTGTTTATTTCTTCTTGTTACGAAATAGCAGAAGTAATGAAAAATGGCAAAACATACCCAGTAAGACTTTCCATACGTCCAACCTATAGACAGAAGGCAGCGGAAATCTCAGTAGAAAAAACTTGAGTTTCTCGACATCGACTCGTTCTTCCTTCAACAAAGATTCGATGTGTTTCTTCTCCTCCACAGCAGACACGCCGAATTTGGTGTAGAAATAAATTCGGAAATTACGATCTTTTTCGTCTGCCATTTTTAAAAAATTCTTATTCTCCCGAAAAATAATAATAATAATAGATGTCTCGATGTTGTTTTTGTTATTATTTGTATAGCTTTCACGGAAATGTCTACATATCGCAGACGAAGTAGACTTTAATTCATATCTTTGGCATGGATGATGATGATGATTGTCGTCGACGTCGTCTTTATCGTTTCTCAAATCTTTGGCACATTTCTGCAAAAAGAAAAAAGTCTTACGCCATAGTAAAACAAATCGACTCGCTAATTCCGTCGTAGCAGAAATCTGCTACTTTTAGTTTCGTATTTGCAGTAAACAGCATTTTTTTCTTTCTTATTTGTTTTATTTTATTATAAATAAATAAATGCATTTAAATACATTCTTTAAATGAATAAGATATTTGCACGGTTGTAAAATTTATTATCTACCTATTTTATTATCCTACCTATTTCTTTAAATGTTAATAAGTTGTTTTAGTTTCGTATCCTATAGCATATAAATATTATCCACAACGACCACTGTCATCGCTGGGCAAAATATTTTTAATTTACTATGTCGCATTTGACAAAGCGGTTGTAGCTAAGTGCAACAACCGTACACACATTTCCGTTCTAATTGTATTCCTTTCTCTCTTATTATCGTGTGTACCATTCACAAAAAAAAAACAATTTTGTCAACAAAATCTACTATGGCTAAACCCGTTAAAAAGCCAGTGGTCCCTGTCCTGGTCGTCTACAATATTATTCCTACGTCCACGCCAATCCACGATAAATCCAAAACCCTAAATGCACTTGAAGTCTCTCAGTCGCTGGAGAAAGTTTTAAGCAGGTAATTCATTAATGTTTATTTCTTGGTTTCATTATGTTTTGTTGTTGGTATTATTGTGCGACCGACAATAACATCAGGTGTTGCCCCCCCCCTCCCCCAAAACAAGACAAAAAAAAAGAAAACAACTGCAAACCTGGTTTTACTTCTTGTCGTTTTGTTTTGGCATGAAGTTATATCTTCCTGCATTCTCTGAATATTTTTCTTTCTTTGAATTTCTTAAAGGCACTACCCGACGTATCCCGGACCCGTTGGGTCACAGATACTACATATCTTTTTTTCTACTTTTATTTCATTAAAAAATTTGACTTATCGTTCAGGATATGCATGACTAAAAGCAAGTTTCTTTACGTCTATATTATATAGAAATAAGTATTGTTTTTCGTATCCACTTTGTCATGGCTGCCGTATCTGGAAATCGGAAATTGCGAACAGGTGTTTAATAAAAGTAAAGAATCCCTAATTATTTTAGACCGTATAACTCTTTGACATAATTTTTATCATTTATAAATACAGTTTGAATTTATTTGTTAATAATAGTGGGTATCTTTTACAATAATCTGCAGAGTGAAAACGCTATAAAAACAAATATACAACAAATAAAAGTAACTGGCCGATAAAAGTTATTTTCCAACTTATCTGTGACATTTGTTTGTATTTTTAAGCCGTTTCAACTGCTATTTATTAGACATCAATATTTTTGTCACACGAACATTGGACAAGCGATGGGGGGTATCGTAACGAGGTAAGGCTGGGACGCCATTTTGAAAAAAATTTTAAAATTTTTTTTACATCTAATAAAAACCCATTTATACAACGTAAAAATACAAACAAATGTCATAGGTAAGTAGGAAAATATCTATTCTCGACGTAGGTCATAATCACTTTTTGTATATTTATTTTTTTTACCCCGTTCTCGTTCGAAAAAAAAAAAAAAACTTCTAAAAATAGAACAAAAGAGCAATTTTAAGTCGTCTGCTTCTAAAAAAATTTTTTTAATTGCTCTTTCGTTCTAATTGCGTAAAAAGGTGGTCGTTTCTAGTGTGAGTTAGAATTTTATATCATTAAAGTCGTCTGGTTCTAAAAAAAAAAAGGTAAGTTTCTTCAGAAGTCATTTTTAACATGGGGGGGGGTCGTAACATTCGGAACGACGTACGTTCTTTCGTATTTTTCCGTTCGTTTTCGTTGTACATACGTCACGCCTGAAAATATTTGATTGTATTTTCCGAAACTGTGCCAAGTTTCTTTCATTAGATATTTTCTTTTGACAACAAAAACACACTAATCACTGCATTCAGTTCGTTCGGCAAAGTTCGTTAACGTTCGTCAGTTTTGGAAGTGCTCGGTAAAACTTGTCATTGATGACGTAATTACTGATATTTTCTTGGATATCTATTAGGTAACTGTACCTGAAACTTATTCTAAAATTTCTCTACTACAGTGCTCTCCATCTAGATTTTATTTTAATTTTTTTCATTACTAATTAATCAGTCAGATTATTAAAATATCGTTCTTACGATTTACATTATGCAAATGTCTTATAAAAATGGACCCTGACTATCGGAACAAATTTGAAGTGATGAATTTCAACCAATTCCTTCGTATTGAAAGTAAATTACAAAATGAACAAATGGTAAAGATTATTTTTTTTTTCCCCCCGAATTTCTTTTAAGCGTATAAATCCGCTTTTAATTTCAATATTCTGGAACTTTTAATAAATGGATATCCACAGGATTTTAGTACTTACCAGAAATGGCCGAAGCAGTTTACGATTTGAAAATGTATAAAGGCAGACGACACTAAGCATGAGAAGAGTTAGTTATGGGTGAAAAAGAATTTAAAAAGAAAATCAAGTTGAACACTTCAAAGAAAAGGTGGCTTTCAAATCGTAAACTGCTTCGGTCATTTCCTGGACTGACTCTGCATCCTTATTACAAATACCAATATTATCAAAAGCTGCGGTTTAATTTTTTCTTTAGCTTTTTAACGAAGGACTAAGCATTTTAGCGGATTTCGGATAAATCGTGCACCAAGTTTTGATTTATTTTAAAAATATTTCGGCCTCTAAAGTTTTACAATTATTGTGGGAGGGTTTAGTAATTACGATTGCCTATTCCATTAGCCAAGAGATTTTGTCATTGTTAAGCTTCTTGCTTGTATGCCGTGGTGTGAAAAAATTGGCAAATGTACAAATTTACTTTCTGCTTTTGTCATCAACTGACTTCTACGGAATGTCTGTTTACAATGTTAGTAAACTGAAATATATTTTGATTCCATTAACGTGGTTTGTTCCTTTGAGAAATATTGCTTTCTCTGATAGGATGATTATTTGGGTTAGGGTTATTTGGAATTAATCTGCACGCAGATGGGTGAACTCTCAGCAAATCCGTTTCAGGATTTTGCGCTTGTGCATAAAAAGGCACCCGTGAAATATGGCAGTTAACGATAAAATGACAGCAAAACTTTATGAAGTACTTACTTGGTATTGAAAAATATTACCGTACACTGGAAATTATGGAAAATTATCAAGTAGAACTTTAATATAAAATTAATTTAGCGATTTTTACGCTGTTGATACCAAGTGAGTCTCGAGTCATTAACTAAGACAAAAATCTGGTAATGGCGGACTTCTCTGAACTACGATGCATAGTTGAATTTCCTAAATAAAAATACTCTTATCATTTTTCAGTATCAAGTAAGTTTTGCTGTCATTTTATTTTTAACTGCCATATTTCACGGGTGCCTTTATGAACAAGAACCCAGGATTCCTATTTTCCCTGAAGCCTGTTTGCACGAAAAAAAAATGGTGTATTTTGGAGGTACTTTAATTAGTTGTGATTTGTTTATTGATTGTAAAATGATTTGAGGCTTCATCTTGGCTCCATGGAATTTCCACAGATGTAGCTGTCACACTAAAGTTATACTAAGAAATTTAAGTCATGTCATTTTTAAGTTAACTCACTCCTGTAGATAAGTAGTTTTCCACAGTAGCAAAGTTAAACTCAAGTCGATTTATTCAGAATTCAGCCCCCCACCTTCCCTTAGATGCATGGAAATTATCCATGATCAGTGTCTTCTTGGCATTCACGGGAGAGGATGCCTTGGACAATCTGCTATAAACAACCCCCTTCAAAAAAAAGATAGTTCCTGGGTGGAACCGACTAGAACAAATATTACACCACTTTGATCCTGACCAAAGATAGACTAGCACTCCAACTAGTTAAGAACAATGAAACTACGGCATCTGATAAAATCAGTGGTTTTTGTATGTAATGAAATGAATATTAACTAAAGTTGAAAATAAGAAATCTGAGGCATTTATTACAAGAGCCATCAAAACAAAGAGGTGAAAAAAACCTAATAGGCAACAAATGTTACCAAAGGCAAGATAAATTACTCTTCTACTTACCTGGATAAGTTTTTTTTCTATTTTAACTTATTTTAAAGCATTTTTTACTTAAATCAAAAAGATAGGTTCAAAGACGTCACGTAAGAATAAAAAAAGAAAATGCCTCAATAAGTGGCCTGACATCGGAAATTAAGCAAAAATACAGCTAATAACTGTCACCAATTATGTTCAACCTAACTGTACATATTATTAGCTGTATTTGTTTAATTTCCAATTTTAGAGCAATTATCGAGGTCTGGTCTGGCGGTCACTTTTTCTCTTCATTCTAACATGTCTTCGAACCTTTTTTTTTTATTTAAGTAAAAAAAAAAACGCTTTAAAATAAGTTAAAACAGAAAAAAACTTATTCAGTTAGAGTAACTCATCTTGCCTTTGGTAACATTTATTTGTTGCCTATTTGTTTTTGTTGTTAGTTCTTGTAATAAATGCCCGAAAGCTGTTCAAAAAGTAAATTTAAAAATAACCTAAAAAAAAAACCCTAACACAATCAGTTTTAATATTTGTTTATGAAACCATGTCTTTTTTTAATACTAATTAATCTATATAATTATGTAATTTCGCTGACTTGGTACAATCATCATAATTATACCAACTGTCACCCTAACACGATGGCCAAGCATTTATCCCCGCCTCCACATAAGCGCTTTGTCAAAGCAGCATTTGACCAAATTGTTCCACTGCAAAACATGTTTGCTTATATTAGCAATTGTGCTTTTGTGTTCCGTAACACAGTTACCTTATTCTAATACTCCGAATAGAAAGAACAAAAGGTTAATTGAAATGTTGCTTGCTGGAATTACAAATGGGTGGAGTCATATTTTAATGTCTCGACATTACCGAAATGGTGAACACGTTTTTAGTAACATGTTTTTAGCTTTGGTATTCTCAATTTGGTGGCGGTAAATAATCCTAACTTTTTCTTTTTTGTCAAAAGCTTTTCAAGCTGTTTCAATCACGGGTAGTTTTCAAGTGTTTTCCAGTTGACACAAATTTGGAACATGTCGATAAATTAAAGTGGGGAAAGTGTAGTATCTGTTCTGATACTACACTTCTTGTTTTCTCAGTGAAGAAATCCTAGACTGAGGCAATTTTAATTTTCGTTCCACTCCAGAGTGCCTCTCTTTTGGGAGCTGGTTTTTCCCTACATTAAAAACCGACTGTCTAACTGTCCTTGTGGGGATGCAAAAAGTTTAACTTTTTTAATTATCTATTCTTATAAATTTCTATGGTCGGTTTTTAATGTAGAGAAAATCAAGTTTTCTCCCCCCCCCCCCCCCCAATAAAAAAGGGGACACTCTGGATTAGGACAAAAATTAAAATTGCCTCTGTTTAGAAAGATTTCTCCAGTGACCGAGGACAGAAAAGATGAAGTGTAATATCAGAAGACACTAGCCAAAGGTCAAGAACCGTTTTGAAAAAGGTATTTTCTGTGCCTTTTTATACAATCCAATATTTATTTTTTTTTAAATCGACAACTGCGGTTTTGTTGTACGCAGTTTTAAGTTTTATTTACAAAATGGAAAATCAAACAATACACACACTTGCCGTCGCAGAATAGTTTTAATTAAAATTTTTATTTACGAAACGAAAAATGATTTACAAAAGAAAACGTTTTGTAAATCAAAAATTTTTTTTTTTAATTAAAGTATTGTTTGTTTATAGATTAAAATTGAAGAGACACTGGTGTCGCAACATATGTCCTTTTAATATTTGCTGATTCTGGGGTGCCTCAAGGCTAATTGATCCAAATACCTTTTATATCCAATTTAATACCAATTTTTTTAATTAAATGCATCAGAATTCATTTAATTTTCTTTGTAATCATAAGTCAATACAAAAAGTTGTTCTTTGACCTTGACATTTTCAATTGATGCCAGCAGTGAATCTTGAGATAGGGCTTTGTTTCGAGAGCAATAGCTCTCGACATACCAAAAGAAAGAAGCTTGGTTTCAGAGGTGCAACAAGAAACTTATTTCCACGTTTTGCAACACCTTGAGATCCAACAAAGAATCACCAGTGCTCTTCGCAGTGCTGCAATAGACAGTTGTCATCTACCTTGATGTCAACAAATGATCTAAATGACAGTCTCTTAGAATAAAAATAGAATGCCGAATTGTTGGTTACTTTTTAAGCCTGTAATCTGGTTTGATATTTAGTTACGGCAGATGTTATGCTTACATGATTTGCAAACAAACGATTTTTTGGTTAACATGCAGGCAATATTAGAACATAAACACATTATAATGGTTTTCTTTGACCAATTAATGTTACGTTTATTGAATTCCTAATATATATTGATAATTAAATTATCTTATACTAGTTTCGTGTTTATCTTTTATCGCTACTGCATTAGTGATTACGGGTGGATACGCATTCACAAAAAGCAATGTGCTACATTACCTTGTAAACATAAGTTATGGCAGAAAATAAGTTAAGTTTACTTCATAATACAAAGTAACTTTAAAAAATTCTTATGTACTAACGAGTCACTGCTTATCAAGGCTCAAGGCCACTCAAGGATGAGGGTTGATAAGTTTGTCAGGTGAACGGTGAAGCAACAGCGTGAGGATCGGTAACGATGGTTGAAACTTGGAAGAATTTTATTATTTAAGTGAACGGCTCAAACTTAACATTGAAATGAAAACTGCTGGGAAGCAGCCCTGTGGTATTGTCTATGAAAGAAACTCTGCTCATGGAAGTTCTGTTTATAGTTTTAGGTACAAAAGGAAAATTATTTACAGTGGTTGTAGATAGATGAGTTTTTAAGGTTTCGCAGGGGGAACCATAGATTGAAGCTCAGTCGAGCACCTACCATGAAAATAACGATTGACTTTTGTCAAGGCAGGAAAAGTGCTCTGAGTGGCACATCTCCAGATGTGGTAACAATACTCCATTTTTAGGGTGTATTTGGTAGAGGATTGCAGTGAGATACTTTTAAAAGTGACTTCCAAATGCTAGTGTTGTAACATTGTGACGTGTGATAACATATTTACAGTTACTAATAACTACCACTGTGTAGCCAACGGTAGTGCTACATTTACAGTGTATATTATTTGCTGATAAAAAGCCATCTGGACAGAAACATATTCAGAAGTGATAATAAAAATTTTATTAAGTTTAACATTTGGCGCTTTTTTTTTTTTTTCTTAAAGAAATACTCCCAAGCAGTGCCGAGTTGGGACAGCTAGTCCTAAATGAATTAATGTTTTCTAGCATATAATATCAACATGCAGTTCAACTTTATAAAAGTTGAATGTAGTTCAAAAGTTACCCCCCCCCCCCAACTTTTTTTTTATAAATGTTCATTTTCTGCTAATGAAAGACCTCTGCTTTTCATCTTTGTCTATGAACTGTTATCTGTTTATCGGAGATGTTCCATTGCTTGGATCAACTGTTTTTCTGAAGAAATAATTATAAGGAATGCCTCTTCATTAGCAACATATATTAACAACTTTGTCCCAAACTGAATTCGTCCATTCAAGTCATTTCTATGACTACCAATTGACTCTAGCATCGATGTCGTTCTGCGAGATGGTTGAAAATGAATTCTATTTTAATTGTTCTAAGTAACCTCTTAGCTGTCTATGTATTTCTCTCACTCCTCACTCTATATTGATTCAACCACACCTCGTCGTCAAAGAGCACTAAAAGTGCAAATAGTATACACGCTTATAGAGTATTGTCCAGGCTTTTTATCTGCAAATTGTTAATGTATTCATAGTTGTAAAATATTTTGCAGAGTATTTTTTCATACGCTTAGCAAGAGCAAATATGCATTCACAACTTCAGTTGAGGGATCAAGCACATTGATTTTCAAGAGTAATCATTGCTATCCAAGATAACCTGTAATCTCTAGGGTTTGCAAAAAAACAATTCTCAAAGAGTTTAAGTGTTAGTCATTCGCAAATCAAAACTAGTTTTGGCAAACTTTTTTATTTTTTATTATATATATATATAAGCTAGGGATCAACTTGACCTTCAGGGTGCTAGTGTTTTCATACTATGCGATGATACATTCTTGAAAATCTGTCCGACAGTCTAAGCCACTTGCGGTATGGTTCTATGCAGTTCTAGGAAGTCCATCTTCCCAGGCTTTACCTTCTCTCTTTGAGAAGGAGTTTATTGCTGATCAGCTGAGGCGTCCGAACAGTTGTTTTAGGAAGCTGTAGTTTCCTACTGGCTCTTCTGATCGATTTATGGGGGCCCTGCTCGAAGGCTGTTCGAACTTGCTCAACCACCTAATCTAAAGTTGAGGAGCGTCTCGTTCTCTTAGCTTGGCACAAACACCTATCCTTCATGAATTTACCATGCCATTTCTTTCTGGTACCTCTTTTCAGAATTTTGTGCAAAATGCATGTTTTAACAAGTATCCATGATTCACTGTTTCCAAATTCAATGACACAATGGTTGAGTGAAGGTCATTACCGAATATGAAAAAATAATTAGCATTACAATAAACTTATTGAATTTATCTTTAAAATGATACCAGTTTCATCTTCCTACCATTCATAATTCCAAATATATAGATTTGAAATGTGCTCAAGACTTCTGGAACATTCTGCACAAGTTTGAGTAAATATCGAATACCATTTTTTTTAGCTTTTTCTGTTACTCAATTCTCATTGCAGAATGAAAGCAAATCTCTTGATTTCTTATTTGCAGATGACTGATTCGCCAAGTGAAACTATCATCGCCTGTAACTTTTTCCCTTCAACTATTGAGATCTTCTTTATTACCAAATAACGGTACCATTTCTGATTATGAAACCTAATGTTGTCTCATTAAAAATGATATACATTGATTTTCTTTTTAAAACTTTTCTCTGTATTCTTCGGCTTATCGCCACAGGCCTATAGTGAATAGCTGAAAACTCTGCAGTAAGCTTCAGCATGTTATGTCAAAATGCCCCCCAAAAAGAATGGGAAGTTGTGATGCTAACCTACAGAATCGAAGATCAGGATTGAGAAATAATTGGTGATAACATAATTCTATTAAGCAAGCGGAGATTTGCATAGGTTAGATGAACAAATAAAACATTTGTATGAATCGTCATTTTTTTTTTTTTTTTTCTTTTTTTTTCTAACAATAGGCCAGCGTTAATTAATACGAAATAAATAGATAAGTTGTGATTTGACGACAAATTCGATCTGAAATAATAATTTAACGGTAACAGGACATTTTATTAAGATTTTAAACAAGAATTAGTGGAGCCGTTAATCTTCTTGAACCATCAATTTTATTGATTCTCTGCATTGATTGCTTTCATCTATTTTTAAAGTCAAGACAAATTTAATTGTTTCTATTGATAAAGGTTTAATAAAATAGAAAACATTACTTGATGTAATGAGCTAACAAGAATAAAATACGATTATCGCAAAGCAGACAGGAGATGCCTATTGGCCTTGGTCTTAGAAAGACCAAGATTATAGGTAGGAGGAAAAGTCAGCAGGAAGAGAATTCCGCAAGCCTGCAGTTCTTGGAAAGAAGCTACTGGAATAGGAAGCAGTATTACAATGAGGTACAGCGAATTGATGGAGACCAAACGGGCTGGAACAAAAGACGCATGGAATAGATCACACGATTCTGAAGAACACATGCCATAATAGTATTTATAAAAAAGACAGACTAGCAACATTTCATCTGTGAGAGAAATGGTGCAGAGAAGAAAATGTGGGGCCAATCAAATTACAAATTGATCCTATCGTTGGCATTGGTTGTCGGCCACAAATTCTAACTTTTCCAGGAATGACCAGTAAACCGAAGCCTTCTCTCTAAGCAAGATTGACATAAGAGGAAGGTCTCCATGTGGGTATTTCCTCCAGCTGATGTCCAATGCAACTTGTAACAACCTTCTATATTCTGTTGAGTGATGTTTCTTACTGTTCTGTCGGTGTCCAAACTGCAGTCATAGAGCAAGACAGATTCCACCGTGGCCCTAAAGAACTGGTACAGTCCATCAAGGACACTCCCAGGCCTTACCTTTAGATTTTTGAGGTCTTTCTGCTGACTTGATGTTGCCGTTTTTTTTTTGTTTTTTCAGCTGAATCTGTTCTGCCAGCATTTAATGTAGAGGCCAATCTCATTGGTTGATTGCCCCATCAATTGTTTGACAACAAGGCAAGATCATCCATGTAATCCATGTTATTTTTTCTGGATAAACATCTGAACTCTTCATATCAATATAAAATATCTGACTTTTATTTGGAGTTTTAATGACTATTTAAATGTTGCTAGTTAAGTGTCTTCCATCCGTGACCATTTAAACATAAAATGATGCAGTAAATGCTGGTCATCCCATCTTCAATTTTGTCATGAGTGAAAAAGATTATTTCAGCCATGGAACGTTTTCTTCCAGGTAGTTTTTTTAAATGCATCATTTTGTAGATATTTATAAAAATTATTACTTGCTGGGAAAAAATGTTTTATTGTATAATTAGGCAATTCAGTTTTCAACAAATAAAATAACTTTTTAGTACAATAAATAAATAAAAAATACTATAAATACCTTACTTTGAATAACAGATAATATCTGGGCAATGCCAGTTAGGGAAAGCTAGTATGTACAATTTTTTTTTTTCTGTACTTTTTAGTCTCCATTGTATGTAATCCACTTGATAAGGATAATTTGGTTCCATTCATGTGAAGTAATCATAAAGAGATATCAATTTACCAGCAGTTTTTATGTCGATACCAAGTGACAAGTTTTGAAACTTCATCACAACCTTGACGTTAGAATTTTTTTCTTTCTGAAATGCTCATTATATTAAGCCTCCCAACGAGAAACGCATTCAGACTTATTCTTTATAATCACGCTTTTTAGAATCTTAACTCGATATCTCTTATTCGTAAAAATAGCTGGACAATTTCCTGACTCTGAAAATACAAATCCTTTGTTTTATTTTATCACCACCCAACAGTGTCCCAGAAAGATTGCTGATAAATTAATGTCATTTTAACTACTTTTTATGTGATACAACAGATCTATTGTTTAAATTTCATTGAAAACTTTCCTTTTTTTTTTTTCTTTTTTTTCTCTCCTTTATTTATTTTTTATCTTTATTTTTATTTTAACAAATAAAACCTTAAACAACAAACACATTCTGTCAAGAATCTTGGCATCCAGCTCCAAATAAAATATTTTCTGGTATTGGTTATGGCCGTATCACATTGAAACACTCTTTGGATCACTAAAGTTAAGAAACATGGATGACCGCTTGGGAATTTACCGGCTGCAATAAGTTAGGAAGGTGAATAAGAACTACTGGCAGACACTGGACATGGCATGCAATGCTTATTCTGTCAAAACACTTTCTCTTGGAGGGGGGGGGGCATCATCTATCTCTCTCTCTCTATCTCTCTCTCATTAGCTATGGGTGAAATAGTTGACTACTTTCGAGTTTTGGTAGGGCAACTAGTTTAGGAGAAAGAAGAACCAGAGCTTTTCTTAGTGTTGCTTTCAGTTATTTTTTATTTATGCCACTAGATTTAAGCAATATGTGGAGACAGGAGTGAAGTCGGGATTGCGCAACTCTGGCTCCACTAAAAACTCCATGTTTCGGGCAAACATCCTTTCAGGAGTTATCTTCTCTCATAACAGGCCAATAGAGCTACAATGTGTCAAAGATATCTCCTCCCCCCCCCCCCAACTGGGTGGGGGATCTTTGACACATTCTAACAACCTAGGAATTGTCTTGGCTTTATAAAACCCTTTGTTGGAATCTGGCATTGTTCAGTCCTAGGAGGCCGTCCTTCCAGGCATTGCCTCCTCCTTAAGGGGATAGGTTATGGAAGGAAATGCTGACAGGTCTGCAACAGCTATTTTTGTACCCTTCCAGAAAATACTACCCTGAAAATGAACATGGAATTTGTGCTTAAATCAGACGGTTTTCCATGTGGTAGGGACATTTCCAATGAAGACTCGAGTCCCCCCTTCTGTTTCCATGTAGCCCTTGTTCGTCATATTCGATTAAACGTCTCTTACATGCTGGCATGCATTGAACGGCTTTTAGAAATTGACTTCCGAACTTAACCTCTTTCATCTTTGCCTTTTATCGTCCCTGCAACGATGGAGTTCCTGTCATTGTCTCTAAAAAGAATTGACAAGATCCTGTCTGTTTATCTTTCTGCCAACATTCATATCTGTGGTGACTTAAATGTTCAATGTTCAATGGCTAGTCTACTCCGAAAAGACTAAAAGGTTTTGTCGTGACTATGAGCTGACCCACTTGCTGATGGACATTTTACAAACGTTCTGGATCTTTTCCTGACAACTGAATAGTGCACATCTATTTTTCTACCTCCTCTGGGATCTCCCGAATATTCAGCTGTTACTATTAAGATCAAATTTAAGTTCAGGGGGACATTTTTTGTTTTATTTTTATTTTTATTTCAATTCACCCCAAACAAGGCTCCCTCTAAGACATAGAATTTTTTTTCTTTCTGAAATGCTCATTATATTAAGCCTCCCAAGGAGAAACGCATTCAGACTTATTCTTTATAATAACGCTTTTTAGAATTATAACTTGATATCTTTTATTCGTAAAATACTGTGAATTAGCGGCCAGATTTATATGGTAGCCTACATGGGGGAGTTGTGCTGCAAGATGCCTGTTCACATTACATCTAAATTTCTGGGTGTTGGTACAGTCAGGCAGCAGGGAGGGAATTCCAAAGGCAAGCCGTTCAAGAAAAAAAGCTATTAGATTAGAAAGCCTTCCGGCATCTGGTGACCTCCACAGTGAAGGGATGTAATTTAGCTGCTTGTTGCGTAAGTCAGGGTATTTACGTTGAGGCACAAGTGCAGCAAGTTCGTCGGAGCACATTCGGTTGAAGAACTTGTAAAACAAGCACAGGGATGCAACATTCTGGGGTTGGAGCTTTGAACCTCTTAGGTTAGAAATTCGTTTTTGGACCCCTTTGTCCAAGAGGGAGAAACTAGTGGTTGAGGCACCAACTCGGATATTAGAGTTGGGCGGTTTTGAAATTTTGGTTTCGGTTTCGTTTTTTTCTCCTTAAAACCGGTTTACGGTTCGGTTTTTTTGAGAAAAATTTTTTTACTATGGAAGCTATTCATTCTCTTGTGTGATGATTAGTTATTATTCAACGTTTAGTTGAATTATGCCACTGTTTCGATAATTTTGTGACTGAATCATTCTCCATGATATGAATCATAAGTTTTAAGGTGTTGACTGTTGTAATCAAAGTTCTGATACCTTTTCAACAGTTAACTCGTTAAAACAGTGACCAAAGATTCATGAAAGATTTCTGAAGAATAAAACTGAGTTTGAATATACATTCTATCTAATTCTTTAACCCATCAGAAGCTAAAATATAACTCAGAAATGCAAGAAATTAAAAAACGAAAATTTATTTAAACAAACAAAATAATTTTACAAATAAAATTAAGCAAAAATGATGATGAAAATGAAATATTGTCAAAATTATTTGACAGATAAAAATTTTAATTTTTTAATAGGTGAAAATATTTCTACTAATTTTCTTAGGTTGTGATTGAGAAAAACTAGTTTCTCAGCATGGTTAGGTTTCGGCCTACATCTCCGGTCACTATTGACAAGTCCAGCCTTACTAAATATCCGTTCACTCGCTACAGAAGTAGCTGGAATACTCAAAAGTTCTCTTGCCAAAATACAAAAATTCGGGTAGAGCCTCCCATTTTTCTTCCATCAGACAAAAGGACAGGCTTATGGGTCGATGGCTTTTCCATACAGAAATCGATCTACCTCGTTTTTAATCCGAGATATTTTTTTACCGCTGGTATCAATTTCTTTTGTTCTTGCTTGACCTTTCTTTCGGAGAAAACCCCAAAAGTCTTTTTCCCCTTTTGGTTCACTACTTTGCTGTACTTCTGCTGGAATGTTTTCGTCCGTGTCATCAGATAGTCGAAAAATAAACACACCATATACTTCTTGAATTGCCGGTGTTGACTGTTGGGATGTCTGTCATTTTGTGTGCTCGAAGTTCTGTCAACTGGTGCGTGTTGGGGTTAATATTTGTTTTTAAGACAAGGATAATAAAACTTTATAGACATGCGTAAAAGACTAGTAGTACACCCGAAAATCGTGCCAAGGGAAAAGGAAGGATGGTTAAAAAAAAGTAGAGATTATTAATTCACCTAAAGTCATTTTTTAAGCTTTAAGGTAATTTTAGTCATAGAATTCATGACTTGGATTAAAGTTTAATAATTAAACTTTCGAATAAATTGTCAACTCTAAATAAATACCATATTAACAATTTAGTAAAATATAAATCGTTGCATAGTCTACTTTTTGAATAACCCATTTTTGGGAGAGAAAACGGTATAGTTGAGAGATAGTTCTCTAGAAATGACAATTTATGTATGAAGTGGCTTTTCAAAAGTAAACAATGAAATGCCTAATGTTTAAAATAATTTAAAAAATCCGAATAAAGTGATACTAGCATTGGCAACTACTTTTTTTCTTTTTAAATGTTTATACTCGCTCGCTACTTTTCGTTTATTTACTTTTACAAGTATTTTTTTAAAATTTCATTTTAATAACTTATTTTTTTAGATAACTCTAAAACAAACATAAATAATTATTTTACAATTTTGAGTTGAATCAAATAGATTTTCGACATCATATGGAACGCGTTTGATTTTTTCTTTTTCATTTGAAAATAGTTTATGCTAAAAATACGATGTCATGTTGTCTGTCGTATTTCTCTTTTTTATTTGAAAATTCAAAATGTTAATGATAAACAAACTGTAAACAAAAATTTCTTCCTACAAGTCAAATGTTTTTATCATATTTGTTCAATCTGTCCTCTTACTAATATAACATTTTTTGGTAATATTCAATTTTATTCAAATCGGAAAATCTTTTCAACCGTGTTTCCTTGTATATGGTGGCTTACTGTAGTAAAAACAATACTGAACGGTTACGGTTTAAAAAAAACAAAACGATTTGGTATTCAGTATGGAGACGAAACCGAAAAAACCGCGGTTTTTCGGTAAAACCGCCCATCTCTAACGGATATTGCAACAATACTTCATGCATGGGCAAATGGTGACTTTGTAGAGATGGAATACTAGCAGACTTGGCGGCATCTTCTATGTATTTATTCCAATTCATCCAACCTTTGAATGTTGGACTCTCTGGAAGGGTGCTATCAGCCATGGCAATCAGTGGTTGGTAAGGTTTCTTATAGTCGTTTAAAAAAAAAAAAAAAAATTGGAGTTTTGTCTTGGTAGCATTAAATGTGACTATCTATTTATGTCCCCCATTCCACTACTGCCCTTTCGATCAGTGTATCGATATTCGAGGACTATTGGGAATAACTTTTGATATTTCATCTTCCATTTTTTTAAAGATCGTGTCCTGTGTTGCCTCTATCTGATTAGTTAATCATTAATATTGGGTTTTATACCCCCTAAAAAATTCCAACAAACCAAACGGCAGCCATTGTTTAGCAGCCATTGTTTAGGAGAATGTGCTGCTGCTGCTGCCATTTGCATACACGAAGTGATATACATGTATCTCTCTGGAATGTTGCTAAACTTATCAAGAACCTTGATGCCAGCAAGGCAACTGGTCTTAACGACATTCCAGTTATTCTGCTTAAGAATCTGCTGCCGGAACTAGCTCCTATCCTTACAAAATTATTGAATCATTGCTTAAAGGAGAAATGTTTTCCATCTCCTTGGAAAACATTGTTGATTTGCCCAATAGTTAAAAATATTGGTGACCAGACTTCCGCATCTCAGTATCCCGATCAGTCTTCTGCTCATCACGAATGTTGCTTGAATCTGTGATGAATCAAGAAGTTGTCAACCATCTCGGCAAAAGCAAACTTAGTGACAAGCAATGTGAATTTTGTTCTGCTAGGTCAACTGCTGACTGTAATGAGTGAATCTCTTGATTGGAGGCTTTGCTTCGCAGGCGTTGCTAGTTTTTCTCGACTCTATTGTTATTTTTATAGAAAGTGCTAGACTGGTTCCTGCTTCACAGCAAGAACATGTTTTCCTACCACAATCAAAAAACAAAAACAAATCTCAATGACAAGCACTGATGTGATAATTTTAAGATGAGGAAACGAAAACAGACGAAACAAATAGATTTAACTTGTATTCAACTTTATTTAAAGGAAAATGTAAACGTTAAGAAACAAAAATAATTGTTATTGGTTAAATGCAGAGAGCAGTGTTTTGAAGAAGGAAGGCCCATAAAAATAGTGTATGATACCAGTGTGTATTCAAAATGCAGCTTGTTCTGGAAAAGTCAGTTCTCCTATTAACATACATAGGAAAGGTGTATAATTAATGTACAAAATTTAATGGGTAAATGTCTGAGTAAAATGCTACATATTAACCCTGAAATACTTTTTGTTTCAAATGTTACACATTCCAAAAAAATGTCTATTTAATATAATATTCAACAAAAATGTGTCAAACTGCAACATGATCACATCTGCAACGAGCCTGTTGGCAAGTATGTTGCATCAGCACACCTGGTAAATAGGTAATCAGTATCCTCGATGTCATAGGTGAGTGTCATCGTTGTGTCATCTTCCTAATTCAAGAGCCTAAACTTTTAAATCTGGTCATTATGATGGTAAGTACAAATTATTTTATGATTCTCTAGTGTATTATGACTATTTAGATGCATATATTGTAGTGTTTTGTGATACATGTAAAATGTTATGCCATTTGCAACCACATTTATTTTTGCTGTTTTTCTGAAAATCATTTATACTACTTTACATTACTCCTATGAAACGTTTTTCACTTTCAAACCAATATAAAAAATAAAGCAGTTAAGGGTTAATACATAATTATTCTTGATTGGGGGGGGGGGGGGGGGTGAACATTTCGGATTCGTCATGAAACAATTTTAGTTCTGAACATGGAAAGGAATAAAATGTGAACGGATGAAAGTTCTTTGAGTTTGTCAGTTATTCTGTATGCAGAAGATTTGCCCATCTTTGGAGTCTGAAGATGGGCATCTTGATCCTTCAAAGCCATGGACTAATCTGAATTTCAGATCTTTCTCCAATTGAGAGGGTGGGGTCATGTGACCAACATTAATACTACCTCATGGGAAGGAACATTTGAAGAGAGATAAGAAATGGAAGGAAGAGGTTTATATTTTTGACCAGATCAGGTGCTGGGAGATTTTTGTACTTGATTAACTGTGGGTCAGCAATTCTTGGAGCTTTTTAGAAGTTCTTTTGTTCTCGCAGATTTGATGGCACTGAACCTTTGTCAGCTCTGGGAGCGGTATGCCATTACATAAGCATCAGACGGAACTTCCATGAACAGCTCTTTTCCAAGGGTTGTCTATGGAACATATTACTACGGTACTACTTCCCTGCAGATTACCACATGAGCATCTTCAAATGCAATGCCAACAAACACTTGTCATAAACCGTCTCCATAAGTAATCGAACTTGATTCAGTCCTTTAATCAGTCTTAATCCTCTCATATTCATTGGTTAAGTCGTCTACTTGCTGACAACTTCTGGTTTTGAAATCACAAATTGACAAACGGTGTTTATAAAAAAAAGTCCCTCATCATTTTAGATCGCTTAGATTTTTGAATTTTTAATGTATTTCCAGCCTTAGACCTTTTTGTTTTTTCAACATTTCGTTAAGAGTTAGCACTCGAAAAAAAATAGTAAATAAACTACTTAAAAAAAAAAAAAAGGATGATGCTTTCACAGAATTAATTTAGTTCGTGGGTTATAAAAAACATTTCGGTTCAAATTCTGTAGAAGTACCAAACATATTTTTAAACTGGAAAAAAACATTCCATTTTTAAGTTTGATTTTGATTAATTGTAATAAAAAATAATTTCCAATTATAAAAACCAGTTTGATTTTCTTAATTTTTTTAAATTGTTGGAAGGAAATTATTAATTCCCCCCCCCCCCCCCCAAAAAAAAACATCTGCCCTATAATGGAACTTTTTTTTTCTTAAAACACGGTTGTCAATTTTCGATTTCAACACTGGAAGTTGTCACCAAGGAGACTCTCTTATCTATCTTTCAACAGATAATCATTCCATCTTATTAACCCTTATCCTCGAGTGGCTTTTAGCTTTGATAAGTGACTCATCTTATAAATAGATTTTGTCCGTCAGTCACACTTGTTTTAAAATGTAATACATTGCGTAATTTGTCTGATTTTGAAATCTCAGATCTTAACTACTTTTAGAAATAGAGAATATTGCATTAATAGTAAATAATAAATTGCCAACAAATAAAGCGAATGCCATCACTGGAAACCAAAACGTTGATCTTCAATCTGAGGTTCTACCAACTGACCTATTTTAACTTTCTTATAAATACAGCTTAAAACTGTAAGATAATAATTATAGCTTTGGCATGATGTCATAGATTTATAATTTGGCGTGTTTCAAAACATGAATTAAAGCACAAGTGATATTTTGATAATCAAAAAAAATTAATTTTGCTTTAACCATGTACTGGTGTTAAAAACAATTTAATAATTTATATTAATAATATACTAGAAGAAAAAAAGTATGCATTAAAAAGATCCTGTATCACATCTTGCTACGAGAAACAATTGAATATGATACGATACTGGTGTGGGCTAATTTTTATTTTTTACCTTAGAATCCTTCCCCGAGAAAGTTGAACCAACTTATAAAAAAAAAAATCACTTACAATTTTATCTATTTGCATTCAGATGACTTTCAAAATCAAACGAGTTTTCCTTATCTAGAAAACTTATCAAAAGGTTTGAGGATAATATCCGTACTTCATGTGAAGTTGCTAGCACAAACAAACAAATGGACACTGGCTAAAGCATAACCTCTTAGGCTCCTATAAATATACATCTGCTAATCTTGGCATAGATAGTAAGAGAAACTGCTCAACCAGGGGTTTTTACTCCGCCCAATAAACTGGTATTGTCCGGGCCTTCGAGTCTGGATTTACGCCGGTCTATCGGTTGTCCGTCCTGTGCAGTTCTAGGAGGTGCACCCTCCCAGGCTTTGCCTTCTCACTCTTTGAGAAGGGGTTAGTTTATTGCTAATCGCCTGAGGCGCCCCTACCGGGGAATGCCGACGGGGCTGCCCAGGCAATTTTTAAATGACCAGAGCGCTCAAATTCTCGGGCGCTAGTTTTTCAATTCCCATTTTCCCGACCTTGTGTCACATCTTATCTTGGAGGAAGATAAATAGAAGAGAAACTGCTATATTTTTTTTTTTTTTTTTTTTTTTTTTTTCTTTTTTTTTTGTAACAGCAACATGGACGTCAAACGAAAGGAAAACAACCCTCTTTTAACAATTACGACTAGTTTAGGACAGTGTTAAAGTGAAGGAAGGACTTATGCAGTGAGAAAGTTCGGCTGCTGAAAGTCTTCTTGAAGGAATGTCTTCGGTGAAGATAGCTTTGCTCGGCTGTCCAGTGGGCAGGAGAGAGGTCGGACATCTTTCTTGGCTGATGTCAAGGAACTCTCTCTCTCTCTCTCTCTCTCTTGGGCTGCTGTCCAAATTCCATAAGTAGTTCTTCAAAGAGGGTTGAAATTAATACTCTGGAAGCTGATTGGTCAGTGTGTGACCAAATCACCTTACAGAGACTGCTCTCCACGAGGAGAATTGTTATACAGGTTTTTCTAGTTTTGATAAATGTATTTTAGAGATAAGAGATATTGTCATTTTTAATGCTTTGAATTTTAAAGCAAAACTTATTAACTGGAAACACATTTTCAATTTATATTAATAAAATTGTCATCAACATAACTTAGATGAGTACACATTAAATTTTTACTATTAATCAAATCTTAATCAAAAATGATAGTGAAAAAAAAATGAATTTGTGACCCTTTGAAATTAAAAGGAATTTGGAGGCATTTAAACTGTCAACTAGAAAGTAATTTCTGGCTTTAAATTTTTTAACATTATCATAACAAAATTACCTAGTTTTATAATAATTTTGTTTAATTAATAATTTAACGACTGGCCAAATGATACCGGAATAATTTACCTTTCAAAACTCTAAACAATTTAAAAAGTGTATTAAAACAAAAAAAAAACTTCCCGGCTATGCCAAGTGGGTACAGCTTGTTTTATAACAGTTACATAATTATAATCTATTTTCTTTGGCACAAGCATGTTCTCACTCACGGAGTGATGTATACATTGTACGATAAGAATGGCAACTTCCGGCCCCAGACCTTTTTCCTGCATTCAGACTTTGAGCATCGTCTTGTCAAGACACCATATTTCCTTTCTTGGGTGAGAGGCAAGATAATTCTTGAACTCAATCCTATTTCTGTAGTAAATAGTTATATACGGCATAATCACGTTGACACACCGGTTCCCGTTAGATCACCGAAGTTAAGCAACGTTGAGCCTGGTCACTACCAGATGGGTGACCATTTGGTAATACCAGGCGTTGTATGTAGGAGGACGTTGACACCTCCCTGCAACAGTTGCAAAAACCTAACATCGTCATCTCCTTTTAACCGTGATATACATATGACTGGGGACTAAAAAAACTTCCTACGGAGGAAGCTGGTTCTACCCACCCGGGTGAATGCGGTACAGGTACGTACGTAGGGTATAGTAAATATACGTCTGTCGATTCTACCCTTTTTGTATTCCTGTTTTCATTAATCTTTTCGGACCATTCTTTGTGTTGATGAAACTGTTTAAATAAAATTGATTTAAATTGTAGAAGTGTCCTTTTTTTTTTTCTTTTTTTTTTTTTTTAAACCAAAACTTGGTGACCCCTTTTCTTCATATCCAACAAAGCCAGTAACATGGATATCTATGCAGCAACCCCTACTACAAAAATGGCGATCCTGGCATTCTTTCAACTTTTTACAAGTTCCACTTTAAGCATAATACCTAGTGCTTAAAAAAAAAAAAGACTGCGGCTTGCTGACATTTCGAATTCTTAATGTCCGATTTACTGTCTTTACTTGTCTTTTTTCTAATAAATATGATAGTAGATACAAGGTGTGGAGTTCGAAAGCTTTATTTCTGACCGCATTTCTTTATACAGGCTGACGGCAGCAAATGGTCTCTTAAATTCAGTAAGAAGTGAAAGGAGAAAAATCGAACAAAAACTGACAACATGCCTGTTGGCTTATATTTCTACTAGCTAAACAACCTGTCTATCCTATAACTAATCTTAAAAACTACATCTTTTAAAACATTTTAGTTTTACTAAAGTGAATATTAAATTTTTTTTTTCTCGACCATACCATATTTTGACTAGGATTTTTAAACTTTAACAAAAACCAAAACAAAAACCAACTGTTTTGTTAACAAAAGGTATTTATTTATGTTACCTATACTGTTAGGTATATGTTGACAAAAGTTAAGATAGTGAGAAAGTTTGGCTGCCGAAAGTCTTCTTGGAGGAATGTTTTTGAAGATAGCTTTGCTCGGCTGTCCAGTGGACAGGAGAGAGTTCAGATGTCTTTCTTGGCTGGTACCAAGGAACTCTTTAGGTTAAAATTAATGCATGGAGTATTGTTGCCACATTTGGACTGGTGCACCATCCACTAGTCTCTCCTTAGACAAAGTCCAAAAAAGAGTCACTAATCTAATAGGTCCCTCACTATCCAAGCTCCAGCCCCTGTCTGATCGCTGCAATGTTGCATCCTTGTGCTTGTTTTACAAGTACTTCAATGGAATGTGTTCTGATGAACTTGCTTCTCTGGTGTCCCCTTGACATAAATACACTCAACCAACCTGACAATCAGCTAAATCTCATTCATTCACTTAGGTCCCCAGATGCCGGAGAGCCTTCTACTCCAATAGCTTCTTTCCTAGAGCTGCCGGACTTTAGAACTCTCTCCCTGCTCCTTGTTTCCCCAACTGTACCGACATGCAGAAATTAAAAATTAATGTGAACAAGCATCTCCCTGCACAGCTCCCAATTTAGGATGAGCCCCAAAACTTTCAACCTAATTCTCAGTAGCCCCTTACATCTACAGTGGCAACTTGCCTTGTTTGGGGGTGAACAATGTTTTTAAAAAAAAAAAAAAAAAAAAAAAAAAAGCATAGTTGAAATAATGGCTACAACAAGTAAAAGCACTGAACTACGAAGACTTTTTGTCCCACGGCAAACTTTGTCTACGTGTCTTGATGTGAAAGCAATATCTACATGCAACTGGGGACAGCTTGTGAATTTGATACTCCATGGAAATACCTTTTTCAGAGGAAGCCGGTTCAACCTAATTAGGCTGAATGCCGTACCAGGTACAGGTACTGCTGGGTATAAAGACCAGTCTGTCCGGTGGGAATTGGGATAAAACCCTGCATCTACAGAACCACTGCTTCATATAGTAGAACCCAGCAGATCAATCACTGTTATTAGACACGATAATCATCTTGAATTATGTGGATTGTCCAGATTACTTTTCTCATCTTTGTGGGATTTTTTTTTTTTTTTTTTTTTTTTCACATTTCGGACTTTCTTCAGGTGAATCTTTTTCAAACTCAAAGGAACCTATACAGAATTTTAAACTAAACCATTTATTTAATCTACAAGGGGTAGATTGTTCTCATTCTGTCAGCCATGATTGGGTAGAAGTAGAAGTGTTAATATTACGTCAGAAATGTTGTGAAAAAAATAAGATGAGAATAATAGTCTTATTAGTAGTATTAATACAAATCAATCCTCATCTCAAAATTCCCAAATAACCATGTCCTTGATTGATGACTTGATCTTTACAACTGACAACACAAATTCACTAAATGATGTTCAACAAATGCTAACATCAAAATTGAAGGTGAAGGACACCTAAAAACTCTATCATTTCTGAGGGATAGGCTTTGCCATAACTCCGGAGTTAGTAAACATGTCAGATAAAATATATAATGAAAATAGTTGAAAATAAATTTCATTTCAAACTGCAAATTAAGAACATAATGTGAACCAACACTGATTTGGTTCACCCAGAAAGTACTGTGAAATGATCGGCAGTTTGGTCTACTTATGGACCTGCACCAGGCTGGATTTCAATTATATTCACAATATTTATCGGCCTTGTGAGCAATGCTGGATAATATGCAAACATATACTGAGGTATATCAAAGGCACAGCATGCTATGAACTATCCTACAGGAAGAATGATGCATTAAGACTAATAGCATACGATTCTGATTGAACATCGGGCGAGAGCAGCAGGCACTGTGTACTGCTTCAGTTTAACAGAACTGTCCACCTATTACCTGAAAATCATAGTTGCACTTTCTCGATGTGGAGCAGTCCATGTCACTGGCCAAATCTATACAAAGAAGCCTCATTCAATCTAAAACAAAATGAAGTCTGCTTAAATATGTATAAATCAAAATATTTGGGGACAATGTGGGCAATTATGCTTTCCAAAGATCTCTGAAGCATATCAACGATAATATACACTTTTTAACTATCGTCCTATGGATATGGTTGAAAACATGAACCAGTCAAATTAGAAAAACTCAAGATTTTTCTTTGGACTGGTCTATATTGTGCTCTTGCATGTACAAAATCAGTACGTAAATGATAGCATGTGAAGGTTGTTTAAAACTCAAAGCCAAGTCCAATTACTTTGATGATTATCTCCTTTTTATCCACTAATGAATATATTTTTGAGTTGATAGGATCTGAATAATCTTCAACCATTGAAACAATTATCAAATATTGGCTGTAAATATTTATTGGATCGTTTATGAGTATCTGTAGGCTAATATTGTATAAACTGGAATAAGAATTGTAGGTAAAATCGCAACACCAATATTGAACATGTAACAAAAAACAATTTATTTACTTGCTTTTACAAGTATATTGAAAGGATGCACATGGATTTAATAGAAATGTTTGTCAATGTGTCTGCTCAGATTGCCAATGCTGTCCAGGGGGACAAGGAGAATAACTCGACTGGACTTAAAGAATTGTCATTTTTTATTTTAAATTAAACCCTAATAGGACTATTTCGATTTCTTATCACAAAGGAATCTTAATTCTTGACAAGAATATAAGCTCCTTCCCATATTGCACAAATTAATTTGTGATAAGAGAGATCTTTTATTTATTCATTTTTCAACTAATGCAATATTAAAGTAGCTGATATAGTTATGGAAATGCATTGGTTTTAGTACTTTATGCTATTGCATTTTAACTTTTAAGTAAGCAATGTATTAAGTAATGGATTTCCATAAAGTGTGTTGAGGGGGGGGGATAAGTAAATGTACTGCCTAATCGATTTCCAAAAAGAAAACATGATGGCAGATCATAGCTTGAAAACACTAATTTTCCGTAGAGTTGGGATGGGTCTAAACTGTTGGTTTGAAAAGACTGCATTTTAACCAGACTTCCAATACTGTTTAGAGTTAGTCAAATATATGCTATTTTTTTTTTTTTACCTGACCTTTGGTTTAGGTAAATTTAAGACCCATAAATGTTTGTGCCATTTAACAATTGAAGTGTACCATATTTAAATAAACTTCAAAGCAGATAAAAGGTGTTTGATTTCATTGTTTACTGATATATCTAACTTTGTGGGTTTAAATAACTATATTTGCAGAACAATAGTAGTACTATTTAACCCATACCTTGGGGGGGGATAATGACATTCATACCTTTCCTAAGGATATTAGTCCAAAAATGATCATTAGTAAACTAGTGTTTAAACTAGCTTATTATAATGTCTGTTCAGCACATTAAGAACTGTTATGGACCACACTTAATGCCCCCTACTCCCAACAAATAGGACATTAATTTATGGTAAATTTAAACATGAATTTGGTTTTCTTTTCACAACGATTCAAAAGCTATAGGAATTCTCCCCCCCCCCCCAGCCACCCCACCACCACCACCTCCCATGAACTGGATCTAGGTGCATGATGTAAGATATTACATGTTTTAGATTTAGTCTGAATTAACATCGTCTAGTATAAAACTGTATCGGCTATATTTTTAATCCAACATTTAAACATTACTTTATTAATAAATTAAAGATAATTTTAAATGGATAAATTATTTTCATACAAACATTTCACCCACACAATGCCAGGTAATTATTTATAATTGGTATACAATGATAGGCAGACTGAGAAGAAACGATCGGACGTAATTGGCTGACATTGAATTAATGATTGTACCCAGCGTTACATTAATAGCCAGTCATTAATATAACCCATATATAAATATATATATATATATATATAATTTCTAAAAATTTTACTGAGAAGAAAATATAACACATTTTAAAAAGTTGTTCTATTTTTGTTTTTGAGCTTTTTAACCACTCATGTCTGTCAGAAAATCAGTTTGTTTTGACACCGTTTTTCATGTTGTAAAACGGCCCCTTGGGCTAAAATCATAGTAAATTATAATTTTTTTTTTTTTATTCTAACAAATTTACGAATGCTATTGTTACTAAAACAACTAGACAAATAAGACATGTTGGAGTTAATATCAATTGTAAACCTACACACAACTAACTTAGCAAGTGTGGGACAAATACATCATCTCTTCTCTTTATATTAATAAAATTAGACAACTTTGTATTTCTCACCTCAATGTAACTGATAATTTGAAAAAAAATTTTATTTACTAATCAAATATTTGACATCAAAATGCAATTGTGTAAAATAAAAAAAAATTTTTTTTCATTTGTCGCAGTTGCATGAGCGAACTATTTTGTGTCGATCTGTTAGTTTTAACTGAGGTGATTCGGTTTTGCGCAGGCGTAATCATTGTCTGTTTACTGTGTAGGTTTATGGCATGTCAATGTGTAACGAAATTCATGTGTGTCAACATATTTGGCGCCAAAGACTATTACATCAACTTGGTTCTCGGCAATTCTTCACGCCAGTACGATGCATACTATCCTGCTTTAACCAAAGGCAGACGAGATGCCGAACTCCGGGATATTACATTATCTAACCGACATGAGCGAACCCATCGCACCATCTCTTTTGTTCCCATGAATAAATATTAACACTTATTTAGTTGTGGAGATATTTATGTCAATGAAGAATGGTGACCCTTTTACTTGTAACATTTATATTTCAGTCGGATTCGGCCAGATGTACTAACTTTTCTAAGTTCGTCATTCTGACTTTCTTCCTGATTTAAACCTTAATTCACCCAGTCTCTTACCAATCTAAATCTGGTAACCCCCAACTGTCTCCAGCCAGTTAAATATTAAATCCACCAGAATGTATTTTTGGTTGTTTGTAATCAGACCACTTTTTTATTTAACAGTTGAAAAAGAAAACTACTTTATAACTTTTGGAACCATTTAAAACTGGTCAATAGAAAATCAATTAAACTGGCTTTAAAATTATCAAATCCTCATTTACATGAAATAATTTTATAGATTAAAACATTACCTTAACACAATTAGTTTTATAACAATTTGGTTCAATTAATAATTTAATGACTAAATCATACCGTAATACAGTGAGTTGGTAATAAAATTTAATGTTTTTGTTTGGGGTTTTTCCTACTAAAAAGATTAATGTTTTTTTGTTTAAGAAATTTATCTTTTACTGCTGCCAATTGCCTAAACACAGTATATTTAATTTCTGTTTCACCTTTACAAGTCGATATTTTGATAATTTTTAATAGAGAATGGTAGTTTGCTTGAAGCATTGAGAATCTATCCATTTTGGCAGATTCTCTGCACAGACAGTTTTCCTTTGGTGTTTATTATTTTTGACAAAGGGAAGTTTCTTTTTCCCCGAAATATTAAATAAATGATTTTTAATAATCCTCCAGACAACACACAAACAGCTAACACTACACTTGCTGTTAGGTAAGATTTTAAGAAAAAAATAAATAGTAAGTCCCATTTCAATTTATTTTTGTTCCTTCCAGCTTACAACCTACCCGGCACTTTGCATTGCCCACAGCCTTTTTAAAACATACTACTTATAATTTTTGATTTATTGAATAATGAAAATTCCAATTAAATTTTTTTTTCTCCAGATAGATGAACGCACACTTTAATCAGTAAACCAACAGGAAGTTAGCGCTTCTATCAGAATAGCATAACGGTTCCATGCATTACTTCCAAATTTGGAAATTTGATTTTTAAAAATATATAACATTCAACCAATCATGATTCCTGTGTTTGATGGGCCGCATGCATTTCAACTGATTTCTCTGTCAACCATTCTATTCCCACACTGTTTTTAAAAGATTTGAAGAACTTTGGCCAAATTTGGGTGTTGGCACAACTTAGTCGAGAACTTGAGTAAGTGTTCAGTTCTGTAAGTAACCCTAACCCTCTTTAAAAAAAAAAAAAAAAAAATCTTGTGAACAATTCCAAATATTTATTGGAACAATAATAAAAACGAAAAGTTATGTTGCTCTTGTGGGTGTGGTGAGGGGAGGCAAGTTGAGGAATTTGACTGGTGTTAGGTTTTGGTTGGGAACTTTGAAATTTACTTTGTGCTTTTGTTGCTTAGAAGAGATCGAATTTGAATTCTTAGACTTTTCTATTTCCGTTTTCGATCGATCGCCTAGGGTCTGTCTTCTGCTAAACTCTTTTTAAGTATCAGTTCTTTTTTGCAACAAATCACAAATCTGGTCACGTTTTGACGCTTAAAGCCAGCACTGATTTAATAGATAATAATAGTAACCATTTTAATTTGCAAACAGAAATTGTTTTTAATTCATCTGATCTGAAAACTGTTTCTTGATAATTTAGTCAAGTCCAAACAAATAATTTTTTACAGTTGTCAGTTCAACTCAGAACATTCCAATTGTAAACATAATTCAGTTTGAGTACTTTCGCTCTCAGCTGTAATAGACACGAGAAATACCTCACAAAATTACAATTTGATCATTAATTAAAAAGAATCTTATCAAAAGCGATGCTTTTGGTTATCACTCAAGAATATGACTTTTTTTAATTGTTCATTTGATAAGATTTTGGTGCTACATGTCGCTCTCAAAGTGATGAATCCCCAATTTTATTCCATAGTTAATTTGACTCTATCAATTAAAAGTACACTAGTAAAACGATTTAATCATGCCAACTGTTAAATCAAAAAGCTATAATTTCTCACTTTTATTCGGTTTACTACCATAAATAGAAACGCTTATCAGTATCTTTACAAACTACATCCACATCGAAACCATTATGCTGCTGCTATTCATTCACATGGGATTTACTTGTAGAACTCTGAAATGACACCGGAAACTATGGAGCCACTCAGTAAGATGTCTTTTCCAACCATGTTTGAGCCAGATAACCTTTTTCATACTACACAAACGTATAATAGGATATAAAATATTCCCCATTTTAAAGGCCATAAAAAATTTTTTTTTTTTTTTTTTTTTTTACTGAATGTTTAAAGAATTTTTCTTCACAAAACTAGAGGTTATGTTTGTGTGCTTATGATGATCAACTAAAATTAAAATATTTTGCTGATTCTTCAACGCTAAGAACTTTGTCAATTCTTTCTGTTATAGATAAAAGACCCAACAAACTATCAACACCTATTCTTCTGGATGGAGAAAACACCAAACACCGTTTTAATGACATACTTTGCCTAGTTATGATTTTGCTAAAGATTTGCTTATCTTTTTTTAAGCATTTCAATGCATGAACAATTTACGAATACAAAATCTCTCAATTTCAGATTGTATGTGTTAAAAAAATTAGTTGAGTCAGGAATTGAAGTCTTTTTTTTTTCTGTTTTATCTGTTACGAGGAAAATATTTAGTCTTATCAAATTCTATTTTTATGCATTTGTTTTCCTTTTTGCCTCCATATTTTTGTATTGAAGCCGTACATGTTTTTCTTTTCCGTCTTTGTCAAGATGACATTTGGCTACTATTTTGGATATTGCTAAAGATTAGCTTATCTTTTTTTTAAGCATTTCAACACATGAACAATTTCCAAATACAAAGTTCCAATTTCTCTAAAACTTGGAAGTTTTCTAATCTATTTATATTTATTGGTTCCCATTTGTATGTTTGTCAGAAACTTTTCATAAAAACTACTGATCAGAATTTTAATGTCATGGCAATAAGGGTGTGTGAAAGATGTATTGAAAGAATTGACTCCCCACCTGGACTAAACTGAGCATGTACGTGTCTAGCATGCAGAGTATTTTTGATAGAAAAACATGGCTGCTTCTGGAGTAGAGGCTTATAGTAAATTATCTCATGTTCAGCATGGTTCTTGCAAGATCGCCTCCCATGTATGCAAATTTGAGAGCATAGTATACAGGCGTCTAAAAGAATGGGTGACTTTTTCTTTTTATTAGACAATGGGGGACAGAAGACTCAGAGTGAACTTACTTGTTCACTTTGAGTCTACTGCCCCTACTAATTAAAAGAAAGTCACCCATTCTATATAACAAGTGTTATCATTTTTTTTCTTCTTCATATAAGAGCACTGAAGATGACCACCCCAAGAAATAAATGCATAGGATACAACATTTTATAATTATCTTGGTAAGCCGAAACAATTGTATGCTAGAAATAGTTTTTTGTGAAATGGTGTGAACCTATCTTTCTAACATTTGATGTGGTTTAAATTAAATAAAAAAAAATATTTTATACCATAGCTTTAGCCTTACACTATTAAGCCATTACAATTGTTTTATAAAATTTATATCTTAAATATAAAAACTTTAAAATATAAATACATACATATATATATATATATATATATATATATATATATATATATATGTTTGAGAATGCATAAAAAAAACATTTAATAGTGAGATTCAGTAGCCCTATCCCTACATGAAGTTTATGTATATTTTCCCATGTGTGAAGATGTACTTAGAACAGTAATATTAAATACTTTAAAAATGTGGCAAAAGACGGTAATACATTTTTGGATTTGGTCAAATGTGAAAGCAGAAATATATTTCAGTCTCCTTAAAAATGGAAAGGAATCGAGTTGTTTGAGTTTACCGGTTTGGGTTTGTGAAAAAAAAATTATGTTCTGGGAGATAGACATGTTCTTTCCTCAGTATCAAGGTCCGATCTGACTTTTAAATATTAGTTTTAACATTAAGTGCATATGATGGGGTAAACCAAATTACTTTCCTCTTTCTGTGTACATTGTTATTATGGGAGGGGGAGGGGGTAGTAAATTTTCTCTTTGTATCTGCTTTCACCAACAGCTGTTATACAGGGTGATTCATAAGTCACTTAGCTATTTATTTTTGAAATTCTAAAGTTAAAAAATACAGTAATACAAAACAAAGTTTATTCAACAAATTCATTTATGGGAGTTTAAAATTACAGCAAATTTTCAAAATTTCCACCTTCGTTCTGCATGCATAGCTCCATTCTTTTTTGCAAGGAATTTACGACTCTTTGTAGCATATTTGATTGATTATGGTGTTGTGCGAAGGAGGCTTTCTGTTCGCATCACGTTTCCATTGCCTTTCAACAAGTGTGGGAGATTCATTAAATTTGGCCATATGAATAAAAATTCACTTGTCTTTGTAAATGACATTTTAAATAGCTAAGTGAAGTGTCTAAGATGTCTGAGTCAAATGATGGACTAGAAATCCTATGACTAATACTAGGCACGGTTTTTAAAACTATAGAAAGGTGAACCTATCAATATATTTCGTTTTTTTTTTGTTTGTTTTTTTTGTTGTTCGGCTTATGGTAGTTTATGCATAGTATTATCTAAGTTTAAATTAATGTCTAGGAAAGATATGTTAGTCAGGTTGGTGTCTATAGTCATTTTTAGTCCTAAACTATTGCAAGTCTGCTATCTGTTTATCAAATATCCATCATTGTAGTATGATCAGAATATCTGATCTGGGAATTTATCTTTAAGCAAGTTAAGAATAATAATCCAACCATATATAATGTATCCCAAAGTTTGAAGTCCACACATACCTTGTCTTTTAAACTTGTTACCAAATATCTCGCTATCAATTGTGACTTTCAGCTTTTTACCATAACAAACAAAATGAAGATAACTTGTTAAAACTAATTGTTGGTCTGATTTTAAGTATTATTTTTCTCAATTTATTGTTTATGAAAGGTAAAATAGCGGTTGTGCTAGATGGGCTATGGGAGGTTGTTCTTCACATGGGCATGCGCATCAACACATCGAAGATAAGGATCTCTCCTGAGGTTTGGCGACTGCTGTCTCTAAATGATGCTGTTTTGGAGGATGTGAACTCAGTTGTGTATTTAAGGTCGACTGTCATTCCGTTCAGGCAGAGCATGGCGGAGATCTATCGAGTTGGGGCCACTAAATCCACCTTTGTGCACTTCTAACGGTCCTTGTGGGAGGCGTCAGATTTCTACCAATCTATCATTTGGTCAATCCTTTTCTATAAGTGAAAGACATGGCCAATGAGGGTAGCCGATTGACGGGAGTTGAAAGTCTTTGCTAATTGACCATCTCCGCCGCATCCTGAATTGCTGGCAGGTCGGCTGTCTCAATGCCTGAACCAGAAATCCCTGTCATCCATCTTGTTGCAGTGCTGTCTTTATTTTGGGCATGCAGCTCATCGTCTAGAGGGGAATTAATTCACAACATAATTCTTTATTTTAAATTGCTCCAGACAAGGCATGATCCCACTTGTTGTAAGAAGCTAAAACTACTTCAAGGTCAAAAACTGGCCAATAAGTGCTAGATGGATAGATTCCGATCCAGAAAACGGCAATTCTTCCCCCTTTATCAGAAACATTGCACATAGAATGTGAGGACTAGAGGACAAAATAAGGGGAAAATTATCTCCGGTACAGACGTATTGGTGGGCAGTTGAGGACATGGACAACTAACATCAGGGAGTACTCGGGTCCACAAATGGTAAGTCTTAGATGGTGGAATCGATTAGTTAAGCATCTCGTATGACTTTGCTCAGAACTGCCGTACGATACCGCCATGGTTAGGGATGTGATGCAGGCAAGGGAAGCCGGCTCAATCTGATCAAGGTGAATGCTATTGCAACAAAGATAAACAAAACTGACATTAACTCATAGTATTTTGAGCTAAGCTAGTATCCTTATCTTGGTTATTATTATTTTCAGCTTTTTCACCGTTCACGTACATATGTTAAATTGAATATGATGACACAGTGAATTTAAGTTCACGTTTGAATGTTACCTTTTTCTCTAGAGTGAAGTAAGCATTTGAACTTTGCATTTTCATGTATTATCATATGCACGCGTAAAAATAACATGAATTTATTTATAGCATTTTAATGGAATTTAGAAATTGTTCTTGTTTTTGCTTTTAAGCAAAGACTGATTTTTGCTGAATCGTCATCCATTTTTTTTTTTTTTTTTTTTTTGTCATTTTATTTCTTTACCAAATATCTTTCAGGTTTTCTCTTTCTCTTTCTCTCTTTGCTTGATTTGCTTTA
>OY744518.1:76553636-76678636 GCA_963556195.1 Sepiola atlantica | reverse complement strand
CAACCTGCAACGGCTGTTTATTCCCTTGACAAAACTGACAAGATTTGTTTAACATTCTGACGATCCATGCCATCGTTGGCCAACCAAAACTTCCTCATTCGATACGTGATCTGCAGCAATTCTGGCACACTTCAGCCTACCAAATTGGTAAACAGAATTTTACCTTGGAAGATATCGAACATGGAATTCTCAGAGGTAAGTTGATCTTTTAGCATTCGTTGACTTGACAAAAGCCTTAATATTCAGTCATATTGAGTCAAACATTTTATTTTCTTATAATGCATGTGTCTTATAATTGAACCCTGGCTCAAAGTAATTTTCAGCTTAAATTACATTTAATGCTCACTTGAACAAAACCATGAATATCAGATGATAAAATGTTTCTAATTACAATTTGTTTTTCTTGCTTTGCACCGCGTCACCTTCTTTGTGGTTGCTATGGTATTTGAGAAGATGGGGTTGCTTCTTTAGAATTGGTTTCAAAAATATATATTAATTATTAAAGGTCAAATATATTTACATAATGAACAAAAAAACATTTCTTTTAAAAGTGCTCAATACATTGGTGACAATCTACACTAATCAATTTGTTTCAACGCATCAGCATCTTAAGACTGTGTCAAAAAGTAAAAATCGGTTTTGAAATCTGCCCAGAAAACCCAAGGTGAAAATAAATTAAGACCGTGCACAGCCAGTCAATCAGTCTAGTCTACATCCGGCTGTCATCCTCGCTATAATGTCGTGTTTTCACCTTATGTAATTTAATTATGAAATAAAAACTAAACTTTATTTTGAGTTAAATTACTAAGATATTTTCTATATATAAAAAAAATTTTTTTAAGTTATCTCCACATGATCGTCAAATCTGAAAAAGATATTCATATTACAAAATTATAAAACCTAACAATGGAAGGGTGGTATTTCTACTAAACCCTATTATCATTAACGGGTGCATACAATATTTTTCCTACCTGAAGTCAACTACTTTATTTATCCCCGTAATTATATAAGTGGAGGACATACATAAAGAAGGCGTACATTAAGACGCTGATGCATCGAAACACGAACTGATTAGTGTAGAATTTCACTGTTTATTTAATTATATATCCGGAGAGTGTACTGTGACTGCACAAAATGCTCACTATTTTGTTTTTGTTCTTCATGAAGCTTATTTTCAATGCAGTCAAACATCAAAATACTGAGTGTTTTGTGCTGCTGTAGTTTTCATAGAGGCAGGCAAGATGGCGACAACTATAATAGTATCATTATAGTATCATTATAGTATCATAATAAGTAAAATTTAATTTTAATTTTTTTTAAATATTAAATTAAAAAAAATTAAAACTTTGAAATGCACACAGATTCTTTTCAGCATCCTAGGCCACATTTGGAAGCTAGATACTCCATTTTAAAAAGGTTAATTTTTCAATGGTGTGATTGTAAAGAACCAAAGTTTTCGATTTCAGTCAAAATAAAATTCTAATGACTTTTTTGCATCTGTTTGTTTTTTAATCTTTATTTATTAATCCAATATTTATTGAAATCCAATGCAATAGCGTAAAATAAAATTTTAAAATCATATTTAAAAAAAAAAAATTATTTAAATACAAAATTATATCCAAATCGTAAACAAGTTCAACTTTTTAATAGTTGAAAAAGAAAAGTATCAAATTTTTACGTATTGAAAGTTTTGGAAGCTACATCCAATAATTTTATAGATTAAAACCTTACTGTAACAGTTTTATAACCATTTTGTTTAATTAATAATCTAATGACCAAACTCTACCATAATAATTTAATTTTCAAACATCATGTCACTAAGTTTAGACATTAAATCAAACCTAACAGAAGGATTGAAACTGGAAACAAATGTCGAATAACGATAGAATTATTATTATTACTAGATACGCAGACGAAAACAAACTGTATCAAATGGCGTGTTTCTACATGCAGTCGGACCAGATGCTCTGTCACAACGGCTTCTAATTTACGTCGACACGGTGATCGTCAATCCGGTCAACATTTTATAGGACAGATAAATGAAACCTATAAACATTAACAAGAGACCAAGAACCACGTGAGACTATTGACTCTCGTATTACTATGTTATGCAATTTAGCTAAATCGTGCAACTTTGCGAATGTTTACATGACTCTTTTCTATGTGACTGTATTGTTCAAAGTGTGAGACAAACATGCCATAAAAGATAGTTGCAACGTTAGCACCATATTTTGCGACAGTGTGGACATCTGAGCTCTGTAGCAACCGATAGAAATCTTTAATCCTGAGCAGCAAGGACAAATTAACAAAGTCTGTTATATTTACATTTTTAACAACGAACTAGGAGCACTGCCCGGTCAGGTGCATCTACAAGTGAATCCTACCATAATACCCCATACTGCTCCAGCCAAACGTATACCAGTGTCAATGATTCCTCGAGTCAACATGAAATTAAAAATATTACAAGAGCTTTCAATGAACCAAGAGACTGGAATAGTCGGATGGTTATCACGTTATCACGAGACCACTAAACAAAGTACTGAATCTTCATATTCAATTTTGCGTCTGTTTTACGTGCTCGCATGCGTTGGACGGCTTTAGGAAATTGACTTCCGAAGTAACCTATCTTTGGCAAGGTCTTCATTTATTCCTCTTTCCCTCCGATCCATTTTTATCACTTCTTCCTACTTTTTCCTTGGTCTTCCCCTGTGGACTGAATGTGCTACCTCAACTGTTCTACATCTACTAACCCAAGAACTCTCAATTATTTCAACGTGGCCATACCATCAAAGTCTACTCTTTTGCACACATCTCCTTATACTGTCTAGATTTAATATTCCATTGAAGTCATCACATCTGAGCCTGTCTTTAAGACTCACATTACATGTCCATCCTATCAGTCTCATATCACTTCTCTCCATGCAACGCATGTCCTCAACCCTCACTGGCCAGGTTTCACTTCCATACGTCACACTGCGTACACATGCCTGATAGTTTCTTCACTTGGTCAATAGTGGTAACTCTGTTGTTGGTGAACTTTGATGGTGCCAATATGGCGACTGATATGCAAGAACGTTCCATGGATATGGTCTCGGGCGCATGATGCCGCATTCACGGAAATTAAACAAATAGTTACTGAAGCACCGATACTTTCCTACAATCCGAAAGCAGCCCCCACAATCAATGCAGTGATGTCAGCTTAGAGGGACTTGGCGCAGTATTACTACAAGGCAAGCAAATAGCATATGCAAACAAAGAACTGGCATTGAGCCGAGATATGCCCAAATCGAAGAAAATGCTGACGATTGTGTTCTCACTCAAAAAGTTCCAAGAGTTTACTTATGACAGACCACAAAACACTGGAAGCCATAATGAAAATAAAAACCTTTGCGAAAGCGCCAAAACTATTGAGTTCAGAAGTCTGATAGCAATGTTGTGTACCATAAATGAAAACGCATATGTTGCTGACCTGCTATTGCGGTCATAAAGAACAACTTAAATGAACCCTAAAACCAAATCGAGCTTTATGGTTAGTTTCCTTATGACTATGACGAAGTATGCGACCAACTCGAGAAGACAATAGTACGGGGTTGGCCAACCAAGAAAATTAACCCTAACTCACTGTACTACATCCCCTACATCCACATCGATGATGAAATGTCAGTTCAAGATGATCTCTTAAGGGTGACAAAACTCCTTTCACTCAGTCTGCAGAGTGACATTAAGTGCACAATTCACTCTTCACACATAGATGAATGCTTACAGCATGCAAGAAAATGTGTTTTCTGGCCAAGCATGTCATCAGATATGCGTGAATATATTTCCACTTGCAAAACCTGTGACAAGTTCACAACGGAACAACCAAAAGAAACTTTAATACCACATGACGTACTCAATCGGCCGTGGCAAAAGGTTCGCGTAGATTTGTTTGAGAGTGAGACTGCTGAATGTCATAACTATGGCTTAGTTCCCAGTTTGTGGGGAAATAGATTGACACTACAACCTCTACCATTATCCGCAAGTTGAAGGCACTTTGCAAGATATAGGATTCCCTACCAAGTGAACTCCGATGCTGGACTCCAGTTCACTTCATCGACTTTTAGACGCTTCTCGGAGAAATGGGAGTTTGAACATCTCCTGACAAGCCCTGGAAATCAGCAAGCTAGTGGAAAGTACAAAACATCTGATGCGGAAGAATGAAGACACTGCCGCAGACCATTTCCTGGCACTACTAGACCTCATTAATACCCCTACCTACCCAACATATGGGAAGCAGCCCCTCTCAATGTCTGTTGAATCCTCGCATACTCTTACTTCTAATGAGTTACAACTTGTTAAAACCCAAGTTCGTAAACCATGGTGAAAAAGATAAAATACTCCCTGAGCATAAACAAAACATTTGGGAAGGTTATTACTACAATCGCCATACACACAACTTACCGGTGTTGGCCAAAGGTGAGGCCGTTGTGATGTGTCCGTGCAAGACAGGTGACAGAGTATGGGAAATGGATATTGTGAGCCAACACCTAGATGGACGTTCCTATATGGTCAGGACACTTAATGGAAGCTACTGACGCAACGGGAGTTGCCTGCAAAGATCATCAAAGCAACCACAAACTACAGAATGTGTATCCATTCATCAACTAGAACAAGCACAGACGATGATAGAACACAGAAGAACTATCGGCCACCCACTCACTACCCCCAACAAGACACACTACACTTGTACATTGCACCAAGCAACTGATGCTAGGAATCTACCCAATGCGAACCTCTGTCAAGACCTACGCACGCATTGTCAGAGGGATACGACTGCCAAATATTTTTCATTTTTTAATCAGTAAAGGGCAATCACCTAGAGATGGTGTCAAGATAAAAAAAACTGGTCCTCATCAGGAAGATACTCCAGTCTATAAAATGTTTGCCTCCAAAGAAACCTGACCAGAGATAAGTTTGGAAGTCAATTTCTAAAAGCCGGCCAACACATACCAGCATGTAAAACGAACGTTAAACCGATGACATCATAATGTGATACTGAGAGGAGGATAAGTGTTCGAATAAAAATAAATTTTTAAAAAATACCCCATCCCCCTCCTTGTGCAATATTGTCTGACAAAGACCATCGAAAATAATCATTTCTGCCTTTTGATTGAAGTTAAAAATTTTATTACTGCATGTGATAGATATAGCAACAATAACTTGGCCAATGTGAAAGTTAGTCATAATATATGGCAACCCATTGTCCTTGGCGCTAGTAAGTAAAAATATTCTGAGATGGTTCTTCAGTACAACTAAGAGTTATTGAAATGGTTAGCAGATTCACTGAGTGACTTTTTTTTTTCTTTTAATGAATCGACTGTGACTACTTGACAATAAAACTAGAGTAGCTTCAAGCTGAATTTTATTTCAACTGGTGTTGATTTTGATACCCAAGATAATCTTGAGATATCTCAGTCGGTATTTCAGCGATTCCAAACCACTTCTTGAAACCAATTGTATCTCTTTAACAGACTTCACAGGTTGACCCCGTTTGATAACAGTTAATGATTGTTTCTCAGCAGCAGTTTGACACTTTTTGACTTTCATTTTGTATAATTCTTTCTTAGACATGGAGTTTTACAAGGACTTCTCGTTGGGTGGGTCTTTGTCGTAGATGTTTTTTAAAAAATTTCTTTTGTTTTTAGATGCTCAGAATAGATTTCTTGCTCAGTTGGTGATATTCCTTTCAACCAAGCTGCTCTCCGGCTGAGGTTGATCAATCGTGTAGCGATGCATAGCATTTTGTTTGCCTGCTAAAATCTTAAATCTCCAAACGCTCACCTGATAGATTTGTTAGAATGCAGCTCTTTTCTTCTAATCCACATCTTTTCAAAACGCCTCCTTTCAAAAGGTCATGCAACCAGTGTTTAGTGACAATGAGGAACTTGCTGAGTATCTTGTGCAAATATTTCGAAACAAGTTTAGAATTTTATTTTATTTTTTTATTTTTTTTACAGTAGCGTGAGACTTTTTATCCTTCCTTTGCCTTTAATTTTGTATAATTCTTTCTTGGATATGGAGTTTCGCAAGAACTTCTTGTTGGGTATGTCTTTGCCACAGATGTTTTGAATGTTTCTTCGTTTTAACCAAGCCTATTTGATGGTGATTGATAGCATGTCGTTTTGTTTGCATGCTAAAATCTAAATCTCCAAAGGCTCACCTGACAGATTTGTTAGAGGAGAGCTCTCCAATCCACATTCTTTCCCAAACATGTTCAGGGGTCTTGAGACAACACGGATGCATTACTTTCTTCAAAGAATTCACTACTAAATGCACCTCTACAGGCAGTCTAAATGTTTACCTTCGTAATTGGAAGGCAGTTTATTTATTCATTTATTCACTTACGTGACTAAAATAGGAATACAAAGAATTTTTTAATAATATTGAAAAAAAATTTTTTTAATTTTTTTTATTTTATAATTTGGTTAAATTAATTTAATGACCAAACGATACTGTAATAACTGAATTTAACTTTTGAAATCCTATTTAAAAAAATAAATAAATAAATAAAATAAAAAATTAATAGTATAAAATGTACCCAGTTCAATTAAACGAAAAAAATTTGAAACTAAATCTTAAAGTTAATATCAGTAGAACATTTCCAATCCTCACGGTGGTGTCTCTGACAACACTCATTAACCCTTATCCTCAAGTGACCTTTGATAATACATAAAAAAAACATTTGGTTTATCGCCTTTATTTCACTTGACTCGCGCACCGAGTTGAGTTCGGTGGACATCTTGATTTATTAGCATAGTAATAATACCAACAGATTCTAGAGATATTTCTCTAGAAAAAAAGGTGTAAGTTTCGGATTTTTTTTTAATTGAAATAGAATTTCTTTATTTTAGTTAAAGTGTTCAACGTGGATTTTGAATTTTTTTTAAAGACAACTCTAAATCATATATTTACCTCACCATATTGATATCTTTATATATAGATGTACAATATTATGTGCAGCAAATTTGAAAAACTGTCAACATTTTTTTTTTTTTTTTTTTTTTTCATGTAAAGTAAATCACTCAATACCAAAGAGTGGTCTAACTTGAAGTAGCCTGGAAATGAATCAATCAATTAATAACAGAAAATTGTACATTTTATAAAGAGAAAAGTTTGCATTTTTGTTCGAATTTTATCAAAATTACCTTTAAAAAAAAAAAAAAAAAAAACTTGAAATTTTTTTTTTTTTTTTAAATCACCCGTTGAAGAGAATTTCACTATATTTAATTGTTTTTACACAAAATTAGGCTGGTTTGTGATACCTATTAAGATAGAATTTTTTTTATCTTAAAACTCCTAACATTTCGTTTTGCAAATCTTTCAATCTTTTTTTTTTTGTTCTTCTCCTAAAAGGAAACCGGCCAGAACCAGCATCAATCAAGCCTCACTTTGAACCTCAAGATCCTCGTTTACAGTTTACGATAACAAAACTTGATCCAAGAATCCACTTTGCTATTGTGTGGGGTTGTAAGGTAATTTATAACAAATTTTACAAACCTGTCTCTTTTTTTTTTTTTTTTTTTTTTTTCTTAATCTTTTATTTAATTTTAATCTACTTTTTAAAGGCTTTAAAAAGTAGATTTAAATTGTTGCTTGTTGTTAATTGATCCTGCAATCCTTTCTCCTTCACGTTTTCACTAAACTTTGATATTAAATTCTTGAGTATGTGACGTTTGAGCCATTTCAATGATTGGAAAATAAACCATTTTAAAAACTCAACATTGTACCTAATTTTCAAGGCAAATAAAATTATTCTCCTTGTAACATGTGTTGTGACCTTGAAAGGCTGGTAATCAAGACAAACAGTGGTATAATTAACTAAAGTATGTTACAGAACTGCCACGATGCTTAGTCGTAACTGTATTCATTATGTTTGGGAGAGTCCATTTATTCCCGAAATAGGTAGATCAACTTACACCATAACAAACGAAATTCCGTTTCATATCTTAACTAAATGTAAAAATGAATTCTTACCAGTCTTTCTAGATCCTGGTGAATGAGCAGTCAGTCGCAAAAATATGATTGTTGGGACTTTCATCAAACTCTAAAAAAGATATCACCAATCAATCTCGGAGAACTCTTCCAAGATAAATTTCTAAAAGAAATAAGACTTATCAAAAATATGGACATAATGCTAACATAAATTACATACAAATTTGAGCTCTCTAGTAAGATAAATAACTGTTTCCACTTTGTATAAAATGTTTCTCTTTGTAATTAGAATTGAGTTTTCAATTCAATTAATTTAGCAAATTAAAACCAGCATGCTTCAGTTGACATGTAAAGAACGGGTGGTGGAAATTTACACGGAGGATACAGTAGCCCAGCACCTGTCCAAATACGCCTTGAATTGCTGCATTGTTGACACATTTATGACCTCTCTTGGAAATCTATTCCAAGGTCCAGGGATCTTGATTGAGAAAGCGGCCCTCCTCCGGTTCAATCGAAATCGGTGGTGAAATAATTTTTTGTGGTGTCCGCGTAGACCTTTCTGGTACAGGAGTGAATAATAGGTCTGAGGTATATCGTAATGACCATTGAGGAGATTGTAGGTCAAAATGAGTAATCAGTGGCGCTCGAGGGAGAAAAGGTTAAGTTTCTTGAGTCAGCTTTCGTAGGGCAGATCCCATAAATCCTGCACCATTCGAATAGCCAGTCTTTGAACTCTCTCCAGATGCTGGATATCACATATTAGATATAGAGCAGAGGCCTGGACACCATATTTTAACTTTGGTCAGACAAGGGAGACATAAAGTGGGAGAAATATTTCAGGAGAGTCTGCAGAAAGAGCATAGGAATTGGAAATTTGAACAAATATAGAAACATTTTTCTTTTGTGGTGTGCGAAATGGCTTAGGGGTAAGATTGCTGACTACTGTACTAGTGGTCGAGTTTCGAATCTGTTTGAAACACTCGCCATGTCTAGCTACATTGAGGAGCTGTGATACAGAGAAAACAGCTGTCTGTAGATGACTGTTTGTTTCTCACTCGTGGATTGAGCTCTCTAGTTCTAGTAACTATTTCTACTTGAAGCATTTGCCAGGTCTAGTGTGTACAGGTGTCTATTTCCTTTTTTTTATTTTTTTTATTTTTATTTTTTTTTTAAGAGGGGGGGGGGGTAAGCTGAATATTATTTTCAATCGCTATCGATTTCAACATCAAAGGACCGGTTGACTTTCCGTCTATGTATTCATCTCATCTAAAATCTCAATTCTAACAAATGCTGCTACCTGTGTTGCTCTACTTTATTCTAAGAAATAGTTCTTCTAAATTCCACCCTTTTCTGATTTTTGGTTATTTCTAGCCAAACATCACTCGTATTTCTCATGAAAAAGATATTTTCAATTCAGAAGCTATTTAGAAGTTTATAAATTTGAACGGCAAAGATAGCAACCTGTCAATCAAAGACAGCAGGGCTTGTTGAGAGGCGTGAGAAACTTGTTGTATAAAGGAAACGGTTGCTGCATCCTTCTGGCCTTGCTGGATATCAAGGAAAACGGGTTGCAATAGTTTGGATAAAAAGCAGAAAAAAAACGACTTCTATAAAATACTAAATTTTGATTGGTTGAAGAGATCTCATTAACCAATTAGAAACACCCCCCCCCCCCCCGGATCCGAACACCTGTCAAATATTTCTATAGGCAAAACCCCAAGCACACCTAAAGAATTACAGCTCACCAAATGGACCCTTGTCAGTCAAAACATGACTACTGAGACACTAGCGAACAATCCAAATTAACCCTGGCTGTTGGGTCAAGGGTTCTCAACAATCAAGACGATCCACGGTTATCTATATTACGGAACTCAAGAATCAGCTATCAACAAATAATCCACAATTCCATTATCGTCATCGAAAAAATGAATTGATAACCCCAGCCAATTCAGAAATGTCTCGTCTCTCAGCTGACGAGAGCTGGCTATTTGCGATCAAAGCCCACACAATATTATCTCAAAATACAAATGACTGAGAATTATCGATGCAGTACTGCTATCACTTCTACTTCAAGACGCGTGTCAGAACTAGGTTTTCATTTAACAAAATCTTTGTCATTGAACAGACGATAATTTTTCTTCCAATTTTATTATCAAAAACAAGCGATGAACATGTCAATCGCTCTGTGAGTAAAAACATGCAAGCGCAAAAGAAAATAGATTGTAATTATGTAACTGCTACAGGCTCAAGATCCTTTTAGATGGAGCTTTATAACAATAATAAATGTGATTTATCTTAACAGTTTTCTGCAGTTACATGATATCTGATCGTCAGAAGTGTATTCATAAAATCCTTGGTCTTTATTGGTCACTTTGAATTTGTATTCAAATCTATAAACAAATTCTGAACTAGCAAACGGCTTTTATGAACCACGTGCCATCACTTTTTTTTCTCTTAAAAGACCACACGTGCATGGCACTTATAATATTCATAAATAGTTTATTTTTATATTTTAATGTTTTATTAATTCAAAATGTGAAAATATTAAAGATAAAAATGTGTACCCATTTATTTTTATTTTAAATGTGAAACATTAAGGATAAACATTTGTTACTTTTTTTTTTTTTTTTTTTTTTTTTTCAAAACGGTTTTAAAAACTTATTTTTTATGGCTGTATTTATAAAAATAAAATTTTCCTGTGGAACTTTTTCTCTTGATTTTTATCTTTTCAAAGTGACCATTTTGTTTTCAGTCAAGTCCTGTTCTAAATGTCTACCACAGTTCCAACTTGGACAAATCACTGGATGAAGCAGCAAAAACATTTTGTGAGAAAGAAATCTGTATGTACACAGAGGTGAATGAGATCTGGTTACCAGGATTCTTCAAATGGTACCTCAAAGATTTTGGTAAACAGGACATTGATGTTATCAAGTGAGTAAAAACTACCAGATAAAAGGATAATTTTATTTCATTATTTATTTATTTTTTTTTCAAACTTCTACAAAAATCCCACATGATTCTATCATTTCCAACTTAAGTTCTATTCAAAGATGATTGAAAACAAAGTTAGCGCCATGAAATAACATTCTTTTCATTTAATGTCACTTTCCCTTGTTCAGGGGTCGGACCCTTTTCTGATGTTACGTGAGCTCACTCTCCAGTTCTCGGGTTCAGCTGGTCAACTGTTTCCAGATTCCACACTGTGCGGTCTTGCCTAATCACTTGCTTCCAAGTTTTCCTTGACCGTTCAACCTTTTGAGATTCAAGGCATCCATGTGTTTACAATGATTTATCCAGGAGGATGAACGCTCTACATGACCAATACCAGTGTATAACCGATTCGTCATAAGAATAGCCTCTATGCTGGGCAAAAGAATATGCTAATATTTATTTTAATTTGTCTTTTTTAAATGAAACTATTTGATTTACACAACTTTTTGAAATATTTTAAATAACTATAATTTATGAAATAAAACTTTTTGGTGCAACTTCGGAAAAGCCTCAATAAGAAAAAACAAATAGTAAATACATATCTTTATTATATATTTGACTGGGACGGAACAAAGATATCGTACACCAAAAATTATGTAAATTGATCAAGTGGTTTTTTTATCACAGAAAATCTTTTTTTTTTTTTTTTTTTTTTTCCACACTTGCTTGTCACAAGCTGGGCTTGTAACGCTGGGCTGACTTACGTCCCTTGTTTTTCAAAGATGGAGACGTGACAAGCGAGCAGGGAAACAAATGACAAAATTTGATTGTGTGTGATAAAAAAAAACCTACTTGCTCAATTTACGTAATTTTTGGTGTACGCTGTCTTTGTTTCGTCAGTCACATACATAATACAGGTATGTCTTTATTTTTATTTGTTTTTTTTTTCTTATTGATGCTTTTCCGAAGTTACACCCACTTTTCTTCTGATCTGCCTCCCCCCCCCCACCCCCAAGTATCCAAAATGGCTGTTGAGGCACTTTAGATTCAGTTCAGTAGCCATCGTGAGTATTTCATTTGTGTAAAGAAATCTGGCAGTGCCTATCTCCTTAAGAATTAATTTTCAATTGGTTATTTATTCCAAAATAACTGTTTTCCATAGTTAACAAGTTTGTTTTATCTGGGCAACTGCTGGACAGTTTAGGACTAAAAATATGGATGATGCGTCTTGACTCAAAACCATTTAAGGGAGGGATAGTAAAAACTTGAAAGATCATTTGAAATGCTGTGGGTTGGAAGAATTGTAAAACGCAAATATTTGTGAGCATGCTTTTTGTATGTCAATCATCAGATGATGAATCAAGTAATTCTGAAAGTGGATAAATATCGTATTGAAAACAAAGGAATATTTATGTATAGCTGACGTAGACGATTGTTTTATAAATAAGGAAAACGACCAATGGGGGAAGTCTGCAGTCTCTAGAGAGGAGAAACCAAAATAGAAATGATTTACCTGAGGCAACAAGCAATATCATTTAGTCAACTCCCAACCTCTACAAGCAATTATCCTCAGAACAGATTGTCGTCAAAAGAGGGCACTTATTTACATTAATGCATAAGAAAACTATTTGATATACTTGCGTATCAGGCAAAAGTATTTGTGTACACCAAAAATTATGGAAAGTTATCGAGTAGAACTTTAATAAAAAAAAAAAAATTAAAAAAATTTTTTAAATTTATATCGCATCAAGCCAGCTTACCATCGAAGATTATCTCCCTTTTTTTTTTTTTTCTAAAGAGACTTTACGCAGGCTTGTCGTTCATAAGTTTTCCTGTTTTATTTTGAACTGCCATATTTCACTTGAGTCTTAATAAAAATAAGCACCATTTTATTTTTATACATTTTATTTATTTAAAACTAATACATCCTAAATACTTTTTTTTTTTTTTCAGATCAACGTTACATTATTTGTCTAAGGAGAAGCAAGAACGTGCCCGTCTTCTACTTATTACTCTGGACAAAATAGGAAATGTTGCCATCAAATATGCACCGTTTGAATGGCCCCTCAACTCCTGCAATCTGTGATAAAAACTTTTATTTTTATTAATCTGGAGGGGGGGGGGGGGTACTTACCAGGACAAAATGGAAACTTTTTTTTATTTAAAAATTTTTTTTTTTTTACTTTTGCTTAATCAATCAAGATGTGAAATCACTGTATCAGTGAATAATTAACATCTAAACTCTTATTTATAATGGCTTTAAACAATTTTTAAGTTTATATTTTATTCAGCTGTAAATGCTATAAGCTACAAATTATAAACAAATGTGCCAATCTTTTTTTGCTTTACAGCTTTATCAAATTATTTCACTTTAATATAAAAAAATAAGCAGGCTATATCCTCCCACTCCAACAAGTTTAACGTTTATTGATAAAAGCAATTGAGGAAAAATGTGCTTCAATTGAAACCATTTAGTTTTATTGGAATGGGGAAAAAAAAAATGGATACCTTTTTAGTGATGCCCCTTCTCCCTTTAAAAAAAAAAAAAAAAAAAAAAGTCTGAAACCAAGTTGTCATCTTAATGAGCCATTGTTAAACACTCACTATCAGCATTCGATAATTAACCTTTTTTTAATTTATTTTTAAAGTTGAAATGTGCAATATACTTGACTGGATTTGGTTGTTCATGCAAGCTTTTTTGAAGAGTACATGAACATTACACCAGTTATTTTAATAATTAGTAGTTTTTTTTTATGGAGTTGCAAACGGCATGATAACTTGGATTTTGTTTTTTTCACTTTCATTAAGACTGTCAACTATGGTTTAAAAGAAGTCTACCTTACTATTTTACTAATCGTAAAAACTATCTGTTCCAAGTTAGCAGAAAAGAAAATGTGTCAATCTTTTTGCTTAATTGCATTAAAACGCATACCTGTATCTTGGGTAGGCATATAAGTAAATGGGTAATGTTTTTTTCTTCGGATTTTAAGTATAGATGATTTAAGCTGCTTTTATTTAAGGGTGATAAAGTTAAAGAGAAAATTTTTTTTTTTTTTTTTTTTTTTTTTAAATTTTTTTTTTTTTTTTTTTTTTAAATCAAATCTACTAAACAGTTTATAGTTATGTAATGAAAATATCTAATTTTGACTTAATTTGTAATTGAGTGAGTTTATTGTGAAACAAATTTGATGTCTTCGAAAGTGGTGTAATGGATACTGGTGCAGATTATGAAACCTGTAAATTTCAACTCCAATTGGATGTATTAATTTACTGTGAAGAAAGGTATAAACCCATACCCTCCTTCATGTGCTTCAGCATTAAATAACCCCAAAATATTAATATGCCATAAAAATGATTAAACAAAACAACAAAATATCTTCCAATGTTGCTTCGATGACTGTTGTGGGTGGAATCCAAACAGCAGTGAATCTTAAACTTTAGAAGTGCAGTAGGCCAACAATCCTAATGAAAGCTCAGATAATATTGTCTAGAGTACCTTCTGGACTGATATCTATCCAAAGTCGCTTAAAGAGAAATAGTTACCCATTATATTTTAGGTCGGATGTTTCTTTTGAGGGGATATCAATTTGTTTTCGCTTTTTTTTTGTTTTTTGTACTCCTAAGAAAATCAAACTGGCTTTTATAATTGGAAAATCTTTTTTACAAATGATCAAATAAAACTTTGTTGGAGGGCGTTCTACTTTTTTAGGCAATTATGTATGGTTTTACGACCCTGCCACTCTGACTTAAGGGTTAATGGTAAAAGAAATTTGGTTTAACTCTGTTAACAAAATGCTTAGAAACTAGTGAAATTAAAAATTCTGCAAAATTGAGACAGTTTTCTTTTGATAAACACTGCTCGTCAATTTTAAAACGGGAAGCCGTCACCAAGTAGACTTTTTCTCTTTAACCCGAAAGTTTTGGTCAAAATCGCTCGAATGTTGTTCACTATTTTCATACTTACGTTTCTAAATTTGTCTTGCTGATAATATCCTATTGGTGGTTTCTTCAGTCACCTTTGACTTTTAGCTTGTCTCGTCTTTCATTGGATCTTATAATGGAAAGCAGGTTATGGTTCTTGTTACCTGCCTTTCACCTTCTAGTGCTACCAGATCAGGCTGTCTGAAAATACTGACTTGCTGACCTAAAATGCACCAAACATTGATGGTATTATTTTTTTCCTTTCACTTTGCAAAACTCAATCATGTTCTGCAAAGCCAAAAACAGTTTCCCCTCTACAAAACAACCAAACCAAACACCATGAATAAGTATTTGAAGATATAAAGAACTTGAAGCATAAAAACTTTTACTAAAATGACCGGATTTGACATTAAATAACCATAAAAGGGTTGATATGCCATAAAACAAAACAACCAAATCAACCAAGCCTTTCACCTAGATACATGTATCAAGATGTCTCATTAAGTTAAAGCTTGTTTCATAACCCAGACAACTTTGTAGAACCTGTTAATTTCTGCCTCCATTCTCTAAATCTTCTGCTTGTGGAGGGGGGGGGGCGTTAGTAATGAATACACCTGCAAGTAAAATTAAATCAAAAAAGACTATCAGATTTTCAAAAGATGATTTTGTAATTTTTTTTGTATAAGTGTAAAAAAAAAAAAAACATTTGCCAAGAAATGAATCATTTCGTAGTCCATTTCGTAGTCCATACCAATTAGGGATACATCCTCGATGATCAGTCCGACAGAGGGCGGGCCGTTGTGGTTTCTTCTGGCCCTTTGTCTAGCTAAGTTATTTGTTCTCGGTAGTCCTAGGAGATCCACCCTCCCAGGCTTTATATTCTCGCTTTGATATGGGGTTGGTTTATGGCCAATCACCTTAAGCGTCCCTACTGGGAAATGCTGATGGGGTTTGCTTAGGCAATTTTTGTGTATTATCTCTTGTGCGTTGGCCTACCATACCCACCTTCCGACATTGTGCTACATCTTCCTTACGGTGGGAGATAAATACTTGTCCAGAAAATTTTTTTTTTTGGTTTGTTTGGAAAAGTCTGATTGTCCATGAGGAAATTAGCAATTTGTGTTATGGGCTTCCACAAAGACTTTAAATGATCCTCATCACTATGTAACCAATGTGAGTGTGGGTGTGGTTGGTTGGTTTACCCTAACAAAAATAACTCTCATAGTTGAATCATTTTTGTCAGGTTATCTTCATAGATAAAAATCAAACCAAGGATTTCATTTTTTTGTATGATAAAGCATCAGGGTTTTTTCTCTGACAATGAGAAACCATTTGTTTCATTCTAATACTTCTGTTGGATCTATTACTAATGAAGAGGTATGAACCCCATTTTTCCACCCATCCGGTTATGAGTAAAATAGCTGGGTGCTTTTCCAATATGTGATCTAGCGAATGGTTTCTAATTCCAATATGTGATCTAGCGAATGGTTTCTAATTCCAATATGTGATCTAGCGAATGGTTTCTAATTCCAATATGTGATCTAGCGAATGGTTTCTAATTCCAATATGTGATCTAGCGAATGGTTTCTAATTCCAATATGTGATCTAGCGAGTGATTAGTTAATGTGTAGATCACATATTGGAAGAGCACCAATAGCTGTTTGTCTTCAATAAATCGTTTACAGTAGATATTGTTCAACTCGCAAAAAGGTTACTATGCTGTAAGAACAGATAAATCAAATTGGATATGCATTTCTTTAAGATGTTTTTTTTAATCTCTTCAAAATTGGTCTTCCTGCTATTTTCATATAGCTTTATTAATCTATAGCATCTGTTGTTTAAAAGCCCCTTATACAATAATGCCGCACTTGAAGACACCCTTAAGCATTCGTGTTTCTGATCAGTTTGGTGTCTAAGGTTTTAGTGCTTCCTTGTCTAATGTGTTTATTTGAGAAATTATGTGGGAAGCACTTTTCAGAATGCTTTCTCAATGTTGTCTCATGGGGTCGTTGAAAGTTTTGAGCCTTCATGACATGATTTCCTATCCCATTGGGCTTAGCTGAAAGTAAATGTCATCCTGGCTAGCATTTTTGGTTCTTTTCTGAATGAAAATATTTTAAAAAAGTAAATAATAAAAATTAAAAAGAATTTAGCACAAGGCCGAAATGAGGTGGGGTGGGGAGCATATCTATTTTAACTGAGCTAGTCGGTCATTGACCATCACATTTCAACCACCGAAAGGCAAATCATACTGATCATTCATTTGCCATTCACCAAAACAAAATCGCTCAGTGAATTACCTACTTATTATAATCCAATATGCCGGGGATGGGGGTGGGGGGAGGCAATAAAAAAGAACGTTGTACAATTATATATGAGGAAAATCCCTTGTGATAGTAGAACTCCACTTTCTAAACGTGGCAGGTAAGCAGATTTGTCAGTCAAGAAGTTGATGCAAGTCTTGAAACTCTATTTTCTTGCACATCTCCTTCGAAATTGCAAAAGCAGACCCACATCTGATAAATCAAGCCACCTGTCACCTAAATGGGGAAGTGAGTGGAATTACAATTGGGCAGGGCAAATAAGAGGGTACTTACCATACCATGTATACTTAAAGTTTTTAATAAAAATATATTGAAAATAAACCAAAAAAAAAAAATAAAGACCCAAAATTCATTTAATTTGGGTCGGAAAGTATCACATTCATTTGAGAAGCCCCAATTCTTCCTGCGTAGTCAATGTCAAACAACCATTCAAAATCAATACCTGTTACTTGACAGTGATGAACCTCCTGCTCACCTTTTGCCAAAAGAACTGTCCCTTCAACCAACTCGCATAATGGCTGAACGATGTTTTAGTGAAAGGCACGATCAATAGACTCGTCCCATTCATCGCACCAAACTCAACTAGATGTAATAACCATACCAACTGACTGCTACCGACCCAGATTTTTGTATCATCAGCCAACTGAGTGATACTTCGTTTATCAATCCGATTGCTCAAGGCTAAATTAAGCGTAGCTCTCCTTTCATCAAACTGAGCTTATCAATCTTATCTTTAATGGTGACTCTTACCATCACCAGATAGTGCCCTTCGGGACAACAGTTGTGTGTTAGAGGCTTTCTTTCACCTGTAAGAGCAACTTAAAGACTGATTTACATTTGTGGGGCGTTCAGCATGCCTCCCCATTATCATAACACTTTCTTAGCGTATTCTTTACAGACTTCACTGTTTCTCTCATAAAGTGTACACATTCGATCATGGTAAGATAAGAACGATTAAACAACTCCATATGTTGGCAAATATCAATGCCATCAGACCGATGTAGGTAACAGATTTTGCGACATACCTTTGGCACTGAAAGAGGGGATTTGAAAGTCTATCGTCGGTTTTCACTCTGACTCTAAAGGGACAGTTATAAGTAAATGTCTCAATTAAATAAAATTAATTTCACTTGTTGCTTCAGTCAAAAAAAAAAAAAACTGACGCTCCGCTCGCTCGACATTCTCTTTTTCTCTTTCTCATTTCTTTCTCTCCATTCTGCTCTTCACAACCTCAAGTTTAAAAATGAATTACCGACCTGCTCCAGTTTTTCTCGACAGGATCTAATTCCCATACTCTTGCAGTTGTTTCCGCTAGCATTTGACAAAGAGAGGCATCCCTGGTCTCGTCGTCCTGTTCTGTGGTTAGCGCACTTGCTTGGCGCTTGATGAATGAATTGTCAATATTTCGGTTGGCGGGCCTCGTTCATACATGCAGACGTGGCGGTTGATATATGGCACCCTTCGTCATTCGTCATGATAGCTCTCGCCAGAGTCAAAAGTTGTTCTATACTAATTGTGTCCATCCTAACCGAGGCTCTGAGAAGCTGTCTGACATGTTGTGGCAACCCTGACACGAATGCACAGGCACCTTGTAAAGTCACAAAAACTTGTAAAAGACTTGCTCTAACTTAAGTAGAACTGAAAGACAATATAGGATATATGCAACTTACGCATCTTCCCCCACCTCCTTTTTAATTTAAAAAAAAAATGAAAGAATTTCTTTCAGTTCAGCTGTGATTGCTTTCAATTTTTCTCCAGCTGGAGACTAGGAATAAACCAGACAGTATCTTGCGAAGCCGATCCTTCCAGCTAACGAGTGTCTCTCGAGATACAACCTTCCAAGCATCAATAGACATGTCAGTTAATTTTATAACTGTTTTGTACCATCTTATTTCCATGTTGATGACTAATCTCAGCACAGTTACGTCATAGGCAAAGTACTTTAACGTGGTGCAAGTACCCATCTAAGTAATCCCTTGTAAGGCCGGAAGGGTTCCCACATAAAGCATTGATGAAAGCAAAGTCCCTGCTGAATGGATCTGGACAGACTGAAAGGTGTTGACCTCCATCCATTCACCTCCACCAGTGCACAAGATTTTGCATACAAGAAGCAAATTCAGGTTCAAATCCAGCTGAAGACAGGACAGTCTCAAAGTAATGATGACCCACCCTATCGAATGTTTTGGACTGATCTAAGCTGATCAGTGCGGTTTTGAGTTTCAAGTTTTGATAACTAGCATATGGTATGCCAGATCATCTTGAATAGTCGTGCCATTCACTGTGTAGACTTCTTCGGGCTAATTAGACAGGCAGTAAAGACCGTAGACGATGCCCAAGATCTTGGCCCAAATCTTTAACTAGGTGTTCAACATTAAGGGCCTGAAATTGCCTATCGCATCCCCAATGTATTTGCTCTTGCTGCAAAGCAACTTGATAATGTCTCTAGTAAATACTAAAACAAAAGTTGAAAATCAATAACGGCATTGGTGGGAGGGGATAGCGACTGTCCCAAATATACTTATCAAGCCTGACCTGCTTCGACACCTCCCAGATTATTATCCACTCTTCGCACCTAGCCACTTTGGATGCCTCAAAACGAGAAGTCGGCTGAACAGACATCTAACTGAACTATTGACAGATCTGGCTCTTTGGTGAAGTTCTCTTGAAAATAAGAATAAAGTTACCTATATGCTTTAGTTTGCTGTCACGTGATGTCCATCCAGTAATGTGACACTGATGTATCTATTTTTAGCATGTTGATGCTCCTTTACATTGCATACGATTCAATAACTGTGTGTTGCCTCCTGGGTCATTCTTTTAACCTAGTCCTAATTGTTTAACAAGGAGGCCTTAACTATTGTAATTAATATATCATCTGCCCTCAGTCTGATCTAATGTAGATTCTTGTCGCTTTAGCTGCTCTAGATTTTTAGATGAGTCGACAACTATAAGGCTCATCAGGTTCTTTGCTCCCACCACTTATTCTCGACCACAGTCCCTATTAGCCCCACCCCCTTAGGGTTGTTACACGATGTGCCCAGTCTTTACTACCCATTGGGTAATCCGAACTATCAAATTAAATCAATTTATTTTCACGTTTTTCAAATCTTTGTTCTTTGGATTATAACAGATGTTTTCATTCCAGATAAATGCATTCACTGTTAGACAAACAAGTTTCAGACTTGAGCGGTTGACACCTCCCCTCTACTTCTATATCAATTCGCAACCTGTTAAGTCCTTTGTGACCTCAGCATCCACAGTGCACAAGATAAAACAACTGACCTAATTCCCACTTCCCGCTTTTTCGAGGAATACCCTTCTCTGCTGGCTGTGTTCTTGCATCATAGATCAGGAATGTTTTTCGCTTTTGTTTCTTTCGAAAATAATTCTTTGTTCTTTTTACTTTGTCCTCCAAAGCGGTCTGCAGGCGATCCAGGTTAAAAATTCGCGCTCTGCTTCATAACATTACAGGATTAGTAATAGCTGGTCATGAAAATCCTTAACTTTGAACAATCTGTTCAACTTTCAAGAACTAGCCGTTCTAGTTTTAGGATTATTTAAACACAACAGTATAAGCCTACAGTGTATGTAAAATATATTTTTTTTTTTTTTTTTTTTTTTTTTTTTACATGGTTCACCCCAAACAAGGCAGGACGCCACTGTAAACATAAGGGGCTACTGAGAAAAAAGGAAAAGGGGGGGAAGGATTGGTGGTTCAGCTTAAATTGGGATCTGAGCAGCGAGGTGTCTGTTTACATTAGTTTTAAATTTCTGCATGTCAGTACTGTCGGGGAAACAGGGGGCAGGGAGGGAGTTCCAGAGGCCAGCAGCACGAGGAAAGAAGCTATTTGAGTAGAATGCTCTCCGGCATCTGGGGGACCTCCACAGTGAATGAGTGAGATTTAGTAGAATGTCGAGTTAGTCTAGTGAATTTACGTCGAGGGGGTACCAGAGCAGCACACTCATCGGAGCATAATCCATTGAAGTATTTGTAAAACAAACACAAGGATGCTACATTGCGGCGATGGGACAGGGGCTGGAGCTTAGCTGACAGTGAGGGACCTATTAGGTTGACTACTCTTTTTTGGACTTTGTCAAGGAGGGAGAGACTAGTAGATGATGCACCAGCCCAGATGTGGCAACAATACTCCATGCATGGGCGAATGGTGGCTTTGTAGAGATACAGGATAATGTCAGGTGTAAGGAGTCCACTAGCACGGTAGAGGGAGCCAACCTTCTTTGCGGCAGCCTTGGCAATGTCTTCAATGTATGTGTTCCAATTCATGTTACCTGTGAAGGTTAGGCCAAGGAGTTTGAATGATGAACTCTCAGGTAGGGTGTTATTTGCCATGGCAATCGGTGGTTGGAGAGGCTTCTTGTAGTTGTTGAAGGAAAGGAGCTTTGTCTTTGCGGCATTAAAAGTCACCAACCATTTATGGCCCCAATCCACTACAGCCTGGAGGTCATTTTCTAAGGATGCAGCCATTGCCTCAGATATGATCGCGTCCGTTTTGCCAACATGGCGAGAGTAAAGCGTGGTGTCGTCAGCAAATAAACCGATCTCAGACACTATGTCATCAGGGAGATCGTTTATATAGATCAGGAACAACAAAGGTCCAAGAATAATTAAGGACTCAAAGATTTTGGCAAAGATCGGCAGTAGACTGATTGGGCGGTAGTTCTGAGGGTCGATTCTATTCCCAGTATTCTTGTAGACTGGTACCACAGAGGCAATTTTCCAGCTATCGGGGAAGCAAGATTCAGCTAGGCATTTGTTGTAGAGTTTGGAGAGAACAGGGGCCAGTTCAGCAGAGCATTTCTTTATTGCTATTACAGGTATAAGATCAGGCCCACAAGCTTTAGAGGTGTCAAGGCTTTTTATAATGTCTCTGACCTGGGATGGGGTGATGACCAGGTTATCAAGTGTGGCTTCAGTCCGCAATGGTAATTCAGGGAGAGGGTGGTTACCCGAGTCTAAAGTAGAGTTAGAAGCGAAACGCTGTGCGAGTAGTTCAGCCTTATCAGTGGCCGTGCAAACGACATCATTGTGGTTTGAAAGTGGGGGAATCGTAGATTGACCATTATTCACTACACTATTGTAGATTTTCCAGAAATCGCGAGTACCTAGTTTCTGTGACTGGATGCGTTTTTTTGTTAACTCATTATACCTTCTCTTCGCTTCGCCTATCACAGCCTTGCAATTGTTTCTTGACTCTATAAATTTATGCCTATTAGTAGCTGACTTATTGCGGCCGAATTTACGGAATGCTTGTTGCCTCTCAGAAATGGCAGCTGCACATTCCGAAGTGAACCATTGAGGAGAGTGGGGCTTGCTAAAGAATTTTCGCATGGGGACATAGGCTTCAATGCCTGCTTTGACCCATTCAGTTAATTCGTTTGCACACTGGTTGGCAGGGAGTAAGGTTTCCCGCCATGGGGCGTCACTGATGTGGTCTCTGATTGACTCAAAATCAGCTTGCTCGTAGTATCTTGTTGTTTTGAGCAACGGTTCATCAGCTTTTGGACGACTTTTTAGTGTGATATGTATCATTAGCACAATGTGATCAGCATTCCCGAGTGGGCTATGAGCTTTCGTCACACAAGCCTCGGGTATTGAGGTCAAGAAGAGGTCTAGAAGTGAGGCTTGTTGATCCACACGATCGGGGATGCGGGTCGGAAAATCAACAGTCTGAGAGAGGGAGTGAGCTAAGGAGAAATTATACGTAGAGTTGCCGGCTGCATCGGTAAGGCTGGAGAATCCCAACCAGTCGCGGTGGTGGGCATTAAAATCCCCAAATACATGTATCTGGGCATTCGAGTCTATTAAGAGTGCTCTATCTATGCTTTCAGAGACAGAGTTTAGCAGAGTACAGTCCTGGGACGACGGGGAGCGATATAGGAAATATAAGTAACTAACGTTGTGATGAAAAGTCAATCTAAAGCACATGTAGTCGTAGTCATCTGATTCTAACCTATGTTCTCTAGTCAGCGGGAGGGTGTTCCGAACATAAACTCCTAGCCCGTGCATGTGTTTGTCAGAGTCTTTACGGTAGAGTGGGAGGTAGTCAGTCATGTCAAAGTGGTGAGAAGAGATTGAGGATTGGAGGTTAGTTTCACTAAGAGCTAGGATATCCGGGGAGTTTGTCAGGAGAAAGGTTTCTACGTCGTTGATGTTGGTTCTAAGTCCCCGGATATTTGAGAATGCGAGCCTCAAGGGCGGAGGCGAAAGTGTTGTTTGGGTGTCTGGTTTAGGTTTGATTTTATTTCTTTGTAATGGCATGTTTGATTTGATTATAGAGTGGATTGGCCAAGGTGGGTACTTGCTTGGTGCCAATAAGCTCACACAACCAGTCCATTAGTCACGACCTGGTCCATGGGGGTTGTGGCCTCGGGAAAGCCCACCGTAGATAATTGCAGGGTCCCTTTCCATGCGCGACATGGCACATACAACTACCCACGGTATTATGCAACTGATGATGGAGCAGCCGTTCTTGGCGCTACCCAAGAGTTTGGGCTCCTGCCCTGTCAGTCGGAAACAGCAGCCAGACAAGCTGTCTAACCTGTACCCTCAACCTGTCGGAACAAGAGAGACCCAGACTGGTCATGTAAGACTTACTAACGAAAAAACTTTCCCCGAGTTGCCCAAATAGAGAGAAAGAGAACGGCGTTCATTGTCCTAGTAAGGAAACAAGGCTAGGCACTGAGTGTTTAGAGGCGTCCCAGCGCTGTTACCTCTGCGCCTGACTAATAAACAAAGGAGTGCAAGGGCCGGCGATAGGTAGAACCTATCTACTCCTTAAGCAATTGTAGGTTTGCAAACCGGATACTTTGTTCGAGATTCCAACTCTAGGAAGGTTGTCGATCAGGACTAAGGAAGCCATCCTCCCCCAACAGTTTTCTGCCACGGCGTGAGTAACTGGAAGAAGGTTTTTTTGTAAGAGATTTCCTTCTCTTAGATGGATAGCCTTACGAGGTCTTACGGGTCCAACACTCCGAGAGGGGTAAAAAAAAAAAAAAAAAAAAAAAAAAAAATTCCACATAATATACATTATATATATATTACATATATATATATATATATATATGTACACATGTAGATAGAATAAGTTCAATTGCATACTAAGAAGGGAACAGTAAGTTGAAGATAGGTTTCCCTCACTCCCCTCTCTTTCAACCCCGAACGAGGTTTCGGTTTCTTCACTGCTAAGGCAGATATGAAATGTGTCTTTTACAAGACTAGCATGCTTAGCTTGGACGATATTCATCCCCTACCTACATTCGCTAGTGAACTACCCCCACCCACCCCTTTTCAAACTTGAACTCAAGTGACCCCTGCAGAATGTAGGCAAGAAAAGAAAAAACATACAAAGTTTTGAACAGCCAAGTATTCTGGAAAGAAAGATTATTTAAGCTAGATTTTCATAGCATGTTAATACATGGATTAATTAAAAAAATAAATTCAGAGTAAAAATAATTTAAACACTTAGCTTTTTTTTTTTTTTAGTTGTTAAATGCCACCCATACATCTCAGCTCCTTCAGAGGCAGATACGAAATGTGTCTTTTACAAGACTAGCATGCTTAGCTTGGACGATATTCATCCCCTACCTACATTCGCTAGTGAACTACCCCCACCCACCCCTTTTCAAACTTGAACTCAAGTGACCCCTGCAGAATGTAGGCAAGAAAAGAAAAAACATACAAAGTTTTGAACAGCCAAGTATTCTGGAAAGAAAGATTATTTAAGCTAGATTTTCATAGCATGTTAATACATGGATTAATTAAAAAAATAAATTCAGAGTAAAAATAATTTAAACACTTAGCTTTTTTTTTTTTTTAGTTGTTAAATGCCACCCATACATCTCAGCTCCTTCAGAGGCAGATACGAAATGTGTCTTTTACAAGACTAGCATGCTTAGCTTGGACGATATTCATCCCCTACCTACATTCGCTAGTGAACTACCCCCACCCACCCCTTTTCAAACTTGAACTCAAGTGACCCCTGCAGAATGTAGGCAAGAAAAGAAAAAACATACAAAGTTTTGAACAGCCAAGTATTCTGGAAAGAAAGATTATTTAAGCTAGATTTTCATAGCATGTTAATACATGGATTAATTAAAAAAATAAATTCAGAGTAAAAATAATTTAAACACTTAGCTTTTTTTTTTTTTATTATGAAAACTTTGACAAATCTAAAAACCCTAAATTACAAAGTGCATTGAAACTAAGCCACAGCTTTGTCAAAGTCCAGACTACATCATGTGACTTAATTCCAGAATTTATCGACAGGATCAAACTTATCTGCAACTCCTGAAATGGTTTGATGCTTCGGTTTTTGTTTGTACATCGTAAGGTGAAACTTCCACAATCAAAATCTGCATCATGTTTCAGTCTCCCACTAATAGTATCCAACAAGATGTATGCATAAAGGAATCAATCCGCCGAGAAAAAGACCCCACACTCAGTACTAGCTTTTATAAACGCTGACAAGCTGAAACGCCTTATCCTTTATAGTAGCAGTCTGCCTTCAAGATATGTGAAACAAAGTTTACACGATGTATTCAAGGAGTGTCTCACTAGCCAAGAAACCCCTTTAAGCAAAAATCAAAATAGGCTAAAAAGAGACTGAAGTCCCTAAACAGTACAACTTCATAATCACTTGAAATAAAGCGGGTTTCCCCCACTTTACCATTAAAGATCATGGGAAATCCAGAATCTGCAAGTGTCAGCTTTCAAGCCTCGGCCATTTAAACTTTCTAATCAGTGCTCTTGTAATATCCTAGGGTTAGGGTTTTGTAATGTCATAGGGTTGGGCTCCCAAAACGATCATTGACAGAGTACCAACAGCCTGTCCCATAGACCTTTGACCATATCAGCGGTAATGAAAGTATCTTGGATAAACCGTTGATGTTTATTTTATTGTTCTATAAAGGGAAGGGTGAAATTTTATGGGGACCCTCTCAACACATTTAAAAAAAATTTGAAGTCTTCATCTGTTTCTTTTGTTTCCTTCAGTGTCTTCCAAACTCCATTTGAGTCCTCCTTTGTTCTCTCTTCAATCATTAGTCTCTGAAGTATATATTGCAACAAATATATGTAGCTTTCTTTTTTTTTTTTTTTTTTTTTTTTTTTAATTCCCAAAAAAATTCATACCAAGTCTTTTTACAATTGTTTCAAAGCAAATTAATATTTGGAACTTATAACAAATAAAATTCTGAATTTTCATTTATTTTTTAATATGAAAGTTTGAAACAACAAAAATAAATTGAAACTGCTCACCAGAAATTCTATGAAAAACGATTTCGATAGGATAGAGATTATTGTAACATTAGCTTTAAGATATTTTAAAAAGTTTCTTTTACCATCAAAATTTTCATAATCCATTGTTATAAGCAAAAAAAAAAATACCATTTAGTTTTCAAAAACTTCTTTCATTTGTATCAGTTTCGATAATTAAAGGGAGTTTATTTTTTTTAATTATTTGAAATTAATTAGATCAAAGGGAAATAACTATCAGTTTCTTAGTAATTAATTATTACTCTTATAATAAAGTGAATGTTAAACAGAATTTATTTTTATCATTATCTTAAGTAATATTTGGTATTCCGAAATATTTTTTTAATTTGTATGTAATGTTAACTTTTATAATTAATAGTTTTAAATATTTACCTATGCATTAAGGAAATATTTTTCATTAATAGATATTCAATTATGTGTTCATATATTTTAGTTTGTTAAAGTGTATATTATAAATATTTCAGGGTTATTTTTTTTTTAATTTATGATTTTTTTAGTTTTTTATTAGTCAAAATTCACATCAATTGGTTTGAGGTATTGGTTAGCATGATCATTAAATTGGTTATAATAGGATATTATTTCAGATTAAACATTAAGTAGATTAGTTTTAATTTTCATAATAGGGCTTTAGTTATATAGATTATAAAACTTAGGTTTATACCACTTAGCCTTTCTAACAATTAACCATTTGATAGTATTTAATCTGTCGAAGGTACCAAATGTGCTTAGAAATTAAATGAATGTATCTGTTATTAAAGCTGGTATTTGAAAAACTCCTTTGATGTGGACCCAATATAAATAAATTTATTTTTTATTATTGTTGGATTTAACAATACATCTATAAATTACACCATTTTTCATGCAATTATTAAGTGGACATTTATTTTTTACTCTACAAATTGTAAATATAAAGAAAAATATGCTTTAATTTCTATTCAGTAAGAATAATCCGTAACTTGTGCAGAATCTTTCTATCCCATTAAAATATCGAAATTATAGTGTTATTTCGTATCCAATATTTACTATCAAAATCAATAATGCATTAATTTTATTTCTCTTTCTTTCTCTTTTATTTTTATATATAAAGAGGGTTTGTTGGTGCCACATGATATAAATCATTTAAAAAATTTATGTACTATTTACCAAGAATACAATTGAAATGAACCAAAGGTGCCTTTCGACCGACTCTTTTCAAGGGAATCGTTGGTATTTGAAAAAAACAAAAACATTTAAAACCATAAAATGGTATGCTGATAAGTTCAACTGGTGGCAAGAGGGACAAGAAAAAATAGGTATATTCTATCCTTTCTTATCTTGAAATAAAGTGACAGAAAAAAAAAATAATATATATATATATATGTGTGTATATAAAAAATAACCGACAACTCGTGTCTGGATATTTTTGTATGTATCCCTTCCATTTTCCGGATTAAAGTCCTAATCTCGGATGAGAATTGGCTGATGGATCTGCCGTAATGTTCTTTTAGTTCCAAAGTACTTTTTGACCCATCTGGGTCCATCTTCAGTGGAAATAATGTCAATCAGGTAAAGACCTGGAGTGAGTTTATAGTTAATTTTGGCGGGAAAATTTAAATACGAAACTATATTTATTCAGTATTATAAACATTTAAGTATATTAGTACTAGTGTTAAAATTAATCCTGTTAATAACCGGTTTTTTTGTTTTGATGTGTAAAGCTTCTAGTATATGGAGTTTTTGTATATTAGTATTGTTCTAGGATTTTAGTGTTGTCTACAAGAAGTTTTCAGATTTGCGAGCGGGGACAGAAAGTACTTTGGACCTAAAAGAAAATTACGGCAGATTTATCAGCCAATTCCCATCAGAGATTAGGACTTTAATCCGGAAAATGGAAGGGATTCATACAAAATAAATATCCAGACACGAGTTGTCGGTTATTTTTAATACGTGCCTTAGAGAAAAAATGCTGCCTCAATACACACACACACACACATACACATACACATACACACATACACATACACATACACACACACACACACACACTGCAACACTTTAGGAATGTGTATACGTGTGTGTATGTAAAGTGCTGTTCAAAAATATAAGGCCACAAGTAATTTACGCTTATGGAGTTGTTTAATCGTTCTTATGACCTAATCTTATGAATTTATATTGCGAATACGATCAGTAAACTTAAATTTTGGGATTCAATTTTTAAGATTATGCTTGCGTATTGCAGATAATTACAAATTAGCATGAAAAAAAACTTGTTCATAAATATAAGGCCACATTCATTAACTCAAAATAAACCTTTATTAGACACGAAAAAAAACTATGTATGTATATATATATATATATACATACATACAGAGCTAAACCCATAATTGGAGATCACCTCACAGAAGCCAAAGAATCAACAAAATTAGTGTTTCAATTCTCTGTTTGCAACTCCTTTTATTGAATAAGTGGTCTCCTATGGCAAACTCTTATGCCTGCAAACGCCCAAATGATGGGATTGGCTCATGTCGACAAACATAACTTGGCACATGTTATGCGATTCCAACTTCTAATCGTTGGATAGTCAGCATCGCACTGACTTGAAAACGATAAAAAAATTAATCATCATTGGAAAAGCAGAACGAGTCGATAAAAATATGCGCATATTGGCGGCATTAAAACAGTGTCACAGAAATCTTATCAGCTAATGGTTGGCTAGTGGAGCCCAACCATGGAAGCTTTAGATATATAGGACACCTAGGAGGGCCAAAAGACTTTGCTTTATTAAAGTTCTCGACTTTTCATCTGATGAAGTGTGAGACGATATGTTCGGTATATTCATTAGTGAAGAATATTTTGGTGATTTTTCTCAAGTTCAGACGTCAATTTGCAGTCAGAACAAATCATCACTGCATGATGGGTCGAGGTTTTAAAAAGATCATTCTTTCAAGGATTAGTCGCAAACGAACCCCAACTAAGGTACATTCAAGTGAACGTAGGCTTCCTATATATACTAGTAATGAAAAAAGAGGAAGTACGTTCAACGAGAACATCAAGGAATGGCAGCATATTATCATTTTCCTCCTCCATTATGAATTGTAATGAAGGATGCCGGACATTTAAATGTTCGAAAAAGGATAAGGCTGAGTCACGTGACTGAAAAGAAGGCGAAGGTATCATAAACATACTGCACGTAACAGGGCTTAGAAACCTTATCAAACAATGGTCGCTCATAAAATCCAACAAAAATATTTGCAATCGTCAGAGCAAGAGGACTACCCATCGAAACACTGTCGATACATAGTCTTATCAAAACTAAAAGAAATACTTAGTGGCCATCTATCAGTTCAATAAACACATTCGCAGGAAATGCAGAGGCTTTTATAGGACCATGATACAAGAAGTCAGTACAAATGCCGATCGTTTCGTCCAGTTGGACATTTGTGTACGGACTGGAGACATCAAAGGAGACAAAAAACTCTATCAGTGAACGAGCATAGACTGCGTATAAAAGACGCAAACTGAAAGGAGTCAGGAGTACAATATATTGAATATATTGAATAACATTCCCAAACAAGATTGAGTACCTCAACTAGCCATCTAATTAGTGTTGACCAGAGCCGACCATGGACTGGATGGGCCTGAGGGGCAATTTTAGTTTATGAATTTTGGGTAACCCATACACCCTTGGACGTTGGGAAGCTACAGAACGAATCATAATGTCTAAGGAAATATGTATATATTTCCTTAGACAAGAAATTATTTTTGAAATTGCGAAAGCTTTTTCTGAAATTTAATATCTGTCCTTAGAGTATGATCAAATGTTAGGTCACCCAATAATTGAAATTTACTAGTATCATCCAAAATGGTAACCATTTTGGAGACATAATCAGCCCGATTAAGAATTACAAGACCAGACCCTTTATCGGGTCTAGTGATGTAAATATCAGTTCTTGCTTTAAGCAATTTAGCGGCATGATAATGATTCTTTTGGCAAAAAGATTCTTCAAAGCGAACAGAATTATCAAAAGAATGTGCAAAGTTCATTGAAACAAGCTTTAAGGTGGCCAATAGACGAAGGTGTAAGGATTTTCTACTGAGAAAACATCAATTCAAATTCGCTAAAGATTCCAGTCTTATCAATTTTGGGGGAAGGAATACAAAAATTAAGACCTTGATAACACTACTTGGTCTGTATTAGATAAGATATAATAAGAGATTAAAAATAAGTTTATCCGAATCTGTATGAATACCAAATTTTCTTTGAATCATTTATTCCTAAATTTGGGATTGTTATTATTGAAAGTAGAATCCTGTTTGAACAATTTAGAAAAATGTAATTTGTCAAAGAATGACAAGGTACTCCAGACATAGCCCCAAAAAGAATAATACTGGGTTTGTATTGAAGTTAATATTTCTGAATGGTGCCGAATTTCATCTAAAAGAAAAGCTTTCTCAATACGAAGTGGATTACAACACTTTATCTTAGAGATGCACGCAGATATGTACCTGGGAACGACAGTTATTTAAAACATATTCGGAGAAACGAAATTTTACACTTAAGGGAGCGTAGTTTGCCTCTTAACTGAATAGTATTATCTACCTTTTAAGAGATGTAATGCCACACCATGGCAGAACAACCTTCAATAATGGGAACATGATTTTAGAGTGTGAAAAAAAAACTATTAAGAACACAATTAAAATCATTAAAAAATGAACATGTGGCTATACCAACCCCATAAATATAGAGATATGTTGGTGCCACAGCATGATATAATGATTTAAATTAATATATCATGTGTGTATATATATATATATATACATATGATTAAACAGGAGTGCCAACTTCTGCTTATTCAGCTTTTGATCCGTTTTTTTCTAGTCTTCGTACGACGGATTTGATGTTATAATCCAAGGAGTGTACAAAAATCTCTGTATTTTGTTGCGAACGTTTTCGACCGACATCGGTCGTTGTCAGGCGGTTGCAAAATGAAATAAATTGGTGAATCTATCAAGAGGGTGCTCTTTTAAATTATTTCAATACATCTTCAATTATGAAAATTTGAAAGTTTATATATATGTATATATATTTTTTTTTTTTTTTGCCATGCATAAGTATTGGTGATATTGATTGATAGTAGGCATCAATATTAAAGGCTGTAATTTAATTTGAATGTAATATATTAGTTTAGAAAACCAGTATATTTATTAGAAGAGTTCCATAGTGGACTTTTTCCATTTCATTTTTGGTATTATATTTAGTATATTTTTGCTAACTTTGCCTAAATCAAAACCAGATGCCATATCAATCTTATAGAGGAATAACCATGAAAATTTGGCTTATGATCCTCCAAATAAATCTTGTTTTTTGATATTGTTATTAGTCTTTTTACGAATTGTTGGGACTGGTAAAGTCATAGAAATTCTTAAACATCCACTTCTGGAGTTTTCGAGAGGTGTGACACTGAATTCTGCTGCCACATGTATGATCTTCCCGCAGCCACCCTCACAGCAGTGAACAACAACAACAACTCAATCTAGCCATCTGAATTGAGTTTTAGTCCCTTTTTGAAGATGTGAGCAGCATAATGTGGCCTTTGCTGGAAACAACCTCAAAGACTTGAGTTTGAGGGAACTTGGCCTTCATAACTGTAGGCTAGTCATATTATGCAACTGGTTCTGGCAGAAGTTTTTGTCTGAGAAGAACCAGAGCATCCCCAGCTCGACTGGATGATTGACCTTGTTGAGAAGTTTCTTGGCTTTCATAAGGCTGTTCTCTTCGGCATTGGTGGTTAGTAGTTGGCCCGTGTGACTTGTGTATAAAAAACGAATAGAAATTTAGTCACTGTTTTTTAGTAGCCACTGTTTTTTAGTAGCCACTGACAATGAAAGTAAAAAACAAATTTAATATGCATTAAATTATCAGTTGAAACTTGCAAACAAATATCGGAGCTTTCAGGAATATTGTTAGAAAGGTACGGAATTCTGACAACAGAAAATGGGAATGTATCACATTTATCAAAAAGTATGAACTTGCCATCCTCTATGGAAATGTCAAGGTCCAGGAAAGTGGCATGCACTTCAGAATATTCACGTTTAATTCCCAATTGTTCTGGAGAGTTACTTTGAAGACGTGAGCAAGAATTCCACCATCATTTCTGAAGCACAATTCATGGCATGAAAGTGTCTTGCTTTCTCCTTGTCTGTCGAGACAAGTTCGGTAATATAATTCTTGTCGCGATACAGAGATTCGCCCAAAACTGAGCCGCGTCGATGCCAATCGCCTGTCTCATTACCAAGTTGCTTACAGAAGCAATTTTGGATGAGATGCTTTACAGCGACTTTAATTTAATTTTTTTTCGAAAAAGATTGGCTTAAAATTAAACAAATATAAATGAAAATAAATAAATTAATTAAATTAAAATCTACTTTAACTGTCAATTCTCCAATCCTGATAGTATTCATAAATGCCAGTATGAAAGGCATTTTTTAGTGTATTTTACACATAAAAGGCATTTTTTAGTGTATTTTACACATAAAAGGCATTTTTTAGTGTATTTTACACATAAAAGGCATTTTTTAGTGTATTTTACACATAAAAGGCATTTTTTAGTGTATTTTACACATAAAAGGTATTATGTGTGAAATAACTTTAGAAATGTTTAATGTCTTTTTGCCTTGTTTAATCTGCTGTATTCTTCCCTCTTTGTATTTTCTTCAAATGGTCTTTGTTATCATGAAGATACAAGCTGCATCAGTTCGATGAACCAACGGTCTTGGGTGAGAATTTTGATTGTTTTATAGAATTTTTGCAAGATTTATCCCTGAATCTTTGTAATCTCATCTTCTATCATTGGCAAACCTTTATGCTGGCTATATTTTCTTCTCTGCAGAAATGTGCTATATAGATGAGGTCATATTTGAAGATATTTTTCGATGGCAACAGCTGTTTGGCAACTCCTTGGCCTTTAAGCTAGGAGCAAAGTGTAGTATCTGTTCTGATACTACACTTCATCTTTCTGTCCTCGATCAGTGAAGGAGAAATCCTTCTAGACTGAGGCAACTTTTATTTTTGTTCCAATTTAGGGAGCTAGATTCTCCCCACATTAAAAATCGACCTTGTTTCTTACTCTACTCTCATGGGAGTAAATAGCAAGAATTATTGAGAGACTCATCGCTATACGCAACACTATCATCATCTTTTGTGATTGTGCTCTTTTGGCACATTTGTTTTTTCATCTTTTCTTTGACCGTCTTATTAGACGAAACCAGCAGATACCGTTTTAAAGCTGTTTTATTTGTATTATTTGGACTATTGTTCTCATCGTGGATTTTATTCTCACAATGTTTTTGCCGATCTTTCTTAGTAATCGGATGATTCTATTGTTGACACTGGTTTCCCCAACAATATCTTTTTAGTTGGGTTGGGAAACTCATCTCATTTTCAGCTTGTTTGCCATTTGCTACTCCCATCCGTGCATAAAGGCAGATTACAAAACACATGTAAATACATGAAAGTACAAAGGAAAAATTAATCTTAAACAAGAAATACAAAGTTCTGACAATAGAAACATACAAGAGTTGTTAAATAAAAGTGTGAATGGACAGAAATGCAAAGTTACTTCGCAAGTAATTTTTGCATTTCTGTTCAGTTCTAACGGTAGCAACATGTCACTCAGAAAAATGAGTCTTTTGGGTCCTAGACTATTCTGAGTGTTAATTTACTTAATAAAAAAAAAAATACCCCTACTCTAACCGGCAAAACCATTAGAATTTTAAAAGCAGAACATATTTAAACATTTGATCAGTTAGAAACCGTTTCATTTCTGAAATTATGACCTAGTGGGACACAAGAATACCGCATTTCTCACCATCTAGTGTTAAAACTTACGATTGCCAATTCAGTTTATACAAGTAAATAATTTAAGAGAGAAAAACAACTGGTAATAAAAATACTGATAATAATTAGTAAACGAAGGCTTTTGCTTAAGTATGTTTCTTTTACCACTTCTTTCTACTCCTCAGTATACCTGCCTCTTGTAATTGTGACAGGAAGCATATATATATATATATATATATATATATATATGAGATATATATATGAGATATGGTGGTGCCACAACATGATAGTCATTTAAATTGAGGGGAACATGATTTTAGGAGGGTGGGGGAATGTATGTACCAAGAACATAATTATAATTGTAATAACTGAAGGCGCCTTTCAACTGACATTATTTAAAACTATAAAATGGTATGCAAATAAGTCGTTCGACTGGTTGCAGGAGGGAAGAGAAAAAATATATTCTGTCCTTATTTTGGAATAAAGTGACACAAAATATATATATATATATATGTGACACTTTAGGAATGTGTATACGTGTATATATATATATAACATATACAGAGCTAATCACACAATTGGAGATCACCTCACAGAAGCCAAAATTTTGTAAGTGTTTCAATTCCCTCTGTCTGCAAAGAAAAGGTCATTGAGAATTGATAATAGCTTCAAGGATATCTACGTGAAACTTATGTCGTGCGCTGTGTAGGATAGAGAAGTTGTGATCTGAATAATTGTCACTGCAACTCCTTTTATCGACTAAGTGGTCTCCTATGGCAGACTCTTGTGCCTGCAAACGCCCGGATGATGGGATTGGCTCATGTCGACAAACATAGAATCGCACAACATGTGCCAAGTAAACTTCCAATCGTTGGATAGTCTTACCAACATAGGCAGCATCGCACTGACATTGAAATCAATAGATAAACTTTTTCAGTGGTAAGCAAGACATCATTGCAAAAGGAAGGAGAAGCAGAATGAGTCGAAAATATAATGCGCATATTAGCGGCATTAAAACTGTCACGGAATAAGAAATCTTATCAGCTAGTGGAGCCCAACCATGGAAGCTTTAGATATATAGGACACCTAGGGGGGCCAAAAGATTTTGCTTTATTAAAGTTCTAGACTTTACGTCGGATAATGTGAGACGACATGTGGGATATCATTATATATAGATATATATATATATATATATATATGTCTGCTAGGGGCATTGTTTAAATATGAATTGTATATTTTTAGAAATCCATATCAATGCACATATTGAAAATAATCCCGGTAACAAGATGTTTAGAGGGTATTATATATTTTTTAAACAATATTCCAGAATCTAACTCCGTTATCAAGTTAGATAGAACAAGATCATTTTCTTTTTGTTCCTGTCTTTGTATCTATTTTTTTAATATTTGGTAAGAATTCTGCATTTCAAAGACTAAACTTTATCTGGCACAGGAACAGTTCCTTGAAGACAGCAGCAAAAATAAACCAACCTTGGTTAACCGAATAGGTAATAAAATGTTACGGTCTGCTAGAAGTATTGTGTAAATACTAATTTATATTTTTAGAAGGCGATATCAATGCATATATTGAAAATAAACCCAGTAGTGCTTTGTTTTTTTGTGGGTTTTTTTTTGTTTTTTTTTTAAGCATATCCTTCTCGATGTGAACAACAAAGTCCACTTCATTTTCATAGAGGAGTTCTCGCACAGGAGTTTAGGTCTTGGACCTTGTATTAAACGAGTAAGGTTGAAGATCCTGCCACTAGTTCAGAAATGTATGAGAACACCAACATTGCAGTTGTGAAAAGCATAATTATCACAAAGTACATAGGAAACAATGTTTGTGGAAGAATGTCACCCTGTTTAACACCATTGTCTAAAGCTATTGGTTCAGTGAGTACACCATCGAATTGTAAGCATGCTGTTGTGTTCTGGTGAATTTGTTTAAACATTGGGACAAATCCTGGTAGGCATTCGATTTTTGCCGAGGATTGTCCATAGTGTTGTTCTATTAAGTGTCCAGAGCTTTTGTAAAGTCCACAAAAACCTGATGATGCTGCCCGTTGTTCGATGCACTTTTCCTGAAGTTGGTGTGCAGAAAAGATCATATCCATCATGACCAGATCTAAAACGGTTCTGGAATTCCAGGATAACCGAGGGACACCTACTTAGAACTACAATGTTGGTGATCATAACATCCATGTAGATATATGTAAGCCGAGGCCACAAATATAGGGGTTCAAAATTATCCATAATCAATCATTCTGTAACAAAAAAAATCGAAATAGTCACTTTTTACGAAAGTAAAAAAAGTGTTTCAAATTAACAGTTGAAAATTGCAAACAAATATCGTTCGCACCTTGTAATTCAAATTTTTTTTTTTTTTTTTTTTTTCAAACTTGAATGATAGCTGGTTATAATGGCAATAAAATTCTTTGTATGCATGAGGTGCTACATGTAGATTTTAAAGCAATTAGTGTCAATGAAGATGTGTGTGTGTTGGGGGGGGGGTCCTCTCTTAAGAATATAGGATTTCTAAGTGTTGTTTTTTTTATTCTCAAGACAATGAGAGCTATATCATTGCAGATTTTTTTTCAAATTTTGTACAATTTTAGATTTCAAAATTACCATTGACTTCTTGCCGAGCAAAGAGAAGTACTTCAATGAGTCAGTTTTTCATTAACTTTTTATTATATGAATATTTTGTAATGGCATCCAAAGGTTTTTAATAACTTGAATGACTAGCCTACAAATATAAAAGGGTTTTTTTGTTTTTTTTTTTACTGTAAGTGAACAATATAATAGGTAGTTACCAGTTGGGTAACTGGCTTGTAATGTATATGGGGAACGGGCTGGCTGTATTGGTAATAGAGTTGTGCTCCTCAGAATAGTTCATTGTATGAGGAAGCGGGGGTGTCAGTACTTTCTCTCCAACAGAAGAAGAAAAAAAAACCAATGCTGTGAAGTGTACTCAAACACTTGAAGGGAAATAAAGCATAGATTAATTAAAAAAACAACAAAAACAACTTGATTAAGAAAAAAAATTGTTACTATTAGTTTTCAACACATTTTCTCTGCAAATTTTTTTTTGTAATTAGGCAAAAATGTCAACTTGGGAAATAAACAACTTTTCTTAAAGCCCCCCCCCCCCCCCAGTATTCCTTTTTCTGACACACAATGAGTTATATTTTATAGCTTTTATTGTTTACTTCAATAAATTGTTTAAAGGGTGTTGCTAAAGTTACTTGGTGTTATGCTGTATGGACAGCAATTATGCATTGGGCATTATAGGTGTAATAAGTGTTTCACATTAGTTGTGAACAAATATTTGCAATTAACCTTTGACTGTTTTTTGTAATGCATGTTAAATGTTGTCCTCACTTAAGATTTTCTCATGACTGCCCGTAATCTGTTTGCAAATTTTTGGTGCAGCAATAGCTTAGCTTTAGCTTATTTAGAATAGTGAATCCAGTAAAATGTTTGTCCACATTATTTTTGTGGCTCTATCATACGGTAGGTTGAAACATAATATTTTTTGTTTTTAATATTGACCACGAATGGATTATTGTTTTAATGGGACTTTGTTTATGACACAATTACACTGACACCAGTTCGGGTTAGATCACCAAAGTTAAGTGATGTTGAGCCTGGTCAGTACCAAATGAGTGACCGTTTGGGAATACCAGGTGCTATATGTGGGAGGGTTCTCTGCTTATTCCGACATTGTTTCCAGTCGTCCTGGACTTCTCCTTACCACTGGACTCGAGCAATGTTGGTTCAGGTGAGGTGTGGTTGCTTCACAATAACTTCTCTACGCAAGGGGTATCCATTGTCTCTAGGCCTCTCGATGGGACTTTCTACCCGCTAGACAACAGCTTTTTTTAGTATTCCTACTTTGCTTTGTTTAACATCTCAACATTATACACTGTCGATTCGCTATTGATTTTGAAATGTGTCCATTAACAATGTCGTTTAATTTAGTATTCAAATATACAGTTTTGCTGTTTTTCTTTTTAGAACGGTTACTATCAATGTGTTGTCAAATTAAGTCATAGATAGAAAATTAATTTTTGTTTTAATTTCGATACCCCTTCCTCCCATCAAAATCTTTTTCGGAATTGGTAAATCTGTCTCTGGCCAGAGTTAAAGATAAATCGGACATCATCTCTAAAGTCTGACAATGTTTGCTTTTTTTTTTTTTTTCTCTCAAATCCCAATCTCTCCTTCAGATAAGTCTAAAGTAGTTTTATCCTGACAGTGCTGATAATTTTTCAACATCGGACACTTGTACAGGTGATCTTGTTTGAACTTTCCAGATACAATCTCTCGTTTGGATTATCTGGACTACTGTGTTCATCTTGGATATTATTCTCACTGTTTCGGCCGATGTAACCTCCGACCTTCTTCAAGTGCATCTGGTAGAACTAGATAATCTGTACAGAATTTTGAACGGAACTCTTTATTTAATCCATAGGTTGAAGTGTTAAGAAATTTGCAATTATATTCTTAGTATCGCCCGCACTGAGGATTGAACCTTCAACCTCCAGAAGACTGCTACTTAGAACTGATTATTACTTAGCACTTTATCCGTTACACCACGGGTCTTTGCAGAAGGATTCAGAGTTCAACAAGATGCACCTGAAGGTTGGAGGTTACATCGGCTGAAACGTTGTGAGAATAACATCCAAGATGAGAACAATCTGAATAATCATCCATTTTTGGTATTGAGGGTGATGCAAGTGTCCTGGGCTAGGCAACACGAATTAACCCTAACGCCTGCTCTCCATGCGGTCCGATCCAAAGGGTTAATACCAGTCATGTTACAAGTAGTCATTTCGTACGCACTCAGGCCAGGTTTTCCTTGATCTTTCACGCACCCTTGTGCCTGGGTTATCCATACGTGTTATTGAGTTGATGCAGGAAGTGGCACGTTGTATAAAGCCAAACCACCGAATAATACAAATTATTAATCGTCATCTCAAAAATTCCGAAACACAATCCTTCATATCTGGTGGCTACATGCTCTAATTCCTTCAGAAATGTTTTTTTCTTTTCATTTGTTGGCAGTTTCCAGAATGTCTAGTACAGTATCAGCCTACCGTCTTGTTGTATTCTATAGAACTCTGTTATGTTACATTGCTGGTTTATACACATGTCGTAATCTCTGGCGTCGTAGAACTCTCGTCTGTTGATCCCGACACGGGACGATGTGTCGCCTATTCGCATTTCCCAGCTGCAGGGAACTATTTGTACTAACCGTGGCTCTTTCTTTCTCCATTGCCTCGCCGTTGTATGGAACTATTTGTACTAACCGTGGCTCTTTCTCCACTGTCATTGTTGTCGTCTGCTTTGTGTCACGGCTGCTGTCTGCCGCTTCGCCGAGCGTCATAATCTTCGCTCGCTTCTTCCATCATAACGGCGGTTTCTTTATGGGCTGAAATCAAATCCCCCATGCACAATAAAATATAACAAGGCTTCTCCTTTTTAATTTAGAGCCATTTATTACTTTTCAGCTTGTTGATACTGAGCAAGTTCGTTGTAGAAGAGAGAGGCTTACGCTAGTTAATTTTTTAACTACTTAGCTACTTGTAAAGGAAGGAAGATGGGGGACATCTCTGGCTCTCATTTTTGGGGATCCGAAATCCCCTAGCTTATGTAATCGCTACATGGCTAAAGCGTGTTGACTCGTTGGCTTCCGGTCAAGAACTGAAATCTCAACTCCAGTTTTCCCAGTAGAAAAACTGTGACGTCACGAAATCTCGTAATCAATACGCAGGTGTGACCTAACCTTTGAACTACGGTCTCGTCACCTGTCACTGCGACCGTGAGAAACAACATTGCACTAAACTTGCACGAGATGACTTTGTTACAAATCATGCAAGTTAAGCGATCTCTCTGTACGTCCATCCACACATGCGTCTCATTATATAACAATAACCCGCTCTGGTCCATACACTTTCATCATTTAATAATCATCATCTGCTCATCGTTAAAATCAATGAATTCTTCTGCAACATCAAAAGAATGTTTCGATTATTGATGAGGGAGGAAATATGAAATTAATTTTACATTTTGTCTGAAATTTTAGTTTATGGAAATATGGACAAACAGGGTAACATTCTAGTAAAAATAATGACACAAACACATAAAAGCTGGACCGAGATATTTCAGTCAAAAGGTTCGACCATATTTGTTTGATGTGGCTTTAAAACAAAACTCTACATTTTTATACAATGTAGGAAGAAAAAATCCAGGTGGTGGGGGGGAAACGGTAGTAGGATGAAAGAAGCAATAGATGCTGAGTGTGGTAGATATGTGAGGGGAAGGAGGAGTGGGAAGAGTAGTGAGTAAAGAGGGAGGAGCTTAAAGGGTTAGGGTTGGTATAAGAATAAGTGACAGCATGTGGAGAAATAAACCGAGTTACATGTGGCAGACAGAATAAATTAGGAACACATGAAGGAAGCAAAAACAAACAATGGTAAAATAAATAGATAAATAAAATAATTATTGATGAGTAAAAATCAATAAATTTAATGTTTGTCTTTTCAATTTGTTGAAATCATTCCATCATGGCTGTTGTTCCATTTTGTTCTAATCGCAAAATAAGCAAAACTCCAGAATCTTCAAACGTGTCACATGATTTTGAAACAATTTCTTTCTCTTGATCTAATAAAACTGGAGTTCTATCATATTAGTATGGTTATATCACATTGAAGCAGTCGTTCTCGCTAGATCACAAAAGTATAGCAATGTTTACCCATGTCAGTACTTAGATGGGTAACAATTTGGGAATACCAGGTTCTCTAAGTTTAGAAGTGTTGTAAGGATCGGAGAAAGGTATGAATCGAAAACGTCTGTAGAATCTGTACAAACACAATGTTAGGATTCAACAGAAAATGCAAGGGAAGATAACTCTTACTCATCTTCAATAGCAATGTCACCTACATTTGAAAAAGTATTTTTTTACAATTACAAATTATTTTTAGAAGCGTCCACCATGCAAATCCAAAACATTGATAAAATATTTTAAGGATTTTTTATCTGAAGATTTCATGCGTTCAGACTAACCCTACCCCGTCATCCCGTTGCCCGGGGCAAAAGTAAGTACTAACTGTCTTACCGGTCGTTCCCCTCCCCTTCAATGTATATTTAGGTGACCGTTATAAAAAAAAAAATTGGGAGTCTGTGGGGATCGAACCATTAGGTCTGAGTTCTTTGTCGTTACCAACTGTGCCATATGAAGCGAGTATAAAAACTAACGAAAAATAGGTTAGTTAAACAGTTTTATGCACGCGCGAATGTTCGATCGAATGGCAAACAAATTTAGGGCCCCGTCAGACATATAGGGCTCATTCTTGATTGGGTGAGGAGTGTAAGTACAGTGACATGTAATTTTCTGTAAATTTATAGTCCTTGACCCTTCCTGAAACGATTGAGGACCCCTGTATACTCCTGCTCAAAATTCTTGATCCAATGTTGCTATTCTTATTTTTGAATTTCTCTTAAATCACATAAAATAAAGTTTAAAAAAATTGTATTTCCTTTTTATGAATGTCTGGCACAAACGCAAACTCCACAATATTATTGTACCCCTTTTAATCAAAATGGAAGTGTTTTCTAAAAGGAACTTTCAAAAATCGAGAGCGGGGTGGGTGGGTAAGAATGTTAAGTGTTGGACTATAGTGCTGGTGTCTCAAGTGCATAGTTAACCGTTTTGACAAGGTTGTAGTGGTCAAACTTACATAGATGTTCTTTTCTTCACTGTCAGAGGCACAGTCTCCCAAAGAACATTTAAATTCATATACTAGGTTTGTCCTATCCAAAACCCTGTTCTGAGGGGAAGAATTGTTGGTAATGATTGAGGGTTCAATTTGCTATGGTAAATAATCAGTTTTATTTTTTATTTATGTCAATGGGAGTACGTTTTTATTAATTATATTTTTTAGGTGTTTGGATGCACTGTCAATGGTGAGGTTACTTTTTTTCTATAGAGATGTTGAAACAAATTATTAGTAAAAAGAAAAGGGGACATAAAAAAAATCTAAGCATCTTTCAGTCGACTCTTTTCAAGAGGGGAAATCACAATTAAAAACGTGGTCAAAAAGCCAAACATATGAATGTCTAGGGTAAAAAGAAAAATATTTAAAAGGGGGAAGGAGACATTCTTAACCCATGAGTTCCAAATTGTGGGTATACTCTTTTTGTTTGCACAGAGACTGTTGTCATAAGTTTATCGTGACCACTTTAAAGATTTTTAACTGATTCTTTGAACAAGCTGTGTAAAATAGAGAATGCCTTATCCAAGTACCCTCCAGTGCAAACTTGGCATTGCAATAAATGATCACCAATAGCTGACTCGCATACTTGTGAACGCCTGGATATCTGCCAGTCTGTGCCTACATATCGTAGGGGGGGACATGTTGAGAAATTCTTACTTCTAAACATTGGCTGGTATGCCCCACGTAGTCAGCCTTGCACTGACCAAGAAAACAAACAACCATGTTGAGTGGTGAGGACACCATCCTTATGAAAAGAGGAGAAAGCACTTTTAGTCCTGAACACCGTTCAAACTTTAGTTGCAAAAAAAAAAATGTGAAACAGCTGAAGAAATTCTATGTGACCGCTCCTGACTTTTAGTACCAATCCATGGGAGCTTCATACAAAGAAGACATTTTTTTCTGGGCCCAAAAATGTTTCACCTTTAAATGCAGCGATTCTTTTTTAGTTCTTTATACATCTTTCAATGGTATGTTACAGGTAGGCATTGGGTGAGAGGATTTCTATCATACGATGAAGCTCCGCATCTAACTTAGCACTAAAGCAACTAAGCAAAGCCCGATGTACTAACGTTTTAATTAGATTAATTTTTCTGATTTTTGGGGTGAACGAATCTCGGCTAATATACTGACCTGTGAAAGTAGGGTTTCTGTATATGCTGGTGACAAAACAAACCTTATCTTTTGACAGGAACTTCTAAGAAGGGTAATAAGTTATTCACCCCCCCCCCCCTCTCCATGGTAAACATCAATGCAGGATGAAGTAAATTTAGATGCCGTAAAAAAACTCTCAGCCTCCATACAGGATGTAAATATGGCAAAAACATAATTCGTGTAATGGAAATAGCACACCGGTTTCGGCAACCCAAAGGACTTTCCATTGCTACCCCATCAATTTGACGATACACGTTCACGTTAAAGCTAAATTTAACGGACTTAGTAGCTAAACCCTTGATCTTAAGAAATATATGCTCAGGAAATGTGGGCTTAACAAGAGAACTACGATAAAGACAATCTGCACAAATCCTGATTGTTCACCGTGAATGATAAAACTAACTGGATATATCAAATGAACATAGGGGATGGCACAGTAGCTTAGTTGGTATCGACGCAGACTGAGAACCTGGGTGTGCCAGGTTCAAATCCAAGTCATCCCACTGAAAACGCTTCCATCAAACCCACATGACACTTGTGTCTAATCTCCTGGAGGGGGGATAAATAGAAATCACATTAACACTTGTCCACGGGTGGCCTCGGCCTTGATAAAGTGGTGGTTTCTGTTTTTTTATTTAAAAAAAAACAAACATAGGTAACCAGTATCAGAACAGCTGAGTTCCTGAATAAATTCTGCTAACGGAAACGCGTCTGGAATGCAGAAACCATATATATGTGTGTATATGTATAGTTCGGCAGCAAGTCGTTGTCTATGCAAGCTTCATTGAAGACCACAGAGCTCTCTCTTTTCACTATCTTTCGTGTCGATCTCTCAACACGGCGAGCGGTTCTCAGGTGTTAACCGATGGAGTATGGCACCTAGCATTGTGTCGTGGGTCATTCCTCAAACAATTTCGGTCTCTCGACTGTCTTCAAGAGGTTGTGTCCTATCTTTACTAAGAGACATTTTTTATAGTTCTATTATTTCGATTATATATTTCTTAATTTATAAATATATATATTTATATTAATTAATCGTTTATTTATTATCTTTTTATTTTAATTATATATTAATTGTTAAAGACTGATAGGGCGTTAGTATGTGTGTGTGTGTGTGTATATATATATATATATATATATTTTTTAAAGGGGGGGGGGAAACTGACACACATTTGGGTTGTACACATAACTTATTTCAATCTAGATCGGTCTCATCAGATGTATAACCAACCACATCTAGAACATGAATGATGAGAAAATGTTACCACCGTTTTCAAAGTAAAAAGAAAAAAGAAAACTTTAGTTGACGACTGGTAGGGGAATGGTAAAAGGCCACGGTGACTAATTGTAATTAACTATGATGATAATCATAATAGAAAAAGGGGGTGGCAAAGACAAAAGATCAATTCCCCTATTTTTTTCTAAGAAAATCAATTCCATTTTAGATGTAGAAAGGAATTAAAAATGTTCACAATTAAAAGAATTTGCAGATATAATTATAAAAATTTGGAGCATGCTACAATGCGGATATTCAGATGAAATTTACGAATATTTGCGCTTAAAAGTATAATTGATTACAAATCGAAAAATGCGAGGTATGTTACAGTGCGGAGATTATGATTAAAATTAAAACTTAATTGATTATAAAATGGAAAATACGGTGTATATTGCAGTACCGAGATTAAAAGTGCAACGAAATTTACAGTTTATTTACAAATTTAAAAAAAATATTTCCGGGGCTTTCTTGTGTATACGTAGACAATTTAGAATTTACGAATACTATTATTATTTTTATAATCCTAACTCCTACCATTAATAATTATATTTACAACACATAAAAGAAATAGACTTTTTCATGACTGGCTAGTAATTTTAAATCTGTCAGTGTCTGCACTTGGCCATCAAATCGTCTCTTTTGTTTAAAATGTTATTATCTACGTGTTTTAAGATTCTGATTTTTTCTTCAAGGCATAGATTACATCTGTCTGAATCCTCTAGTAGTTAAATTACACAACATTGACCACAAAATAATTGGTGTTAAGTTTTTGTTCTTTAAAGACCATCAATATTTAGTCAATTCCGTTTTGTTGATAATATACGGGTTAGAGAATGAATGTTTGTGGACATAAAAACGTTGTTTTCACTTACCAGCGGATATTCCTATATAGATTTTCTTATTAGTAATGTTCTCTTGTTGGTAAATTGTGGCCTTGTCTACGACACTTTCTACATTACAATTTCCCTTAAGTGGACAATTACTTTTAACTTGGTAATTACATTTTCTCTTAGGTTTAATCACATTGATTGGTGTGTCCAATATTTTTTATTGTGTGTTGATTATACTGTCCATATTTTTTGTACAAGAATATGTTCACTGTTTTTCTATTGAATATTTTGCTTGTCTATCAAATTTACAAATATTCTACCGATATTGATATTTCACGGTGTGAACCAAATAATTCTACGCCCTCTGTTTCTAGGTTTATTTTTCTTTATACTCAATATATTTTAATTTTTCAGTGTAACCATAACTTAATGCATATCGTATATATGCTTACTAGCCTCAAAAATATTTTTACTTGAGAGTTTATTAATTCTGGAATTAATGGTATTGGGGATTTGTTTGATAATACATTTAGGATGATTAGATTTAGTATTTATGTATATTGATGTGTGATTATCCTTGTTAAGTGGTTTATGTTCCCTCTTTTAAATTGAGTGATGTTCAGAAAATTTACTTCGTTACAGTTAGAGGTAATTTCAATCTTCAGACCTAAATACTTGAATGCTTTATTTAATTTTTGGTGCTTCTGCATATCAACCCTGACATTGAAATATTTAAAGAATGTATAAACTTTATTATGTACTTACGTGTTAGCTGAAAATAAGATTGTGCAGAAAAAATTACGCAAATTCATCCAGTATTTATTAAATTATAAGAAAAAGAAAAAATGATTTTACGTACATTTTGACATTTTTGTAAACTATGAACAAGGTACCCCACACGCTCCTTCCTGGCGGCATCAATATGAACATAGGTCGCAGTGTCGATATGAACAGATACCTCACTCTGATCCGGCATCACTGAACCACTTGTAACTTAAGTGGTCCACTCGCGCCTCTATCTCGGTACTCACACGTCTGGTCCTCGGCGCAGGAATCCTTCCAGACTGTGAACACCCTACTTGGGCTCGTGATGTCGTAGTGGCAGAAAAAGAAAGATAGGTCAGAACTCCTCTCGGTCGGATGGCGATGATAGCTTGATTGGTCTGCTGTGAAGGCAAGGTTACTCAAACAACAAACTGACAACAATAGGAATAATTTAACAACATCGGTCAGGTCTTTTCGTAAGCAATAATTATTTAGCAAGGTAAACAATTGGTTTTAAACTTTAACTCAAAGTCTGTTTTTCGATAATGGCTTTGTTTACTAAACTAGTCTGTCTCTCTGTGTGCGTGTGTGAAACTCCCTTTACGACTGTTGGTATTAATTGAGACATTAATCTCTGTTGGAAAACGATGGCGGAGCCCGGGCTACGGCTCCCTCGGGATCCGAGAATCACGACCAGCTCGGCCGGAATCTCAGCTCTGACTGTCTGGCTGATCTCGTTCTGCAAACCAAAAGGTCCCCCTCTCCTCCCAAAAAGGCATATCATCACACCCCTTCTTTCTCCAGCCCATTTCTTTCTTTTTCTCTCTCTCTCTCTTTCTCTTTCTCTTTCTCTCAGAAAGAAAGAAAGTTGTCTGTTTTTAGCTTTCTTTGTCTTTATCAAAAAGGTTCTAGACCTCCCAAGAACTGCCCTGTTAAGGGACCATTATCAAATTCTGATGCGGGGTCTGGCATGCGACTCCATGGGGAGGGGATGATTACAACTGACAACCAAAACACTTTTTTCCGCCAGCTCTGGCCAATGTTTGGACAGCCGAAAATATGTACTAGTTCTTAGATCTCCACTTGTTTCTACGTATGGCCCTATTTTCCTGATGCATATTAGTGCGCCCTAAAGAGGCAGATTGCGTCGGCTACAATCACTTTCACAAACAATGAAGACCCCGAAAATATGAGTTATCGTCCTTGACCACTGGAAAATCTAAGATACAAAATGGTGGAAATATCTACCGAGTGATAAAATCGTTTTTTATTTATAATTAAATAAATACTGAATGAATTTGAATAATTTTTGGTGTACAGTCTTTTTCATCTACCACGTAAGTAGATAACAAAGTTTATACATTTTTTTAGCTATTTTATTTTTTAAGAGCGGTCTAACATGCTAGGGTTGATATGCAGAAGCACCTAATTTTTTGTGTATGCTGGATATTAACGGACCATTACTGTTAGGAACGATGATCAATCCGTCATTCCTATATAAGCCAATCAAGTTGGGGTCTACAAATCTACTGATAGTCGGAATTTATATTATATATACTATGTCTGCAATTTGTGCCGAATCAAAGGCTTCCATCGGAACGTCAAAGTCGCTACTATTTTTTTTAATCCAGTTGTCTCGATTGTTGACTAAAATGAATCTGCGACAAGCCAAAATTATGTTGACTTGTTCCTCTGAAATATCCGAGAAATTCTTAGCATAATTTATGCTATTGATTAACAATTCTTTCGAGATGGAAGAGTAAAATTCCATCATGTCTAACTGAATAAAGGAGGCTCTCCCCTCATTTTCCATTTCTTTAAACCATTGAATTGTGTCCGCTGAATCCTTCCATAGATTAAACTGTAGATATCACGGTCTCGTTGACAACATTCTGTAATATTTTCTTGGCTACAAGTCCTAGTTCAGTTTTAGTTGTTGGTTAATCTAGTTTGCTTATCATTTTGGAAGTTTTTCTTGTGGTCCTTGATTAAAATATAAGCATTTTTCCTGTCTATCTTACCCACTCTGTCTTTGATCTTCAATTTCGAGGCAAACTCCCTTGTCTCATCATTAATTGCTATGAATGTCTTTTTTTTTATGTATTAGAAATGTTATCTTTGATTAACTTATTATATTCGACTGGGCACATTTTATATATGTTGGCCGATTTATCAGCTTTAACCCAAACTTTGTTGGATTTTTTTAATGCATTTTATGTCGTTTGCAAGTTCAGATTGGAATTTATTAGCATGTTTCTTAACTTTGATAATTTTCACTAGTTTAAATAAATTGCTTCAAATGGTTTGAGTGCCTCTTTGGGTTTAGGGTTCTGAAGCTGTACATTTCATTTTGTTCTTTTGTAGATTACACTTTTAGGAAAAAGTATGCCTTCCATCTTAATCTGTTAATAAAATCCGTTATTCTCTCCGTTAGGGAGAAAGTAAAACTGTGTAGGCTGGGAAAGGGAATGTTCTTTAGTGAATAAGACGGTGTAAACTTCTCCATTCTTGGTCCAAGGTTATGCTGAGATAAAGTAAGTTCTGTACTCAAAATCCTGAGAACTCAACTCGCGTGTGGTGGGGAGCCAATATAGTGTACAAGTTCAAACGATTTCGATGGGTATCCGAGTAAGGAAGCTCAATGTACATTCAAACAGAGCATCAATAAATTTTAAAGGGGACAAAACTAGACACATTCGGGTGAACATTTTAAATTCACTTTTTACATTTAAACAGTGAAAATAGAAGTATAAAAGAAGTTGCCAAAGAACATTTTTAACAAGGGAATCATCCAGTGTCTAAATGTATGTCGTTTTCTTGGATTATGATCTTAGATAAGAGGGAGGAGGCATAATAGAAGCCCATTCTGTTTGATTATATTTTTAGAATGGGTTATGATAGATGATTCAATAAATCTACATGTTGATTTCTTTGAATTGCTTTAATTAGAGTAGCATTAGTAAAGTTAAAGGTGTGATCATTTTTAAGTATATGGGATTATAAGGTGTTTCCGTTTCCATTTTATCTCATCTTGTTAGATTATTTAAATCCTTTACTTGTCATATATATATATATATATATATATATATAATAGAATACCCGTCCCAAGACGGGGTAAAATTAATTTCTCAAACAGAAGTTTTGTACTATTTTATGTCTCCTCACAAAGATTAAAATCAAAATATAATGCTACTAAACTTATGTCTAGAATCCTTATTCCAATTTTAATCATAATTTTTTTACATGATTTTTATTCTAGAAAATGTCTCAAATGTAAGTTTAAGCTTAAAGAATCTTAAAAAGAAATTGAAATCAGGGAATCTCGCTTAATTGGTGTCTAATGACTATGGATCAAATTGAATGCAAATCTGATATATTTGAATTTTGAAATGAAAGGTTGTTCTCATATTATGCCCCTAAAATCTCTAAAATAAATCTATCTATTTAATTATTAAAAGAAAATCTTTGTTAGTCATTTCGTTCAATGCAGAGTTTATTGTCTGAAAAAAATTATTCTTGAGTAATATAAAAGTTGTTGGTGTGTGTAAATGTACTCAGGCATAAACTCAATAGTAAGTTATCATTTGGAATGTTACACTTTTTTGCATTAAATCACTTTGATTAATATTAACATAACTATTGCATATATATAAGAAAATAGAATAACATTGCAAATGAACCATACAGAATATTAATTGATTAGAAACTGTTTATCAGATAAGTATACAAATGAAGTGTGTGGGTGAGAGAGTAAAGTGTGGGTTGGTCGTTCAAAGTTGCAGGGTTAGTTAATAAAATTGAAATATAAGCCATATTAGCAATACAAGATTAATTTATTATTTTATTTTTTTTTTTTTTTTACATTAATCCTATCGATTTCGGAATAAAATTCCTTCTTCAGGGGTGACCAGTATTGAGTCATTTTTTTTTTTTTTTTTTTTTTTCATCAAAAAACAAGAATAAACAGACTTATTTCTTTGTTACTTGATAAACAAACGTCTTTGGTACGACGTTTCCGCAGTGTTGTATCGGCAGTTATGATTCAAATCCGGTGTCTAACAGAAAAGGAATTTTATTCCGAAATCGATAGGATTAATGTAAAAAAAAAAAAAAAAATAATCTTGTATTGCTAATATGGCTTATATTTCAATTATATATTAGGATCAAATACATTATATATCATGAAATGCTATGGAGACAAGATGTGTGGAAAAGTAGAAGCAAATTAAACAGGAAAAAAATCAAAAACGAGATTTACTGGTTTCGTTCATATCAACGAGCATCTTCAGATTTTTCTGAAGACTCTCGTTGATCTAAATCAATGTGTTTAATTTGTTTTTCCTTTTCTTGTCGTTTTCACATAAAATTCATAGTCAAAATATTTTGAGTATAAATGTACAATAGAATAACTCATAGTAAATATAGGTAAAGTTGAAATACTGCAGGTGTTGAAATCAGCTCAATGGTCGACTTTAAGAGGAAACAGAGCTAATATAATGTACATCGATATAAATAAAATTAGCACATTATTTATATCAGTTCCAAGAATTCAAACACAACAAAATTTGGTGTACGATCGTTTCTAAAACGATTTGGAGTATTTTATTTTGTATATTACTTTAGATGATTCGATCGTACACCAAATTTTGTTTGAATTCTTGCAACTGATATAAATAATGTGCTACTTTATTTATCTCAACGTAATAAATATATATGTGTGGGGGGGGGGGTAGGTATTTGAAAATATTTTCTTGTATCATTGAATTAAATAAGCCTAAGGTGTTTTGATATTTGGATAAATGGAAAAAACTTTTTCATTTATTCATTTACATATATTTATATATCTGGGCAGCATTTTTTCCTTTAAACATATTTCATTAAATATGATAGACAACTGTTTTCTGCCTACTTTTGTCCTGATCCGTTCCGATTTCCTAATGTATTTCTTTGTTTCGTGCGGGAACTGGATGATGTATCCGTCATACTCGCTGTTTACCCAGGTACTTTCTGATCCATCATCAGGGGTGGTTATCAGTAAAGGTTATGGTGCTAAGATATCTATAGGTGATAGTATTTTATGTGTATATATATATATATATATCACATTGATACTTTTGATAACAAATGCTGAGCCACGTTAGTACTTAGATGAGTGACTATTTAGGAATACCGAATGCTGTCAGTTTCAAAGTGACGATTAAGGTATTTTCTCTTGGGGAAAGTTATGAATCTCTCCCGTCTAGCTATCGGTGAAATAGAGAAGACTAAACTCTTGGATCTTGGTAAGGGCAACTAGTCTAGGAGAAGGAAAAACTGAAATAACTGCTTATCTGTTCATCCTGATATGATTTCCAGTCTTGGATTTATTCTTTACACTAGACTTGAACAATGCGGCTGTGGATTGTGCAACTCTAGCTTCACTATAAACGCCCACAAGTGATCCATTGTCTCACACAGGCAAACATGATACTAACAGGAGGATTTCATAATACGGAGATAACCTTGAACCCTTTTAATAAGTGTAAACAAGCATCTGTGTGCGTTCACTCATTGTGCTGGTCTAAGGTCATTGCTCGATTCTGACATTTGTCGCAGTTTCAAGCGTATGGTCTCAGTCAATGCTGCAGCAGAAGGATCTTCCCTCCAAATACAATTAAAACTCTAGTTTAAAACTAGTAACAAATTTTTATTTTTTTTGGAAGTTACAATGATACTCGTTTTCTTCTACTGAACAACAGACGTGCAAATTAAGAACATCCTTAGCTTAGAGCCCAAGGCCCATCTTGCTTGGAGAGGCACACACACACACCTCATGACAATGGGATACCCTGAAAACCAACTAACTACCCTCTCCGCCCATCTTCTAGAATATATATATTCTTCCTTTGTGGCAGATCACCCAATTATCCACTAGAAAAAACTAATCTGCTGCCAATCTATGGGCATAAAATGAACTACTGTCTAGGTGTATCTGGATGGCCATTAAAATTGGAAGATCCTGAGTGTGTCTTAACCACAGCAGGGAATCTCGTATTTGTAGAACCATTACTTTTTTTTTTCAAGTGGATAAATCGAATTCTGGTTGGTCAAAACTCCAGACCAGACATATTTGCAATTTCTTGTGTGGTTTCTCTTCTCTTGGTCAAATATCTCTCACTTGCAGCAAGCCTGTTATTCGCATGCATCGCACTAAACATGCAACCACCTAGTGGCTGTTTTAGACAAGTGCAAAAGGTCATAAGCTGAAATACTTTAAAGCTATCAAAAATTTGCTGCCATAGTGAAAGTGAGCACTTAATTTAATGAGAAAATACAGAAGCCCCGATAGTGGTAATGAAATACTTTGTGGCATGACTTTGCTTATAGACTAAAATTTTCCTGAGTCTGTTGCAGAAACGATTTCAATAACCTATGGTGCCCAAATCGTCTGGCGTGGTTGTTTTTTGGATGTAGCGTCTATTTAAAAAAAAAAAAAAAAAAAAAAAAAAAAAAAACATGCAGGCGACTCTATTATCAAGACACTCCTTGCTACAGTTAAAACCACCTTTTCAATTAATGGCTTATCACTTTCAACAGAATTCTTTATAAACGTACAAACTTGTTACTTAACCATACAATAGAATTTCTATTTTGAGTCTGACAAGGGCAGGTATAATGGTTTTATCTTTTATTTAAAAAAAAAAAAAAAAAAATTTCCAATAGGTGTGATCCTTCCTCCTTAATTCTTTGGATATTCCGCATAGGTAGAGGATCATTCCGACCAAATGTCACATTCCTTGATCTAAAATTAGTTATGCATATATCGCTTATAGAATCTTATCTTTTAAATATTCTGTAATGGGTGTTGGTGCCAACTATGTCTTCCCAAATATTGAATTGATCTCAAAATTTCTATATTTAACATATATTTGATAATTTCAGAAAATACTGTCAAACATTCCATGCAGCCAAAGTATTTGTTTTTATTATAATTGTCTCCATTTTTATTCTAATTTCAAATGAAATTTGCAGTCTTCAAAAGTATATGAAAAAGATGAACTGTAATTGTATTATAAATAGTTAAAAAAAAACAAAAAACTTTATGGTGAGGTGATCATAAGTGACATGAAACTTAATTTCCTGACACAATGATTGTTTTTTTTGTTTTTTTTTGCTTTTGTTCAAATTAAGTTAATTTTTTAATTTTTTTTATTTATCAACATTTTTCAATGATACAGCACTGAGTATTATTTCCTTTTGCTATTCAACACTTGACACATCCAGTCATGACTGTCATCAAATCTTTAGTGTAAATCTCTTATTTAAAAATTCACTTAAAATGTGTGCAGTGAAGTTCTGGTTATAAATGTGAACATACAATTTCTCACATTTGTTTATTAGATTACATATACATATAAAGTTGGAATATATAAAGAATATATTTAAAAGATAAAAATATTAAAAAAATGAACATATTAATTTGTTTATTTTCTTATTTGTTCAAGCCATTATTCCTTAAATCCAAACATTTCGAAAATATTTTTCTCGTCAGAGGGAAAACATGTGATATAAGATGCTTCAAATACTATTTGAGAAATGTTTTTCCCTCTGACAATAAAAATATTGTTTTTGAAATGTTTGGATTTAAGGGATTATGACTCAGTTGAACAGACAAGAGAAAATAAACAAATTAGTTGACTTTTTAATATATTTGTTTCATATGTATATGCCATATATATTCCTCAATGTATTAATGCTCTTTTTACAATATTGAGCATCCACTCTCGTACGAGGACTTCATATTTTCAAGGATATCCTATAGGATAGTATCCAACGATAAAATAGAATTATAAATTTTTATAACATATATCTATATATATATTTTATAGATTGGTGGTGTATGAAGCATTAAAAACGATGTTTTTTTTTTTTAAATTGTTTCTATTTTGATATTTCGACCAGTCCTCTGATCTTTATCAAAAAATGAAAACTGAGGATTATTGGGCAAACTGTAATCTCAAACTGTGCGGCGTTCGTTTTTTTTTTTTTGTCATGACGCGTGCGATGGTCCACGCATAACGTTTCCTCGGGTTAGTAAAGAGAACCCTATATATATATATATATATATATATATATATATATGAGAGAGAGAGAGAGAGAATATAGCCATCCACGGACAGACAGCTGTTTTGGCATCTGTGACTCTTCGTTGTGGTAGTAAGTATATCCACACTGAGATTTGAAACTTGAGTCACATCCAATTGTGTAACGAGCTTAGTCTCCCTGTTTTGTATTATTCTGACTACTATTCTCGTCTTGGTTGCTGCCGATGTGATCTTCTTCAGGTGCAACTTTTTGAACTTGAAAAACATCTAGTCCAACAGAATCTGTACGGAATTCTGACCTGAACTATTTATTTAATCCTTTATTTGTTCTCATTCCATGACCGGGTCGAAGTGTTTGTTGTTCTTAGTTATTATTGCCTCTAGCAAGAATTGAACCTTCAACCATCATTAAAAAAAATTCCAAATCTGTTATATCTTTAGAATCACAGTACTTGTGTTTAAATTGAAAGAATACAAGATGTATTTCTCTTGCATTTTAAAGCGTGATTATCGTGTTGACCGAATGATTATGAGACTAGGTTTTATAATACTTGGGTTCAAAGTGTTCAACCGGCAATACGGTTACGTAATTCCATACTAACGAGCGTAAAATAAAAATGCAAAACGTGCGTTCATGGATATAAAAATATTTATTTGTTTTCATGGATATAAAAATATTTATTTGTGTTTTCATGGATATAAAAATATTTATTTGTGTGTGACTGGTCACAGATAAGATGCAAAACCTTTATATAATAGCTAAATATTTAGATCTCAAAATTAAATTCTTTTAAATTTTAAAGCCATTTATAGGAACATATGTTAAACTTTTTCCTGAAAATGTGTTTGTATTTTGTACAACCTGGTTATGTTTTGGAAATGCACAAACATCTGAAAGTCGGCTGACTGAAACTATTCAAATAAAAAAAAAAACATTTTGCACACTACAAGGAAAACGTTTTTTAGCAATTAATATTGCTAAAAAAACTTTAATACTATGTTTTAAATGTTTGGTTTTTGTACCTTTTCCACTATTATTGTCTATTCCTTGTCTGTCGGATTCCTGTAAATATCAATAATCTTGGAAACATGGTTATTTATCTGGAATTAAAGCTTTATCATTTATACTAATGTGTTTTAACTTAAGATGCAGCATGTGTGTAAACGCCAACCATTAAATAAATCTGATAAAATATTTTTTGAAAAGGCCAAAAATAATGAGTTTTTTATTTTTTATTTTATATAATATATATATATATATATATATATATATATAATTGTCTCTCTAAATACATAGTATGGAAATAGTTATACAATTCTTTTTGAAGGTTTTAATTTTATTTAGGTATGCAAAATACAGGTTCCACGTAGAAGGTACAGTCGAATCCAAGGACCTTGTCTAGTTCAGTAACTCTACTAAGATGGAGGCAAAATAAACTTTCTCTGGCTTTGAAAAGCAGTTGAGGTTATATATGGCATGTTCCGACAACGTTTGTTGAACACTCTCTCAATAGTCCACTGTCTGTGCCTGCTTGGCATAAATAGAATTTAATTCCCTTTCTTTACATGGTAATTTCTCGTAGCGATTTGGTTAGAGCGCTTGCTTGTGAGGTCTAGCGTGAGTTTGTAACTGGGTTCAAATTTTGCGACCGTCTAAAAATTATCATCTCCTACACTGATGATATTAGAAGATTGAAACGCCGGCGTATGTAGGTAAAAATAATTTCATGTTTACTTAAATAAATAGTGTGCGTGTGTGTGTGCGTGCGTACGTACATACATACTCTTATTTATACATACTCTTATTTATACAAACATGTCATGGTTACACATCCGAGGGAAATAAAACTATTATCATAAATAAACTTGTGCTATATTATTGAGTACTGTTATATAAAAAGATTCTCCAGATTTTTACCCTATAAATACAAACTTAATCTGGATTACTAAATATTACATACACAAATTTGTTGACTGCCATTAACTGAACCTTGCTTTAATTGCATCAGCAATAATGCATATTTGGAGTTGCAATGATCCTGAACAACTTGCCTCATCTCCACCATAAAAAGCCTGGCTTTGCCTGGCGTGCAATTTGAAAGTTAAATGTTTGAATTGTAAGTCGAGTGCAGATTCGAAACCTGCCCAATGGATTATGAATACCAGCTTAATTTTAGTTATTTTTATTTTAACATCCGGGACAGCAAATTATGCAGATCGAGTTGGTTTTCATGGGTCTGATTTAACTCAATAAAAGAAGTGACAGAAATCGCATTTGTCGTCGGCAATTCATTTCTAAACTTGAGATTGTGAAGAGCAGAATAGAGGGGGGGGGGGAGCAGAATGGAGAGAAAGAGAAAAAAGGAGAAAACGTTAAGCAAGTTTTTTTAATTTTGCAGGGGGGGAGTGGGGACTGAAGCAACAAGTGGAATTAATTTTATTTAATTCCATGACATTTACTTTTAACGGTCCCTTTGGAGTCGGTGAAAACTTTTCCCTGATAGACTTCCAAATCCCCTCTTTCAGTAACGGTATTTAAATACTGGATTTGTGGAAGAACAATTCTTCCGATCACTTTTAAAACAATTTTATGCATTTATTTTTGTCCTTCTACTGTTTGACAATTCTTTTCAGTTTTAAAAATGTTTAAACTTTAATACTGAATAAAATGGTATACATCAAAGGAAAGTAATATTTTGTTTCTGTAACTTCAACCAAAAATGACATCATCTCCATTAAAACAAAAAACCTTTATTTTGAAATGCTGTATCCCATAACAAGATAGAAAACCAGACTCCGATCACAATTTTTTATTTTCTTCAGGGGTTATCTCAAAATTATATGTATAAATACATATATATATATATATATATATATATATATATAAATTTTACATCTTAAAAAAAAAACAAAAAAAAAACTAAATTTAAAGCTAATGCCAAATTAACGCACTGTGGCACTCTAACTCAAATATTCTTTTATATAATAATCACAATGCTTGAAGCAAACTACAAAACTACTTTCTATGCTTGCATCAGGCTGAGTTTGCAACTGCCAATGAATTATTCCAACTCTCAAAAAAATAGGTGAAAGTAAGATGTCAAATCAACTTCCTTAAATGCTGTCTAACAAAAATCAAACCCTGACACCAAACAAGAGCATAAATTTGCCCACATGCTTCCACCTATCAAACCTGTCTGAAGATCAGGCTGTCTGAAAATACCGGCTTCCTGACCAAAAATGCACCAAACATTAATATTGTTATTTTTTTCCTTTCCCTTTGCAAAACTCAACCCTGTTCTACAAAAACATTTTCCCTCTTCTTGATAAATGTTAAAGATATCAGAAACTTGAAGCATAAAAACTTTTACCAAAATGACTGACTGGATCTGGCATTAAATAACCCGAAAAGGGTTGATATGCTGTTAAAACAAATCAACCAAACCAACTATCGAGCCTTTAATGATCATTGGACTAACCTACACATATTCAGCATCAAGAAACTCCTTCACACCTACACTGCCGATTACAATTTGCCAAGACCCTACACAAAAGGTTCACAAGCGTATCTGTAATTTGATAGTCCCGGCCCTTTCTTCTCACTCACAGACGTGATGTTGCTAGTCTGTCTTTTCTATAAATACTATTATGGCATGTGTTCTTCAGAATTGTCTGATCTATCTCCTGCTTCTTTTGTTCCAGCTTGTTTGACTTGTTGGTCTAGTGGTCTTCATCAATTCACTGTTTTGATACCTTGTTATAATTCAGCTTACTATTCCAGTAACTTATTTCCAAGAACTGCAGGCTTGTGGAACTCTCTTCCTGCTGACTGTTTTCCTCCTACCTATAACCTTGGTCTTTTCAAGATTAAGGTCAATAGGCATCTCCTGTCTTTGCGATAATCATCTTTCATTCTTTTTTAGCTCAAGTGGCTTCATATCTTGTCTGGAACGATTTCCATGAAAAACTTTTTAAAAAACAACTAATTCAAGCGTTCCTACTCCGTGAAACATCTGCAGCTATAGATCAATCGTGAGAAATGCTTCAAATTAAATTTTTAGATGGTGATGCAGCACACAGAACGATGCGTACAGTCCATTTACACTACGAACAGCACCACCTGAAACACATCCTCTTGTCACAGTTCTAAAAAGCACTTTCTTTTAAAATGAACTCTAGATCGTAAACCTTGAGTCACTGAACTGAGAAACTAATTTCTGCAGAACAGCATACCACCTCAAATAGTTATCGGTAATCAAAAATATCATTAATACTACGATGGACACTTCCTCGATAGCTCACTCAACCTCAAACTTTCCAAGCGCAAACACTATCTTCGTTTTGCGACAGCAAACGAGAATGCTCTCTTTTCAAACCATTCAAAGACCCAACTCTTTACTATAAAAAAAAGTCAGACAAAGACTGTATATACCTCCTCCCCTGTGATAAAGGCAAATAGTTCTGCATTATCTCTCAGGAAACCTATAGTAAACTTACATCCGAACACCTAAACAATTATAGTGTCTGTAGTTGAGGAGTACACACTAACTGCATAGCGGACAGATGTAGGTAAAACAAACTGGTCATTGGATGAAAAAACAATTTTGCTACCTACGTTCTATTACCTCGTTAACACCATATGACAGATTAGATCATCCATTGTATCTAGCATGCAATAATCACTCTATTTAATCTCGTGTGTGCATCAACAGACTTCAGAGTTTTTCTTATCCTGACCAAATCAAAACCCAAGTCCAACCCGCCACAAACAGACCATCTGTTCCCGAGGGCCACCGAAAAACAACTGCCTCTCAGGCATTCAGAGGACTATCTCTAACTGCCCTCCCCTTCCCATCTTCTGAAATATATGCACCTTCGACCGGAAATCCTAGACCATCTGCTCTTAATTTCAGTCATCCCCATTTGACCACCCAGATATCCACTAGAGATAACAGCTAGAAAGTGTCCACTCAAAGGGGTTTATCTGCAGACAATCTAGGAACATTACTTTTCTCAACTAGGTTGCTCTTAGCATGAACCCTCACTTATTTCAAACAAAAAAGCAATTTCTGGATGGCTGTATTCAGAGATATTTTCAATTTCTTCTGTGCCCCTCCCCCTTCTCTTGGCCGAACATCTCTCACCCGTAGCAAGTCTGTTATTCGCATGCACCACCAACATGCAACCGCCTAGTACATGTCTACATGCTAACCCATACTCAACGCCTGTCCCGTTAGTTTTGAAGAAATCCATGTCGACTCCAACTTCAGCCTCGATGTAGTGTTCCTCTACACATTTGTAAACGAAAACTGATCGCAAGACTCTGTAGAGTTTATCCAGATCTACAACAGCATGATATATATAATATAGCCAAAGAAAGGCATGATCAGCAAAGTTTGCAAAAGCGGATCTTGTCTTTGTGTGCACCTTTTAAAAGTCTGAGAGAAATGGATAGTGCAAAAAAAAGATCAGGACAGGTCTCGATACATGTGAAAGTGCCTAGTGGACAGATAATCAGACAGCATTTTGATCATGCGTGTAAACGTTGGCCAGTGATAGCAGCAAACACTCCGAACATCAATGACACCAATATCAATAGCGGATAATAACACATAGGATATACCGAAAGACCAGTGATCAGCCAGTGGTGACTACCAGTCTGTCAACAAAAAGACCAATCCCATCAGAATCTGAACCGTTGGGCGAGCCCGTGACCAGATATCCATGCAGGCGACACACTAGGCTGCAGAATTAACTTGTGATTGGTGGTATCAATATATGTTGTAATGGTAAAATGCATTACCGTGGGGGTTACATCCCTTATTTGTTGTTGTGGTGAGCGCCATTTTGAATAAACACGTTTTGAAGAGGCAATTTGGGACTCTGAAAACGTAGGCAATTTATTAGACGAATGAATTGAATATTAATTAGCATTGGTTTATTGGGCGCTGATGCAGTCGGCGTTGCAAATGCAGGTTTGATTAAGAAAATAAGCATGAAAAGAATTTAGGACGCTGAAATAATCAATCGAACAATGTTTTTACTAATTAAAGGTAAATATACATTTAAAAATAATCCAAGTGGTTCCAGGTTGTAAAAGCACACGTAATTACCTAAAAAAGTAGAATCCCCACCCCCTCTAAAAAAAAATCCCAGTGGTTTCAGGTTGTAAAACACACGTAATTACCTAAAAAAAAAAAGTACCCCCCCCCCCCATAAAAAATAATAATGTTACTTTTTACCCCTCTGTCCATCCGTACATGCATTAGATTTTTTAAGTCAAAAGTAGTTATGTCCCTTGGATTTTGAAAAAGTTACTTCCCTCTAATACTGCAACATTCTCTACATAAGTGCCCTAAATTCTCTTTTCATTTCATTCTTATTTTCTTAGTGAAACCTAGTTATCTCCCCTGTATCATCCACCCTTTTCACGCAAGTGCCGAACTGGTTTGCAACGTAGTGCAATTTTTTTTTCTTTTTAATTTTAATCCAAACCTAAGTGCACAGTAATTCATACAAAAACAGACTTGCTTAAGAAATTAAAAAAAAACGAATTATGCGCATGTTTTTTGTTTTTTTTTACCTGCCTTAAAGCAGAGTCTCGTATGAATTCTCCCAATCCAGCAATAAGTCTGCAAGTCTGTATATATGGCAAATTGAGATTTTTGCTTTCTTCCTCAATTCTCTGAAATCCTAGAGACAGGTTCTCGTAACTTTGTTGAGGGTTTGTGACAATTTACCTTCTACAACCTGCTGAATAGATTTTTCTCCACTTATCTCTGTAAAGGTGCCATCGGCTTAACCATTTCTTTGTCGTCCATCTAGAGGCTATTTGCATATACAACAATTAGGACGGTTTTTGATTCTGGTTTTTGACCAGGCCAGCCCATCTCAATTGCGGAGGCATGACTAACATTTCCTGACCTCTACTCAAAATGCTGTCCAGCTGTGTAGCTACGTATCGAATGTCGGGAGGGGGGGGGGTAGTTAAGATGTAACAGATGCCGGAAAATATGAAAATGTTGCTAGTCAACAGGTTTTTCCTCTCCATATAGAGGGGGGGGGGAGGTGGGCTCCTTTTTTATCCAGGAAGAAGCTATCTGCATATAACATAAACCCTATATTAATTTTAAATGAAAATATTTTGTCATTAATCAACAAATTACTTTTTTATGTATTATTTGGATTGTTCGGACTACTGTTCTCATCTTGGATGTTATTCTCACAACGTTTCGGTCGATGAGTCCTTGGGTATTATTCTCACAGTAGTTTTCAGAACAGTCGTCCAAACAATCCAAATAATACATATCAATCCTCATCTAAAAAATTCAGAAACAAAATTTCTTTAGTTAAAAAGAGAAAATTTGTAGTGAGATCTACAAACGTTCCAAACGAACAGCAAAAAGCGAATGGCTTTAAGAGCTACCCTCTTTCTTTGCCCGTCGAGATACGCTCGCCTCCTCACAAAAAACAAAGAAACTTTTAACACATTTTGGCCAATAAGATTGAGCCCTGGTCGATTTAAACCCCAAAACATATAGCAATCTTGCATCAAGTGCTTGACCCCCATTATCTCAATGGTCAGACGCTAGAGACCCGAAACGTACTCCCTCCCCCATGCCCTTTGGCGGGCAGGGCGGAAAGGACTCCTTCAAAAAAACGCACGTACAAGCCTTCAATGCTGAAGCACGACTTTCGCCACATTTAAGAAACAAGCCACCAACCAGTATCAAACACATGCACTAACAGAACACGGTAGGCCACGCATATACGATGCCATAATGACTCTTAGTTATATATACACTCTCTTACACAGTGCCACATTGTTTCTGTACTCTCACACGCATCTACACACTAGGAAATATAGACATTTCTCAAAACTCGTGTACACTCAACAAACTTTCTCTACCAAAACCACGAGTTACCTAAACCAAAAATGAACAATTCAATGAACACTTTCTTCACACGAACTGATCTTTAAATTCATGTAAAATAAGTTATATAAATGTTTATTATAATAATGTCTTCTCACTTTCATTCACAAAACCCTGTTGTCTGTTATTAAATGTACCTCTCCCATATATTTCCTCCTTTAATTTGCATGCATGTTTTTTATACCAATGTTTCTTCATTCGCTATAATAGAACGTTTATCCTTCCTCCTTTTAAATATTAAATGGACGGAGTGGTTCCTGGCTAAACCCAAAATTATGCTACCGTTGTCCGAAAATAATAATACCAAAGCCAGGGATCACCTCCTCCTCCATATTGGTTTACCCCGACGTTCGGCACCTCCATATTGATGACCCCAACGTTCGGCACTGCCATAAATCCACGATGCCATACAGATTGCCTCCCTAATCCTAACCCTAACCCCAATATATTCTCTCACTAATGTCTATCTATTTATAAAACTGAGAGCAAATACGAAGAAGCATGATTTGTAAGATTAAAAAATAAAAATCGTTTAATTTATTTAAAATATTTAATTAAAAAGGAATCATAACCATCATCATCGGTTTAACATCCGTTTTACATGTTGGCATGTGTTGGACGGCTTTTAGAAATTGACTTCCAAACTAAACCTGTCTCTGGCCAGGTCTTTATTTATCCCTCTTTTTCTCAAATCCATCCTTATCACTTTCTCCCATGTCTTTATTGGTCTTCTCCTGTGAACTATCCCTGCTACCTCAACTGTTATCCATCTACCAATCCAAGAACTCTAATCCATTCTTTCAACATAACTAAACCAATAAAGTCGACTCTTCTGCACACATCTCCCTATACTGTCCAGGTTTAATCTTCCTCTGTGGTCATCAGATCTAAGCTTGCCTTTAAGACTCACAGTACACATCCATTGCATCATTCTCATATCATTTCTCTCCATGCAACACATGTCCTCAACCCTCACTGGCTAAGAGGTTTCACTTCTATGCATCATCACACATGCCTGATGAATTTTTGGTTGACAGTTGTAATGCTCTGCTAGTTTATTCGTGGAACTTCTGCCATTTCTTACTCCATCCACTGTTAACTTTTGCAATAAGACCTTCTGTTGTTTCACAGGCAAGTACTAAATCATCAGCATACAGCATCTCTTCCAGACAACACATACGAAATCCCCTAGACAACGCTTCTAAGACACAAATGAAAAGTAGAACGATAAATAATCCTGATGTACTACCTTTCAACATATCTTGGCCTTTTGGCTAAGATCAAAGTGTAGTATCTGTTCCGATGGATACTACACCCCATAAACTGGTATTGTCTTGGCCTTCGGGGCTTGATTTACGCCGGTCTATGGGTCGGTCCTGTTCAGTTCTAGGAGGTTCACCCTCCCAGGCTTTGCCTCCCCTCTTTGGGGAGGAGTAAGTTTATTGCTTACTACCTGAGGCGCCCCTACCGGGGAATGCCGACGGAGCTGCCCAGGCAATTTTTAATGACCAGAGTGCTCACTTTCTCGGGCGCTGGCTTTTCAAACCCCACTTTCCCGACCCGACCTTGGGTCACATCTTACTTGTGGGAGTAAGATAAAACTGGCTTTGTGCCTAACCTCCTGGAGAGGAGGTAAATAAATACTCCTACCTTTCAACATTAAAGCTCTTACTAAATGTGCTGTTAGGTCTAACTCAAGATTTTGAGAATTTCTGTGTATTGCTTAAACAACCTTAAAGTTTAAAAAAAAAAGAAAGTATTTATGCAATTTAAATTTCAACATTTTATAAGATGTTCAATCAGATTTATATTTCTTCAAAACAGATTCTTTTTCCAATTATTCATTTTAAGGCATCTCTTTTAATAAATTAATCTTTAAATATCACATTTTGGAAGATGCGGTGCATTATGGGAAGGATTATGGTAAAATGATTGTGTTTTCTTTGCTTAGGAACACAAAGGAACCATAGATTTTCTTTTTGCCTTTAAACATTAATTCAAGCCAGAAATAATTATTTCCACCTTTTAAAAGACTTCATAGTACTATCGAATTTCAAAATGTCACGATATTATAAAGAAGTCAGCCATTTTAAAATTTTGTCAATAGTTGAAATAAAAGCATGCATTATTCCATGTTTTTCAAAATTTGAAAGGGATTTGGAAGCATTTAAACTGTTGAATAGTAGGTAATTTCTGGCTTTAAAATTCTTTGTAAATCCTCATGTATTCCATTTTTTTCTCAATTGTATAAATAGATGCAGTGGCATAAAGGGCTCTCTCAAAGCAGATCCTCACTTTATGTGCTTTCATTGCACCGGCACGGCAAGACCAATAGATGGCAGACCACTGACTGAGATGGATACTGGTGACAACAAGCTGGAAGTAGTGACAGACTTTTGTTATCTTGGAGATGTGCTGTCATCAGGTGGAGGCTGTGAACTCGCGGCAGCTACACGTTGCAAGTGTGCCTGGAAAAAATTTAGAGAGCTGCTGCCAACAACTACGAGAGGGCGTGTATACTCCTCATGTGTCAGAAGTGTGCTGTTGTATGGCTCAGAAACTTGGGCTGTCTCTGCTGGCATACTAAAGAAGCTGCACCGTAATGACAGGGCAATGGTCAGATGGATCTGTTTGGTGAGACCTGAACAGTACGTTTCTTTTGAATCCCTGCTCTCACAGGTCGACTTGAAAAGCCTTACGGACATCATGTGGAAGAACAGACTGCGTTGGTTGGGTCACATTGAGCGTAGCGATGGCTGGATTGCTAAAGTCCGAAAGTTGAATGTGCCAGCAGAGAACATCACCACTGGCAGACCCAAGTTGACTTGGGAGGACGTAGTCAAACGTGATAGGAAGGCCATGCGTATGGATTCCATCAAACCTTGCCAAAGACAGGAGTGGAGAGGAAGACTTAGATTTCGAGACTAGACAATCAGGCCCCACCCTCATCAGAGGATTAATTGTGGCCTGATTCAACAAATAAACCGGTTGATAATGATGATGATGATGAGATTAGTCACATTCGTTAAATAGAGATAAAAAAAAAATAGTTATAGCTTTATAGTAATTTCGTTCTTAAATTATTAATTGAACCAAAGTATACTGAAATAATTAAATTTTATTTTCACAATGTAATTATAAAAAAGAGAAATAATCAAAATGAGAAAGTAAAGACACCTGGACAAAACCGGGTAAGTACAGCTTATATATATATATATATATTACGTGTGTGTGTGTTAGAGTGGAATAAATTCCAGAAGGAAATCCGAGTATGAGATCTCAATGTAATAGACGGAGCAAGAATAAAATAAAGTAACACGGAATCACATAATCACTGCTGCGATAATTTATTTCGCCCCCCCCCCCCCGGCCTTTTCAAGCACCCAAACGAGGAGATTACATGTTTGAAAATGAAAAAAGAGAAATCCACACTCACTATTCAATACATACATATATAGAGAGGGGGAAATTGTGCGATTTACAACGGAAGGCATATAGTGAGGGGGAGGGGGAAAGGAGTGACAACATATTTAATACATATATTGAGAGAGAGGGGAATTGAACGATTTATGATGGAAGGTATATATTGAGGGGGTAAGAGGGTGATAAGATTTAATATATATCGAGAGAGGGGGAGATTGTACGATTTATAACGAAAGGCATATAGTGAGGAGGGAAAGAGAGCAATACATATATATAGAAAGGGGGAAATTGTATGATTTACAATGGAATGCATATAGGGAGGGTGAAGGAGGGTGAATAACCAGGTTAATCTGTCTGGGCCCCCTTACAAATGCTTAACCCCAAGTTCTTTTTAATCGTCTATGAAGGCCGGAAATTCAAATTATAACGTCTGCAAATCCTCAGTTTGGCGATTGAGAAATAAGTTAGGAGGAAGAGGGAGGGAAAAAGAAGGTGGGAGAGAGGAAGAAGGAAAAACACGAAAACAGATCGCAAGACAGCCAAGTCTGTGACATGCCGAGACCATGTCAGAATGTCATACAATATTTTTTTTTAATTATTTATGTTTCGCCAAGGGATTATCAGAAATAGATGCAATAATAATATCAGCTGTAACGTTAACATTAAATACCAGTCCCCACATATATATATATATATATATATATATATATTATATGGAATAATAAAAAAAGTAAAGTTACATACTTCACAAGTCTATTATCAGGTGTTTAAACAAGGAATATAATTGTTATGGTGCCGTACCTATATGACGAACAGTTGGACTCGTCCATTCCTAATAAAATACTGGAAGCATTTAGGCTTCTTGTAATTGGATTGAACTCCAGTCTACCCTGGCAGTCAGGACTGATGTACCACTTCTCTTGTTCTCTGTACATATCTTTTCTTCAATATATATTGTTCCCCCCCACCCCCACCCCGTTTTCCGTGTCTTCGTTTCAGCCCCTAAACAGGGTCACAACAAATTGGCAACAAGGTATTCGCACTTATACGGGGAACCCAAACGAAAAAACTATCGACAAGATAGTCAAAGTTACACAGCAAAAAAACAACAAAAGATTTTTCTTGAACTTTCGACAAAACGACCCCCAAAAACGGCGACGTTGTATTTAAATTTGAACGCTACGACAGGCGACAAAAAGAACAAAACTTGGAGAAATTGATTACAAACTTGTCTAGTTCTGAAAACTAGCTTACCGGTGAAAAAAAAAAAGGAACAAAAAAAGAAACGGGAAAACAAACTTATTATTTCTCTTAATTGAAAAAAAGGTCAGTGTTTTTTTCTACATTGCTATTCTGACTTAACAATAATGTAAAAGAAAAATAATTTTGAAGCTTTTTTTCTTTAACAAAACACGTAGAAGCGTACTAAAAAAAAAAGTTTTATCGAGAAAAAAAGGTTTATACTGGAGAGAAATTTCAAAAGCTTCTTCTCGAACAAAATGAAAAAATACTACAACAAAAGAAAGAAGCTGACGACAGACTTATCGAACAAAAGAAAGGAACTGACAAAAGGATTGAAATGCTAATGCAAACAATATCGCTTAGAGGCCAAGGTAACGAAAATGATAATTCTTTTTTCACAGAATGCTGTGTGGAGTGCTATCGACGACTTCACATATTCTCCTGATGAAGAAAAAATATTCACATCATATTTTAGAAGATACAAAGAATTGATTGCGAAAATTGGGCTAACTGTAAAAAGGTTCGCCTGCTATTTAGAAAATTAGGTACCACCGAACATACAAAGTTTGTGCATTTCATTTTGCCCCGAAAAACTAGCGATTTGACTTTTACAGAAGCGGTAAAACTGTTAATGGAGTTGTTCAGTCTCAAGACTACGTTATTTCACAAACGTTGGAAGTGTTTAAATCTGGTAAAAAAAGACGACGAAGATTATTCTACGTTCGCATCAGTAGTAAATAAGCATTGTGATGATTTTAAATTATCCGAACTTAGTGCTGATAATTTTAAATGTTTAATCTTCGTTCAAGGATTGGTATCAGGAAAAGACGTTGAAATAAGGCATAGAGTTCTAAATAAATTAGAAAATGAACCAAGCTTAACACTACAGAAATTAGCCGAGGACTGCCAGAGATTTGAAAGTGTAAAGCAGGATTCGAAAGACATCGAACAGTCGGGCATTGCACAAAAAACGAAATTCAACTCTCATCCAAAAATAAGTCAAAACAAAAACAGTGACTTTCATGCCACAAAGACAAGCCAACCTGGTAAGAAACAGGATAAATGGCTGCCGAGCCCTTGTTTGAGCTGTGGTAGCTTGCTTTGGTATGTGGACTGTCCATTTCGTTTTAAGACCTGTAAAAAAGTTGAATACAAAAGTTTGCACTGTAAAACTAATAGAAGAAATAAAACGTGGGTACAAGCCACAAGTACAAATAATCAGTAATGTATCAATATAAGAAAATATGTACACGTAAAAATCCTGGATAAAAATATTAAATTGCAATTAGATTCGGCTCGGATGTGTCAATAATAAATCTACATACGTGGAAGAGGTTGAATAAACCCACTCTGTTAAGAACCAACATGATAGCCAGCAAAGTGACTGGTGAAAGAATTAAATTTGAGGGTGAGATAATTACAAATGTGTCCCTAATGGGAAATACCCCAAAATTAAAAATATTGGTGTTAAAAGACGCTAATAACCTTTTTGGAACTGATTGGATGCAAACATTTAATTTATGGGAATTACTGATAAATACATTTTGCAAAAAAATAGATAGTCAGGTGACCGAATCAGAAAAACTAAAGCGGGAATTAAAATAATCGTTTCCCAAAGTTTTTTCTGATGGCCTTGGTCGATGCACAAAGATGGCGTCCAAATTTCAACTGAACAAAAACGTCCAACTAATATTTAAGAAAGAAAGGAATGTGCCTTTCGCCTCGATAGACAAAATAAACGAGGAATTGGACCGACTTGTGACGACCGGCATCTTATCAAAAGTGGAGTACAGTCAGTGGGCAGCAGCCACTGTCTATGTGAAAAAGAAATTTAAAAAAATTCGCGTGTGTGCATACTTTTTGACGGGATTAAATGCAGCACTAAAAGATTATCATTACCCACTGCACAGCCCGGAGGGGGTTTTCTCAAAATTAAATGGAGGCAGATTTTTTTCAAAAATAGATCTGAGTGAAGCGTACCTCCAAATACCCGTGGAAGAAGAGAGTTCAAAATTGTTGTGTATAAATATGCATCACGGTTTATACAAGTTCGAAAGGCTAGCTTTTGGGGTCAAAGTTGCTCCAGCTATTTTTCAGCAAGTGCTGGATACAATACTGGTCGAACTTGATTTCGCTATTGCATACCTTGATGACATTCTAATCAAGAGTAAAGACATTGAACAGCACCGGAAACATGTCAAGCAAGTATTTTTGCAAATCCAGAATTATAGGTTTAAAGTGAAAGAGGAAAAATGTGATTTATTTCTTATAGACAAGAACGGAAGAAGGTCGAACCCAGAAAAAGCTACCATGATTAAGAACATGCCGGTGCCAGAAAACGTCACAACACTACAGAGTTTTCTGGGACTAGTAAATTATTACCAAGCTTTCATTCCAGAGATGCATAATTTGTGCGCTCCACTGAATGAACTATTAAAAAAGGATAAAGTCTGGGAGTAGACGCCCGAATGTCAGGCGGCATTCGATAAAACCATTGAAATGCTGACGTCAGATTTATCCCTTGCGCATTACAACTCGGATTTAGACATAATTGTGGCTAACGATGCTAGTTCATATGGATTAGGAGCTTGCATTCTGCATATAATGCCGGATGGAACCCATAAACCCATCGCGCATGCATCAAGGACCTTGCTTCCGGCGAAGAAGCAGTATTCCCAAATTAAAAAGGAGGCTCTAGGGATAATATTTGCTGTAATCAAGTTCTACCGCTATATACACGGTAGATTGTTCACGTTACAGACGGATCATAAGCCGTTAATTGCCATTTTCGGATCGAAAAAAGGTCTACCTGTGTATATGGCAAATAGATTACAGAGATGGGGAACGATTTTACTGAATTATAATTTCAAAATGGAGTATTTACCCTCAAAAAAGATCTATCATGCGGATGGATTGTCTAGACTGGTGCTAAGACAGAGAGAGCCACTAGAAGACACTGTGATCCCTTCCCTGCAAACAGAAGGCGATATAAAAGCAATTTTGTGCAACGCGGTTAGAGAGCTCCCGGTGACTCTATATGAAATTAAAAAAGAAGCCTCCAAGGTTGAATTCATCATCCGTACGAAAGCTAAAATGGCGTATAAGGGCATACATTTTGCAGAGAGCTTTTCATTCTGCGAGTTGTCATTCCAAAGAAATTACGAAAGAGAATTCTAAGGGATTTTCATGTTAGCCATCCGGGGACAAACAGGAGGAAGAGTTTGATTCAGAGCTTCGTGTACTGGCCCAGAATGGATCAGGATATTACGTATGTCATAAATACGTGTAAAGGCTGTGCCTTGGCAGCAAAGGCACCTCATATCAAACATAGTCCGTAGCCAAAGACAGACCGATCTTGGTCGAGAGTACACGTGAATTTTGCGTGTCCATTAGAAGGATTCTACTATCTAATCGTGGTCGATAATTTTTCCAAGAGGCCCGAAGTATTACGTTGTAAGAAACCCACTACGGAGGTGACAATCAACTTCTTGTATGAATTGTTCGCCCGTTTTAGGGTGGTCGATTGTTGTTTGGTTGGCTACAACGGAACGCAGTTTACATCATCCGACTTCAAAGAATTCTGCGAGATTTTTCAGATCAGACACATCACGACTCCCCCGTATCATCCTCGGTCAAACGGTTTGGTGGAATGCTTTAGGGACACTCTAAAAAAAGCCCTAAAAAAGCTTGCGATACTCCCACGGAAAAGGCCCTGCAACAGTTTTTGCAAGTGTACAGAATCACGCCAAACGTGAACATAACATCCTCATTGTCTCTCGCAGAGATGATGTTTGCACGGAAAGTGAAGTCTGTTTTTGATAAATTACTGTCTAAACAGGCCAAACAAAGTCAAGCCTCTACTGTACCAAAGAAACGATACATCCCAGGAGACAGAGTATATTTTAAAATGTTTAAAAACAATGCATCTTTTTCGGAACCTGGTACAATAGAGAAAAGGATTGGATCTATGGTCTACATAATCAAAGGACCTCAGTTTTCTTATAAGAGACACCTAAACCAGATTAGGAAAAGACTGTCAGATGACACTGACAGCTCTCCCCAGGTAGAAGAAGTGATGGACGTAATATACGACACCTTTAACTTACCTGTACCCCAAGCAGCCACAGGAAAGCGGCAGTCTAAAAGGAAACGGATAGCTCCAGATTATATCTAAATAAATCCAACACTAAAACGATATTAAGATTCCTGAGGAGGTAAGGCTTGGGAGGGGGGTGTTATGGTGCCGTACCTATATGACGAACAGTTGGACTTGTCCATTCCTAATAAAATACTGGAAGCATTTAAGCTTCTCATATTTGGAATCAACTCCAGTCTACCCTGGCAGTCAGGACTGATATACCACTTCTCTTGTTCTCTGTACATATCTTTTCTTCAATATATATTATTCACCTAACCCTGTGTTTCGTGTCTTCATTTCGGCCCCTAAACAGGGTCACAACAATAATAAAATGACATTTTAATCCATGGATTTTCAAAGAATTACTCTTATCCTCAGAAGAGAAAAACCAATAAATTACTAATCGTTGGTAAGTATTAATTTGAAAATTAGCATGATTGAAGTTTTTTTCTTTGGACCATTTTTGCTTTAAGCATTTCTTAAAACTTTGTTGCTAATTTTCAAATTAATACTTACCAATGATTAGTAATTTACCAATGATTAGTAATTTATTCGTTTTTTTCTTCTGAGGATAATAAATTTGTAAAATATTTAACTTTACTTTTTTCATTATTTCATTATTTCCTATATCTATGCTCTATTCTCAATGTCGAGCATTCCCCTATCACGATTGGATCTAAAATAAAAATATTTATCTTTTATACTTCTTCCTTTTTATTCTATATCTACATTTTTGTTTCTGACTAACGTATTTTAACTTGTCATTGTCGCATTGTGTTATACTAGCAAATATGTATATTGTTGGAGAGAAGTGCATTTAAGTAACAATGGAGTGTTAACAACAAATGAACAGGGCACGAGGGATGCTATTAGGAGAGATTGTTTCATAGAACAGAAAAAATCTAGAAGTTGCTGAAGCAGTATTTGGCCTAGCTATAAGAATTGAGAGAGGAAGCTGTGAGTAAGATGAAGAAGAGTAAGACTGCAGAACCCTCGGGTGTTGTTGCAGAAATGGGTAAAACAGGCATTGAGATGATCAGACTTGACAAATCAGATCATAAAAGAAAAGGTTATTCTGAAACACTAAGAACTTTGTATAGTGAATTGTTAAAAGGGAAGTTCTAGATTGAGTATTTATAGGGGCTTAAAGTTGGTGGATCAGGTCCTGAAAGTGATTGAGAATAATTGAGCAGCAAATCAGATGAACATAGATGAAATGCAATTTACCACTGGTGCTATATTTATCATGAGACAAATGCAAGAGAAGTACCTTGGTAAGAAGAAGAACCTCTATTCTGCTTTTGTGGATCTGGACAAAGCATCTGACAGTGCCAAGAGATGTTGTCTTTTTGAGACAAACGAGTGGTTGGCGCAGATTGTTTAAGCAATGTACAGAAATGCTCAAAGTCATGTTAGAATTAACAGCACATATAGTGACAGCTTTAATGTTAAAGTAGGAGCACAAAACTCGTACGGAAAAATATTCATCACTTTCTAAACAAGTCGAGACAGTCTACCTAAAGACAAACGATATTTTAATTCAGGTTTTCCTAAAAACGTTTTCAGAAAAAACTGCATATTGTCGATTACCATGTTTGGAGCATGATTATCAAATAACAATTTAAAATAAAAATGCTTTTTATACACAGAAGTGTGTGTGGGGGGGGGGCTCACTTCGCTATTACACTTCATTGTCAAACATACACTTACTTTATAGCCGGTGTAAATCACTAATTTCATAATGTAAAACATCGTTTCCACTGCGATTTTTACATAGAAAATAAGAATTTTAGTAAAATGTTACACTTTGCTTTACACACTGTCAACGGGAAAATACAAATGAGATATAAAAAAAAGAGTTATCTCCCCTTTTCTTTTAAAGAATTATCTCCCATGACGATGAATTAGCTCCCTTGATTTCTCAAATATTGTAAGTTGATTGGGCAAAGCAATTTTCCTAAACCAATCAACAATTTTGGTGGGCTGGATACAAAAATCTTTTGTTTGTCCTCTTTTGAATCTGATTGCAGTCCAGTCAACACGTAAGGGATTTCCTCCTTACTTTGAATGCGACTTACTTGAATTTGAACAATTCAGGCAGCCGTCTATATCCGACGTTAAAAAGAACTCTTATATTTTCATAGTTGGACTTTTCAAGCCACAAAATACAATTAGTTTTACAACTGAAATTTCCTGTGTTTATTTAATACATATATTGTCCTTTTATTTCAGTTTTGTGTGGTTTCTTCTATATGCTTTGTTTCAGCATCGTAACAACTTCGGCAAGCGACAATTTAACCGTTCTCTACCAGAATCACTTCATTGAGTCTTTTTTTTTGTTTTGTTTTCATGTGATTACATGGCAAATCCCTGGAAATAACTGGTTAAAATTTGATAAAAAAAATTCTTATTGGTAATTGTTCCAAAAACGTCTTCATTTGTCTTTCATCGAACCAGTCACAAGAAAGAAAGAGACCGGTGCGGTAATAAGAGGTGGGCGGGAGAACTGAGGTGTTTGGATAGAGAGTTTTACAAGCAAGATGTTACTCTTTTTCTTTTTTTTTTTAACTCTTCTATTTTGTTATACGCTCCGGGCAACGCCGGATATCCCTGCTAGTATACTAATCCAATGCATCAGGATTAGTGTCTTCACTTCATTCAGCTGAATAAATGTGACCCTTCCCTTTAAGGACCTCTTTCTCTGTCTGTCTGTCTGTCTGTCTGTCTGTCTGTCTCTCTCTCTCTTCTCTCTTCTCTCTTCTCTCCTCTCCCTCTCCCCCAGGGGATAACCTGCTGATCTGTGGTGCGGTCGTCTTTCTCTTTGAAGATGCTCACAATGAAGCTTCACACTGAACCTCTGTCCACATTTTGTTAGTTTAAAAGCCAGCTTTTCTCGCGGTTTCAATATTAGTTTTTGCCGTTTAGATTAAACACAAAAATGCTCTTGGTAAAGGGTCACACTCGTGCAATGCCTCTGGAAATCAACACAGAAATCTCCGATTATTCCTCATCAAAAAGTTCTTAATGACAATTTACGTTAGATCAAAAAAATGAAAGAAAAGCTTATTTATTTAACCAAGATGAAAATACATTTTTTTATATTAAAAGAAAGGAGCGCGTGCTTATAAAAAAAAAAGACGAAGTTCATTTCTAATATTTAAAACAACTTTATTGGTCATCTTCGTTAACAGGTAAAGGAATTGGGAAATCGTTTGCTGCCGAAAGTTTACAAGCAGTTTATCTTCGAGTGAAGATAGCCGGTGCTCGGGAATCTAGTGGATAAAGACAGGAGAGAGAAAGGAGGTGAGTAGCAGAGGATAATATGTCCAGCAGTCGGGATGAGGGAAAAATGTTAGAACATCCATGTGGTGTTGAATGAAAAATATCCCATTAGTAGAGAAGAGTTTATATTATGAGAAAGTCGGGCCGGATGTGTTATATTGTTAAGTGCACGTCTGTCGCTATGTTGGATCCTTGTGGCCGAAAAGAGGATGAATCGTAGTGAGTACTCTCTTTTAATAAACTCCGGGTGAGGTGCTCTGCTCACATGAGAGATTGTTTCTGATTGGGCAAACCAGAAACGAAGTTAAATGTTTGCACCAATCATAGCCCAGCTAAGAAATTAAGCTGATATTCAAAACATTGTTAATGGTGGCTTGTTGCCATCTGTAGTAATGCCGCTACAATCTTATCTAGAAATATATTGTTCTATAGGAGCCTATCTTAGCATGGATAGTAAGACAAACTCTTATAATATTTTTGTAACAGCAACACGGACGTCAAATGGAAAGAAAACAAAGGTCGTTTTATAAACAACACCGAAAGGTATTTATTTAAGTAACCTACACCGTTGGGTGTAGGTTGGCGAAAGCTAAGACACTATCAAAGTGAAGAAATCAATAATGCAATGAGAAAGTTTGGCTGCTGAAAGTCTTCTTGGAGGAATATATCTTCAGTGAAGATAGTTTCGCTCGGAGAGAGGAGAGGGACGTCTTTCTTTGTTGGTTCCAGAAAACTCTCTGGCAGCTGTCTGATATTCCCAAAGGGGCTGAAGTATTTCTTTAAGGGACGGTTAAAATTAATACATCCTGGAAGCTGATTGGCTATTGTGTGACCAAATCACATCATAGGTGCTGCCCTCCGCAGGAGGAAAGAGATGTAAATGTTTATGACTGCTACAGTTCCACCAAACTCCTTAACATCTTTCTTCTAAAAACAATCAAAAGTATAAAAGCACACATACAATCTGCACTTACACACACATAGAAAACAGAGAAGAGAAAAACTACTTTCAAATATGATAAGAATCAAATTCTGTATGTGAATATCTGGGAGACTGGTAGTTAACCCGGATTATATTTGTCGCAGACGTGTGAGTATTGCCCACACAATCGATAGTCGAACGGTGGCACATATAGATGTGGATGGCACCCCACATGATGTTGAAACTACCTTCTGCTACCTGGGTGACATGTTGAATGCCGGTGGTGGTTGCGAACGTGCTATCACTTCTCGCTGTCGTGTTGAATGAGGAAGGTCCAGGAAGCGGCTGCCAATCCTTACATCTCGGCACATTTCTTTCAGGACAAAAGACTTTTCGGGCTGTGCTTTTGCTCTGCGATCTTGCATGTCAGAGTGAGACATGGGCCTCAAACACTTCTGATTACAAGAGTTTCGGCATAATTACCGTGCGATGATCAGCAAACGAGAGGAAAGAATCCCTTCAGCCGTGCTTTATCAGAAGATTTTTGGTATTGGTGGCATTTGGGATGCCATACGCGCTCGCCACCTCTTGCATCAACTCAATTAGATGCATGGATACCCCAAGCACGAGTGTGAGTGGAACATCCAGCTTAAGTGCATATGAAGTGACTGTACTGCTTGTAAGTTCATGACTGGTATCAACCTTTTTGGATCAGACCGCATGGAGAGCAGGCGTGAGACGTTGCCTAGTGTTGCCAACCCCAGAGTCCTAGACACTCGCAGCACCTTAAATACCTAAACCGGAAGAGGAGGAGGAGGAGGATGTTGATGATGATGATGAACATGTTTTCTATTTTTGATGAGTCATCGAATTATTTGCTGTAGGATTGTGTTGATAAAATAAAGTAAAAAGGCCCTTTGCTTAGTTTCAAGTTTTCTCCTCCAAACAACAAAACAAGAACATAAATCAATCATGAGACTGCATGCCTTCGTCTGACAACGTAAGGATGGGTCATAGTCTCATCTAGGCCTTACTTCTCCAAATTGTATGAAGTATTCTTGAATTTGTACCATCGAAACGTTGATAACTCAAGAACTATTTATCTGATCAGGCTAAAATTGTGCATAGTGGTTAGGGTTATCAAAGAGCATCATATCCATACATAAAATTTCGAGGCTGAAATTCCGTCAAAATTTCGACCATGCCCAAACTTTTAAAGGCCATATAACATGCTAGACTTCATTGGATACAATATGGACCGAGTAGCGAGTCTCTACACTGAACAGAACAGAAGTTATCGGCAAAAGTGTGACTTTCACCATTTCCTTGAACTTGACCTTTGACATAGAAATTCCAAAATTAAATGAGTTCTAATTAAGATGATGATGTTTATTTTTACAAACTTTGGTGACGATTGGTCAAGCGATGTGAACGCTAGGCTGTACAAAAACAAACAAACAAATCAACAAACTCGGCCGAAAACATAACCTTCTTGGCAAGGAAAAATATACAAAATTTGGAGAAATACAGAGATCAAGACAGAAATTATAATTTAATGACAAAAAAGTAAAAAGTTGAAATTTTTTTTCCCATTAAATCATCTAAAAGTTTTTGGATGAATATTTGAAGAATTTGAATACAAAACGTGATTAACTAGACCTTTGTTTCTTAAACATTTTGTTAAGAGAGTTAGCCCTCTAAACATATTTTCATACCAACAAAAAAAAGATGTAATTCCAGCCTTCGACCTTTGTTTCTTAAACATTTCGTTAAGAGAGTTAGCCCTCTAAACATATTTTCATACTAACAAAAAAAAACATTCCAATTAAAACAATAAGTTTTATTCTATTATTTGTAAAAAAAAAAAAAAATTAAGATTTCCAATTATAAAAAGCAGTTCGGTTTTTTTTTATGTGTTAATAATTAATAAGAAAATAGTGACAACAAATTATTAATTTCTCCTCCCTAAAAAACATCAACGTATAGGGTGACATGGTGGTGGAATAAGGAAGTTGAGAACTGTATTCAAAGAAAAGTGAAAACGAAGAAGAAGGAAAGGTTTAGTGAATAAGGATGTATATCTAGTGGCAAGGAGGACAACTAGAAGAGCAATACAGAAAACCAAGGAAGAGACTGAGGTAGCCAGGTTTCCAGATGTACTATGAAGATTTGACCAAAAGAATAAAGTATTCAGGACAGCTAAACAGATGACAAAGATGTAGCAGATGCTACTACCGGCCAGCGGATATTTGTTGTGACTTCTTTTCTTTCTTTGTTTGCTCAGCCCTTCTTCGTCTCTGAGATAGAGAAGAAGAGGTGATCTCATGAAAGCATGTTGGCCGAAGATTCCGACTAATCAGGGACCAACAGGTTAGCTTGACCACGCGTGATTTGACTCCCTATAAAACAAGTCACACACTCTTTTTGCTCTCTTTTTCTTCCGCTTTCCGACCAAACGCACACAGAGGAGATCGTTGACACCCCCCCCCCCACACACACCGGCTCGACCGAGGAGGTGGGGGAGGCAAAAGTCAAAAAAGTAGGTAATCTCTTTTAATTCCTATTCTGTCAAGCACACACATACATTACAATTGCCACAAAATACATCAAACATGCTCGCATATACGCATTTATACAAACATGAACTTAACCAAACTGAACATTTCACTCGTACACGTTCGTACAAATGGAACTTTTCACTCCTTAAAAATATGAACTCTGTAACTGATAGCTCTACAAAATGTCTTAGTCAAATAAATTGTTTTATTTAATATACATGTTTTACTCTAATTGTTGATTTTACAAAATACCATTCTTGTGTGTAGCTTTATTATTTCTTCGCTTTCTTTTTAATATGATTTCAGATATTATAATAATGTTTTCTTTCTTCCCTTTGTTTGTTTTATTCTGTTAAGTTTATCCACACGTGGTCGGGCCACTTCAAACAGTGGGAATGACATGCCGCTATAAAAGCATCTCTCCCACAACCTTTGGTCGGGGTACCCCACATGGGTTAAGCCCTTTGTCAAAATAAAAACCCCGGCCATAAAGATAAATAGAGATATCGTTGGAGAGCAGTGCATTCGAAATAAAAATGGAGTATTAGCAACAGATGAACAGGACAAGACGGATGCTTGGAAATGATTATGAAAGATTGTTAAATACTGAGATTTCATGGAACCGATAAAATCTAGAAGTTGCAGAAGCTGTATCTGGTCAAGTTATAAGAATTGCGAAAGAAATGGTATGGGAAGCTGTGAGTAAGATGAAGAAGGGTAAGGCTGGAGGACCTTCAGGCATTGTTGAAGGCTGCAAGTAAAACAGGCATTGAGATGATCAGACTTGACAAATCAGATCACAAAAGAGGTTATTCTGAAAGACTGGAAACTTAGTACAATTGTGAATTGTTACAAAGGTAAAGAGAAGTCTCCAGATAGAGGTAATTACAGAGGCTTAAAGTTGATGGATCAAGTTCTGAAAATGATTGAGAAAATAATTGAGCAGCAAATAAGAAGTCAGATAAGCATAGATGAATGTAGTTTGGTTTTATGCCTGCACAAAATACCACTAATGCGATATTTATCTTGAGACAAATGAAAGAGAAGAACCTTAATAAGAGTATTTTGATTTTGTAGACCTGGAGAAAGCTAGAATGCCAAGAGATGTTGTCTGGTGGGCTTTGAATAAATTGAGGGAAAAAAAGTGGTCGATGAAGGTTGTTCAAGCAATGTACAGAAATGCTCAAAGTTGTGTTAGAATTAACAGCACATATAGTGGCAGCTTTAATGTTAAAGTAAGAGTCTGTCAAGGTTCTGTACTGAGTCTGTTGCTTTTCATTTGTATTTTAGAAGCATTGTCCAGGAAGTTTCATATGGGTTGTCCGGAAGAGATACTGTATGCTGACGATTTAGTACTTGCCTGTGAAACCATGGAAGACTTATTTATTAAGTTAAAAGACTAGGAATGTTATGGAAAGTAAAGGTCTGAGAATTAATGTTGCCAACACCAAAGTGATGATCAGTGGTTGTAGTGTAGGAAAGCCCCAGAAATTGTAAAGTTCCCCTGCTCACTTTGTGGGAAAGGAGTTGAGTGCAATTCAATTTTTGTGGTACTTGTAAGCATTGGCTACACAATAAATGCAGTGAAATTGCAGGTGGTTTCAGAGATCATAACCAGTTTGTGTGCAAGGAGTGAAAGACAATGAAGATAGATGAGAACTCAGATGTGGAGAAAATATATTTGGATGGAAGCTATTGAGGTTGTTCAGAAGTTTTCTTACCTTGGTGATACAATTAGTGCACAGGGAAGAGCAGGTGCTAATGTGATTACAAGAATTAGGAGTGAATGGAGTAAGTTCAGAGAACTTCTGCTTTTACTAACCAGCAACCAAGGGAAGAGTTCCTCAGGCATGTTTATGAATTGTGATGATGTATGGAAGAGAAAATTTGGCCAATAAGGCTGAGGACATGCTTTTTATGGAGAGAAATGATAGGATGGATGTATAAAGTGAGTCTTAGACGCAGACTTAGATATGATGACCTCAGAGAAACATTGAATCTGGACAGTAGATGTGTGCAGAAAAGTAGACTTCGATGGTATGGCCACGTTGAAAGAATGGAGGAGAGTTCTTTAGACTTCGATGGTATGGCCACGTTGAAAGAATGGAGGAGAGTTTTTTAGACTTCGATGGTATGGCCACGTTGAAAGAATGGAGGAGAGTTCTTTAGACTTCGATGGTATGACCACGTTGAATGAATGGAGGAGAGTTTTTTAGACTTCGATGGTATGGCCACGTTGAAAGAATGGAGGAGAGTTTTTTAGACTTCGATGGTATGGCCACGTTGAAAGAATGGAGGAGAGTTCTTTAGACTTCGATGGTATGACCACGTTGAATGAATGGAGGAGAGTTTTTTAGACTTTGATGGTATGGCCACGTTGAAAGAATGGAAGAGAGTTCTTTAGATTTCGATGGTATGGCCACGTTGAAAGAATGGAGGAGAGTTTTTTAGACTTCAATGATATGGCCACGTTGAAAGAATGGAGGAGAGTTCTTTAGACTTCGATGGTATGTCCACGTTGAAAGAATGGAGGAGAGTTCTTAAAACGTAGGTCATAGATCATCGTTTTTTTATACTAATGGTTCATCAGTTACCAAGGCCAAACACCACTCGAGGATAAGGGTTAGTGAGATTTCCAGTTGGATAAATGAACATTATTATGAAAGGAATGAGAACTATGATTAATTTACAGGACGACATGACAGATATTTGTTGACATTGGATTTGAAACTACCATGTTGCAGTCTTAAGGGAAATATTGGTTAAAATCCTCAAATTTTTCTTATTTTAATCAATGACAGATTTTGTGTCCATATTGGAAAAAAGAAATTCTGCATTTAAATGATACAGGTCTGCCCACAAGATGTCCTCTCAACCGTCGCGTTGAACATAAATCAATACGAATTATGACTTTTCTTTTTATTGTATTCTTTATCTCAAGAATTGAAAAAATATCTACAGCTATGAAAAAGTTGATTTTATATATACATAAATATATATATTGCAAGCTTTCGATGAATAACATCTTTGTCAAGTGAGACTTTTCTTTAGTTTTTTTTTCTTCTTCTTGAAAATGTATTAAAATGAAATTTTTGAAAAACCAACATGGTGCAATTTTAAATGATAAAATCATTTATTTAAAAAAACTTTTTTGCAAACTTTCGATGAATAACAAGCATCTTTGTTAGGCGAGACTGTTCTTCAGTTTTTTTTTTATATATACAGAAAGTAGTAGAAAGGTATATATATATATAGGGGAAGTCGGGGTAAGTTGAGCCAATTTTTCATTTTGGCTCTTCAGAACCCAAACGACTAATTATTTTGCAAAGATGAGTGTATTATTATAAAATTCTTTTATTTGGGAACATTTTGAAACAAGTTGCAGTTTTCTGCTAGTACACCTAAACCGACCATGTGCTTTACAAAAATGCATATCAAATGGCTCAACTTGCCCCGACCATGGGGCAAGTTGATCCAACCTCTGGGGTAAGTTGTGCCACGCAAAAATGTGTTGCATGGCATTTGTAGAGAGGCACCTGCCTCTCCTGGCATGTTTAGCCAATCAGGCGCCTCCAAATGGAATAACCCACCATGCCTGACTAATTGTAGGCTAGTCCATAATGGTGGAGAGGGGAGGTAAGTGCATTCTTGATTCTACAATGATAATAATAATAATGTTAAAAATAATAATGATAATAGTAATAATAAAAATAATTATTATTATTAGAATAACAAAGCGCCTGTACAGCATGCAAATTCCTATCCAAGCACGGCTTACACATCTTAAACATTTACCAGGTAACCCATAGATCTAATTCTTATACAAGTAGAGCATGTAACTTATACAACATGCATTTTGAATTCACTCTATAACAGGCCTACTGATGTGGTTGCACATTCATCTGTTTCTTGAAAACGTGTAAAAAGACATATGGGGCAAGTTGAGCCAGTGGCACAACTTACCCCAGTCTGACCTCATTGATTTGTCTGTTCAAATGCATGCATCTCATGTGTGGTGAATGTAAAAATCTTTTACAGGTATGAAGGCAAGTAATTGAACAAACAACTACCACATATTATATCTAATCAAACTATTACTACACACAAGAAACATGCACTCACCTCTGTAACGCTTTATTTTACTTTTTTGGCACGAAATCTGATTTTCTTTTACTGCATCAACCTCCGATATTGGTTCAGCAAAACAAAATGGTGGAGGTTAAAGTCACGTGATCAGTTGTTTATAGATTGCATAAAAACTTGGATTGGCTTAGTCAATTGTGGTTAAAAGGGGGTGGCTCAACTTACCCCTATGCTCAACTTACCCCGACTTCCCCTATATATATATATATATATATATATATATATATATATATATATATTTCTATACAATTTTTCAAATAATATTTGAAATGTCTTTACTATATATTCACAGACTACTTTTTAGTAACCTAGAAGAATATCCCTCTGAAGATGATTATATTTATTACTTTGAAATTTCCGGATATAAGGACATTAAACTCTTCTACCGAACATCTAAAATAAACAAAGCTATAACTATAATTATGTTTTATTTGTAATATCGAGCATCCTCAATCATATTAGGATTCTCTTCACTATTTGAGAAACTGCCTTTCCTTATACCCTTAATATAATAATTATAACTAGAATTATTTAATGTGTATATATATATATATATATATATATATATATATATAATGTATATATATATATATATATATAATGTATATATATATATATATATATATATATATATATATATATATATATATATATATATATGTATATAATATTTTATAAATAAATATTAATTATTTATTACCTACAGACATCGATGTTTCATGCTTATGCAATCTTCAGTGCAGGAAGCTAATTATCGGCGGGCGCAAACTTCGATCACAAATAGTCACTGATTCACAGTCAAGAGACATACCCGTTAGCCACCACAAATTAGCTTGGAAGTTAGGAGGAATTTAACTTTGTACTGATGTAGAGACAACGAAACACATGTCTGTAGATAGCTGTATTTTATAGATATATGCGCTCCCTCATAGGGGCATCACTCTGGTGAGGGGAACAGTGATTCCCACCTAGCATTAGGGTAAATGCTTTTCCATTAAAATAATTGAATACATTCAATTATCAATATCGCAAATAAAAATATAAATAAATAAATGGCTACATTTATAATGCGATACATTTCTCCCACTACTTGCAAGGTTTGTGACTCAGTGGTAGAACAAAGGACGTCAGTCATTGGGGTCCTGATTTTTAATTTCGTTATGTCTAGCCTCACTAATAAGTTGTAGAGACGATGAAACACGTGTCTGTGGATGGCTATATTTTATGTACATATGTGTGTGTGTATGTGTGTGTGTGTGATGGGTCTATTGTGTAGTTTTTATTGTTTAATCCAATAAACAGACTTGTAGCATTTACATAATTACGATCTATTTTCTTTTGCACTCGCATGTTCTCACTTGCGGAGTGATTGATGCATTTTTCTACCAGAACACTTTTGTGCTGTATAGCACTTCCGCTTAAACCTTTTCCCGCGATTTATAAACAGTCAGACTTTGAGCATCGTGTTGACAAGACAGCGTATCCCTTTCTCGCCTCTCACCATGACTTGGCCGAGAGATTTGATTTAAAGTGTAGAAGAATAAGTGTCCTTTTAACCAAAACTTGGTGACCTGTTTTCTTCATATCCAACAAGACGACAAGGATGGATATCTATGCAACAACCCCTACTACAAAATGGTGATCCCAACATAATCTTCCTCTCTACAAACTCGTAAAAACTCATTTTTATTCTAAATCCTTATTTATATTGTTTTGCACCCCAAGTAACCCTCAGCAGAAGCAAGTTTTAAAATCTGTACAGAGAACTGTTGAGTGTATAAAGATACACAATGTGTATTATTATGATAAATACAAATAAAAATTATTATCTTAATAAAAAAAAGTCATTGGGGGAGGGGATTAATACCTCTCACTCCTACAAGGAAGGGGTACCTCAGCTTTTCCTTGCCCCCCCCCTCCGAAGCCATTTTGTTTTGAGAAGGAACCCTTGCATCTCCCTTACTTAGGAGAAAGATAACAATGTCGATCTCTTCCACATTTCATATTTCTTCAGCCTTTATTATTATAATTGCTCTTTTCTTTTTCTCTATCTTCCTCAGTAAGCAGCCTTTTCTTCTTCACAACTCTAATCCTGGCCATGAGTAGCTCCCCCCCCCCCCCGCTCCGATGTGTAAGGGGGGGGGGCGTATAGGATAGGGAAAATTAGGGATTTGCACTTAACAACCCCAAATAAACAGGTGCTTGTGTGTGTGTGTGTGTGTGTGTGTGTGTATGTGTTATCTTTCTTCTTTGAAAGGTAAAACACTTTCCCCTTCTGTCATGGAAGTGGGGGGTGGGTGGAGGTGGTCAGATGGTAATCTTATCTGTATGGAATTGGACAACATCAAAACATAGGTAACCGCCCCCCCCCCCTCTCCCCAACACCACCACACTATTTAAACATTTGTTTATATTTTCAGGTGCGGGTGGCCTGGGTGGTTAACAGAGCAGAAAATAAAATCACCAAAACCCAACTTCTCTTCTCTTTGTAGAACCGTTGGATTTCAGGGTAGAAAAAACGGTGCTCCCCACCCCAAGACTAAAATAAAAATACTCAAGAAAATTGATGAATTTGGTGTGTGTGACTCAGTATAACACATCCCCTTTTTTCACTATTATTTTTTAAATACTTTTTAAATTTATTTTTCAAATACTTTTTTTCAAATACTTTTATTTAATGCAGTTTAACACATCCCCTTTTTTATTATTATTTTTTAAATACTGTTTTTTAAATACTTTTTAAATTTATTTTTCAAATACTTTTTTAATGCTTTTGTTTTTACATTATTTGCATGTTTTGCAATGTTGTAGAGGAATTAAATAATTTTTTTTAAAAACTTTTGTCCCCCCCCTAGCATATTGCCACTGAGACGTAAGGAGCTACTATGATTAATGTCCAGATTTAAAGGGGGCATCTTAAGTGTGGAGTTGTGCAGCAAAATGTTTGTTCACATTACATTTAAATTTCTGCATGTTAGTACAGTCGGGGAAAACAGGGAACAGAGAGGGAATTCCAAAAGCAGGCGGTTTGCAAAAAGAAGCTATAAGAGTAGAAAGTTTTTCGGCATCTGGGGACCTCTACATTAGTCGGGTTGGTAGGGGGTACAAGTGCAGTAAGTTCATTCTGTGGAAGTACCTGTAAAACAAGCAGAGGGATGCAACACTGCGGCGATTCGACAGGGAATGAAGCTTGGCTGACAGTGCGGGACCTATTAGGTTAGAAGTTCTTTTTAGAACCCTGTCCAGAAGGTGGTAGGACAAAAGCCCACCGGACAAAAGCCCACCAAAATAAGTCAAGCCCGGACAAAAGCCCACCAAAATAAGTCAAGCCCGGACAAAAGCCCACCAAAGTAAAAATAAATTAATTATTAAAAAGTTAAAAAAAATATTTTGATATTTATTATTTTTACAATTATCAATAAGTCTTTGTAATTTTCTTTTCTTGACAAAATTTTTTACATTTCATTTTTAAACATTTTTCCGGTACTTTGTAAATACTGCATTTTTTTAAAAATTGCATCATAAAAAATGACGCACCTTTTTTACTACTAACCCCAAGTCCGTGTGGTAAAACGAAAAATACATTTTAAAAAAATTATGTATAGTATTATCCATCTTTTGCTGGAAGAAAACACAACAATTATGTGAGATAGAAATTGGGGGATCAGTTTTGCATATAATTTTAACATAAAATGATCCATCATTTCCGGACCATTCTAACTTTTCATGGCAGTAAATTATTTTTCTTTTGCAATGGGAAATAAATTCTATGCATTGTTTTTCGGGCGGGGTGGGTGGTTTCTACTTTTTAAAGCGATTACGTGTGGTTTTACGACTTTGCCGATCGGACTTAGTGTTAAAAAAGTTAGAATGGCCCGGAAAGGGGGGATCATTTTACGTTTAATGTGCAACTAATGTGCAACTAATGTGCAACTAATGTGCAACTAAATCCCCTACTCTAAATTTAAAGAATAATTCGGTTCTTTTTTTCAGTGTTCACACGTCATCGCATAAAAAAGTTAGAATCTCATTTTTTTGGGGGGGAGGGGGGGTACTTTTATTTTATCCCTTTACGTATTGTGCTCAAGATTTTGCTAAACTCATCGTGAGATTTTCATCTATATTTTTCTCTCGTACCATCTTTTTTCTATTTAACTTGTGCCATTTTAACTAAATTAGGTGAAAAACAATGCATAGAATTTTTTCTTTCCATTAAAGATGAGTAATACATATTTTTTTAAAAATGTATTTTTCGTTTTACCACCGGACTTAGGGTTAGTAGTAAAACGAAAAAAGAATTGCAGACAAAGAGTTATTGATAATTGTAAAAAAATTAAATATAAAAAAAAAAAATTAATTTTTAAAAATGAATTTATTTTTACGTTGGTGGGCTTTTGTTCGTGTTTGACTTATTTTGGTGGGCTTATGTCCGGTGGGCTTTTGTCCGCACACCGTCCAGAAGGGGTAGGCTAGTGGTTGGTGCACCAGCCAGATGTAGCAACAATACTCCATGCATGGGCGAATGGTGGCTTTGTAGAGATCTCAATGAATAAATGCGAAAGTTGGGCCCATTTCTTGCACTAACGGTAAAGTCAAAATGCCCTATTTCAAGTTAAATCTACTTTTTTTATATACTGCTTATGTATCTGCAATATCAGTCACAAGGTTAACTAATTTGCATATTGGTTTTGAAAAAACACATTTTATTAATTAACTATTATTTGTTATTGTTTTTTAATTCAATGATTGTTTTTATTTTAACATAACATTTGTGTTCAAATGTTCCTTTCTTTAAAGGGATCAACTTAATTTTCAACAAGTTGCGATCTATTTCTAAATTGCAAGTGAAAAAAACAAATTGATTTCTTTCTTCTTTTCTTTTCTTTACAGTCACATTCAAAATATAAATAAATGTGTATCAAAATTACCAAAATGTTAACGTTTATTTATTTATATGAATAAATGAGAAAGCTTTTATTTCATGTTTACAGCAAAATTATGAATAAAATGATATCTATGATATTGAGCACTTTGAATTAACTTGGATCACTTACCTAATATCATATTGTATTATTACTATTATGGCTCCAGGGCAACACAGAGTTAACAAAAGACAGAGAAGTTCTTTCTCTCAGGCAATGCTGCGTTTAAACACACCTGCTCTATATCGGATGTTGAGCACTTTTGGATTACTATAAACCACTTACCAAATGTAAAGCTGTAATCTTACATTTATTGCTCTCTTTAAAAGAGCTACTGAAACCACCCAAATAAAATTAAGGATGCCTCCAAAGCACTACTAAACCCACCCTTTCAGAGTGTCTTGCCTCCTCACCTCCTCCTTAGTCTGAAGAGAAGCTTAAGAAACGTTAAATAATTTTGAAAGGAAATATCGAGCGGAAAGAATACATTGATATAATGTGGAAATTTCTAGATGTTTTTCTAAGTAAGTCAACGGTTAATTCCCTTTGTTGAAAGGTCAGGTTTGGCCTACGTGATAGTTGAAGGTCATATGGATATTGCGTGGGTGTTATGCCGGGGAGGCCATTTTGTGTCACGTGATTTCTATTTTTAGCAATGATGCATTGGTTATGTCGAGTTGATATCGGTGCGAAATTTAGTTAGAACAGGGTTGGACGCCGAAGCCGACACATGTTAAACCTGTTTCTCCGTCCCTAGTTTGGACGTTAAATTTTGTAAAGAATTTCTACTTGAGGAAATTCAGGAGATAAAATTATCTCCGGGCAAGAATTGCCTTTTTTGTATGAACAGATTTGAACATCAGGGGGTCAGCACCTGTAAAACTGTTTCTCCGTCCACATGGGGGACGTTAAATTTTGTGAAGAATTTCTACTTGAGGAAATTTAAGAGATATGATATCTCTTGGCAAGAGTTGCCTGTTGTGTATGAAATATTTTCCCCTCGGTCGAGAATGTTATCCTTGGGAGGAAGTTTCAAGTCAGAGACTTGGAATGAAGAAGTTAAACGAGATAACTCCATGCACGAAATTGCCTATGTTGAAGAGCTTAGCTCCCGAGAATTGAAATACTTTGCTGTCGAGAAGATTCTAATCAGAGATTAAGAATCATAGAGACTGATCGTCTTTGCAACACCGATCGATTTGAGAGATATAACTGTGCCAGTTGAATCCGTACATTCGCGCGTGATTGCCATTCAAGACAAATGAGGAATATAGCAAGTATTATGTTTATTTGAAAATTGTATTGTTCTTGTGACGTATATATTACGTTGGATTTGCTAAAAGAAAATTATTGAAGAAAAAGAAGAAAAGAACTTTCTGACAGACGTTTGATAAAATAAAAAAAGAGTTATTTTTATCGTGGAAATTATGTTATTTTATTGATCAACTTATTGTCTGTGCAATCAACCATTAATCCAAATGATTTAGAAACCATAACCGAAGAGAGGTTCACAGTTGTGCCTTCTCGCAGCTAAAGAAGCTAACAGTGACGATGCACTCCTTCAAATAACCTTTGAGAGCCAGTACTCTGCTTGCATAAAAGATTGTTTCTGATTGGTTAAATTAGAATCATATTTAAATGTTTGCTCCAATCAGCGGCAAGCTTACAAGTCAAGCAGATATTTCAAACATCGTTAATGGCGGCGGCTGCTGCTTGTTGCCGTAGTGACTACTACTGCTACTTCAAGAAGCCATGAGAAGATGGCAGCTATCACACCTTGATGAGTTAGTTTTCCTAGAGCAAGTGAAGCAGGGTTGGAGTTGTGCTGTATTGGTACACTCTGCTTGTTTAACCATTTGCACCAAGTTTTGCAAAATTGTGCACATTCTGCAAGATATAAAGAGATCGGCAGATTTGAAGTTTCAGGTTCATGTTAAAAGAGCGAATATCTGATTTTTGTGACCAATTATTTTGTTTTTACGACCCATCATTATTCTTCTCTTTGTCATGTTGTGCCCTCGACACTTAGTGTACATCTGCAGCTTTCTGACTGTTAACAGAAGGTCATGAGACATTTTTACAAGGCCATCTGTATTGAGATCGATGGTAGTGCCTGGATGGATTTCTGTCTCACAATATCTTCTTCCACACCAATTCGGCTGGCCAGCGACATCAGTTTGTTCAGACTCATAGAAGGAAAAGTTCTTTCATAATTGAAAATGACATTCATTTGTTTAGCATCGCACGTTTGAATTTATAGCATCAATTAGTGACTGCTGTTTGTCATAATCCTTTGAGTCAGGATTGCGTTCTATAATTATCCAACTATATCGGTAGGAAGTGACGAAAGTATGTGGTAGAATTTCTGCCTAAATTGTTTGATGTTTTCTTTGAGAATTTTTTAGATGAGGAATGATTATTTGCATTATTTGCATTATAGATTATTCAGACTACTGTTCTCATTTTGGATGTTATTCTCACAACGTTTCGGTCGATGTAACCTCCGACCTTCTTCAGGTGCATCTTGTCAAACTCGGAAACCTTTCTGTTGAATTTGGGAATTTCGAACGAAACCCTTTATTTAATCCACAGGGGTAGCTTGCTCTTGTTCCGTCAACCCTTGTATTGTATTCTTAGTATCGCCTGTACTGAGGATTGAATCTTCAACCTCCAGCAGACTGTCACTTAGGACTGATTATTACTTAACACTTATGTTCGTTATTGCTCCAGGTCCTGGTTGGAGGTAGAAGGTTCAATCCTCAGTGCAGGCGATACTAAGAATACATCAGCTGAAACGTTATGATAATAACATCAAAGATGAGAACAGTAGTCTGAATAATGTTTGTTATGTGTTCTCACAATTGAGAACTATGCTAACACATTAGATTTGATGAATGTCTGCATCTTCATTATTATAGTCTGCACTGACTGAGTTTGTTCAGTGAACACTTATTCCATTATGTTTCGTTATCTACAATTTCGTTTGTAAGCTTGTAGCAGTGGTACAACTACATCTCTCATCTTTACCGGGTGCAGGGACTGACAACAACTGAATGTTGCTTGGACCATCTTTGGCTCTGGGTTCAACTTTGAAAAGAAGACCCAAGATTGCAACATGGCTACTTCTGCCGACACACGTCGACTACTTAATGCAACATGCACACGTACTTACATACATGGATTTTGCTTGACTTCCACACCTGTGTACGGACATAATCATTTTTCATATATGAACTCTTTCTCTTTTATCACAAACAGGATATTCCTCATATATGAACTCTTTTCTCTTCCCTAATAACGAGACATTTATTTAACACCATGTGGACTTTCCAACCTTTCCTCTTCGTCCATCATCATGGACGCATTCATTCACTAACATCCTCTTCTTTCATTTCTCCTGTTATACATGTTAACGAAGACGACTAATAAAGTTGTTTTAAATATTAGAAATGGACTTCGTCTAATTTCTATAAGCTTTATATATATATATTAGAAAAATACTCATCCCAGGACGGGTAAAATGAATTTGATCCATATCATGATACATGAATTAGCAAGATTCCCTGAATTTTACTTTTTTTAGACATTTTCTATAATCAAAATCATGTAATAGATTTTTATCCAAATTGCAATAAGGATTCTAGACATAAAGTTTATTATGATAATATATTGATTTTAATCTTTGTAAGCGAACATAAAAGTGGTGCAAAACGGTTCTATTCGGGGAAATTAATTTTACCCGTCCTGAGGCAGGTATTCTTCTAGTGTATATATATATATATATATATATATATATATATATATATATGAAATAGAAATTGGGGTGGAAGCTCGAAGATAAAATCGGTAAAAACAGCGCAAAGAAAAAAAACGAAGAGGAAAAGAAAACTTTTAGAAAAGGGAAGGAAAGAAGGTAAGGGAATAACCGATGTAAGGGAGAGGGGGAGGTAAAAGACAGAAAATGTCAAAGTAATGGAGAGAGAGGGGGGAGAGGAGAGATAAAAGGATACAGACGGGGGAGTCAGAGTTAGTCAAATAAAACACCCTTATTTTTTAAGCAGTTTTACTTTTTGCTGGAATTTTTTTTTTTTTGTCAATATTAAAAAAAAATTCAGTTGCGTTCTATTCCAACAGGTTTTCCCAGCAAGTTGTACACATTTTGTGTTCAAGCGAAAAGAAAAAGACGTTAGGGCGGTGGGGTGGGGTGTGGTTTGTGTGTGGGGGTGATGTGTGTGTGGGGGGGGACGCGATCGACGATAAGTTAACAAAACTAAACTCGATTTTGTGTGTGTGTGTGGGGGGGGGGGGGGGGACGTTGTAATAAAACTACGTTCAGTCCGCGTGGGTTGGCGCGGAAGGGGTTAGCGTTGTCGCTGCTGCAGACTGCAGACACTTCTTGTAAAATAGGGAGACAGTAGTTGACACGCTTCCCAAACGCACCAGCCCACTACCTCCCCATGCTACCAAGTATCTTTTTCCTCTCACAGCTGGTGACGGCCTCGTTTTATATCTTCCTGACACACTTCCACTCCGGTGTAAAAAAAAAAAAATAATAATCTAGTGGCTTGGTACGACTATAACAGAAAGTTGGTTCAATTTGCGTGGAATCCATCAACCGTTATTCGATAATAAAAATTGAATTACTTCATTTTGTAAAAAAAAAGTTTTGTAAACGTTACTATTACCGACATAAATTATTTAAAAGGAAATGCCACCAGGGGGTTTTACCCCGCCTAATAAACCGGTATTGTCCGGGCCTTTGGTCTGGATTTACGCCGGTCTATTGGGGGTTGCCGGTCCTGTGCAGCTCTAGGAGGTGCACCCTCCCAGGCTTTGCCTCCCCTCTTTGGGGAGGAGTAAGTTTATTGCTTACTGTCTGAGGCGCCCCTACCGGGGAATGCCGACGGGGCTACCCAGGCAATTTTGAAATGGCCAGAGTGCTCACCTCTCAAGCGCTGGCTTATCTAATCTCACTTTCCCGACCTTGTGTCACATCTTACCTTGTGGGAGGTAGATAAATAAAAGGAAATGCAGTTGGGAAATAAGTGAAAAACTATTAATTTTGGTTTACCTCCTCATTTGTGACCTATTTGCGTTAAAAAGTAATATTCAATAGAAGTTATAAGCATTTTAAGTTCCGTAATTATTGGTTGTGAGTAAAGTAACAAGGCATCTTGTTTATTGGTAGAGAGTAAGCTACCGGACTCTTATTACTTTACTCACAATTAATAATTACGGAACTTCGAAATGCTTCTATCATTACAACTTTTTAACGCAAATATGTCACAAATGAGTAGGAAAAGCCAAGTAAATTGTTATTTAAAATATTATCGCCAATAGTAACCTTTACCAGTAGAAACTAAAATAAATAAATACATAAGTAAATAAATAACTCTTATATGTAAAAATAAATAAATAAATAAATAAATAAAAAGTTGAAAACTCCTTTACATTTACATAAACACTGACATTTCTTTGTTCTCGCGGAGAGCAATCCCTGTGAGATGATTGGATCACACAATAACCAATCAGACGCCTGGGCGTACTAATTTCGACTTGACCGTTGAAGGATTACAACCAGACCCTTTGAGATTTACACAGTAGTCATAGAGAGCTTCCAGACACCAACGAAGAAAGGCGTCTTCTCCTCTGTCAACTGGACAGCCGCGCGAGGATATATTTACTTGAATATATATCGCTCTAACAAAATACTTTTGGTAGCTGAACTTTATTACTTTAATTTCTTTCTTCACTATCTAAACTTCTGGCAACCTACACCCAACGGTGTAGGTCACTTAAATACATATTGTTGTTGTTGTTCGTAAAAGGGCTTTGTTTTCCTTTCATTTTACGATCTTTCTGTTACAAAATATTATAGGAGTTGGTCTTACAGTTTATGCTAAGAGTAGCTCTTATAATCTATTATATAAATGGTGAGTTGTATTTATGTATGTATGTATGTATTTATGTATGTATGTATGTATGTATGTATGTATGTATGTATGTATGTATGTATGCAAAAGACTCCCGAGATACCAGACAGACCCGTAAAGTTGACATTTTCTGAATCGACTAGCTTCCGGTTGCATAATATCTGAGAATTAGAAAAAAATATTTATCCTATTTTCTTTAATAGAGGTAGCTTTTTCTCTCCATTTTCCAACGTTTTTATGTACTAATTTTTAAAAAACTGTAAGTCCTTCCCTAAAACTCAACCGGAAATGACATCAGAGGAAAGATGCGGCACGTTTTCTTTCTCCTTTCCCTCCTACTCTCACGTTTTCTTCCTTCCTTTCTTATTTCCCTCTTATTCCTACGTTTTCTTTCTTTCTTTCTTCAATCCATCCTACTCCTACGTTTCCTTCCTTTCTTTCTTCTTTCACTCCCATCTTTTCTTCCTTCTTTCCCTTTTACTCCCACCTTTTATTCTTTTCTTTCTTCTTTCCCTCCTACTCCGACGTTTTCAAAATTAATAGACGCTAATTCTGGGGAAATCAAAAACAAAGCAGGAAATGAGTCAGCATTTTAAAAATTTTATATTTTAATAGACACTGTCCGCTACTAACTGCTAATATTCGCCACTGTCCGCCCTGTAAAAAAATTGCCAACTAATAATCCATTTAAAAAAAATTTACATTTCAATAGACACTACTGCCCGCCACTCCCTGACACTACCCGCCACTGTCTGCCACTTCTCGCCACTGTCCGCCACTGCACGCCACTGTACGCCATGTAAAGAAATCAACTCTTTTGTACAATAGGGGCGCCGCTGTAAACTGTCAACACTTTTGTACAATAGGGGCACTGTCCTAAACTGTCGACTCTTGTACAATAGGGGCGCCGCTGTAAACTGTCAACACTTTTGTACAATAGGGGCACTGTCCTAAACTGTCGACTCTTGTACAATAGGGGCGCAGCTGTAAACTGTTGACTTTGATACAATAGGGTCACCGACATAAACTGTCGACTCTTTTGTACAATATGGGCACCGCCGTAAACTGTCAACACTTTTGTACAATAGGGGCGCCGCCATAAACTGTCGACTCTTTTGAAAAATAGAGACGAGGCCCTAAACTTTAGACTCTTTTGTACAACAGAGGCAAGGTCCTAAACTTTTGTTGTCGTAATATCATGCTCCCAGGTATTAACTCCTACTTTTTCATAAAAAATAACTCGATTTAATTCGGTCTATTAATTCTGTGTAGTATATTTTCATTCGTCATGCTACTTTCCTCCCAGGCATTACCTACACTTTGGGGGAGAAGGGCATTATAATATAAGTTCGTTTCTCACGATACCATTCTCCCAGGATTGCCTTCTCTTTTTTTATCGAGGAGTAGTGTACTAAATATATTGTTGTCATCATATCATGCTCCCAGGCATTAACTCCTACTTTCTAGGGTGAGGAGAGTGTTCGTTCGCTTATTACATTTGATTTTCGCACACATTTTGGATGAAATTTATTAATTAGTCTTCAATTGTATTTTTATCTCGACATAAAATTCAAATTTATTTTTTAAAGACTTGAAAATCAAACTTTAATGCAATGCCTCAGTCGCTGGCGGCCGTGTAGTAATTTCCTATGACTCGATTTAATCGGGTCTGTTATTCTGTGTAGTATATTTTAATTCGTCATGATACATTCCTCCATGGCAGAAGTGACTGACGCAACAGCTTAGCAAAAATATACGACCATAGGTAGAATATGTTGCTAGGTTTATTATACAAAGAAGAGTTGTCTGTGTGTGTATGTGCTTATGTTTATATGTCTGCAAAAGGCTGACAGATACTCAACAAAAATATCGACAAATTGGAAAAAAACGTTGATTCCTTTGTGCTGAACCGATATGGAACTTCTCGGGTGGGAGTACAAAATTTCTTCGTTTTCCAGTCATATGTACGTTGTGCGCATGTGCGATTTGCCAAAAAAAAAACACAACGTTAAAGTGACTTATTTTCCTATAGATTTTGTTCTCTGTGTCGGTAGCATAACGATTACGAATAAAGAACGACAACCAGGGGGTCGAGCGTTAGAATCCAACTGACCCATAAGAATTTCTTTTTTAACGGTAACTTACATATACATCAAAGGGAGGGGATGAGTGCGAAGACAGAGATAGTACTTTTAATAGAAATATGTCGCACTTTTGCTCCGGGCAACAGGAGAGGAGGGGTGGGGGAGAGAAAGGCGGGGGAGATGAGGCAACCGAGGAAGAGACAGATTTTGCTCCAGGCAACGAGGAAAGGTGCGGAGGTGAAGAGGCGACCGGGAAAGAGACAGCTTTCGCCCAAGGCAACGGGAAGAGGGGGCAACGGGGAGAGGGTGGTGGTGAAATGAGGTGACCAGGGAAGAGAGAGCCCCAGGCAACGCCGGGTACCCCTGCTAGTCTATTATATAAATGGAAGTTGTATGTGTATGTATGTCCAGCTAAAACTCTAGAACTACTGTACAAACACACACAAAGTTGGTATATTCTTGATCAGCATTGTCCAGGTGAATAATATCTAAAATTAAAAAAAAATTTATTCTTTGACCTTAGGCACATATTTTGTCAGGGGGTGTCGATTTTCCAGGTATTTTCATGTAATAAAGTGACGTAACTCTGATTTTTTAAGCAAGGGGTTACTTCTCTTATTATTCAAGGAGTCGAAATAAAGGAGAGTTGTCTGTGTGTACGTTCAGGGAGAGGAATTGGCTGGATGGAGGAGAAAGAGGGGGAAACGAGAAAAAGATAGAGAGACAGATAAAGAGATAGAAGTTTTAATAGAATAGTTACACTTTTGCCCCGGGCAACACCTGGTAGCCATGCTAGTACTAAATATAGAATTTCTTTATCAGTTTTAGCGTAATTAAGTATTGAAACTTGTGTGAATCGTTTTGTTGAGCTACGGTATAAAGAATGGATTCCGTGGATGGCACGTGTCTGGCGAGGCCACAATTAGCATAAAATTTGAATAAAGGGAAAATCAAAACAGTATTATAAACCGAACAATAATAATAATAATAATAATAATAATAATAATAATAATAATAATAACAATAATAATAATAACAATAACAATAATAATAATAATAATAATAATAATAATAATAATAATAATATTATTATTAATAATAATAATAAGACTTACTCTGAGAACATAAGCGGTGATTTATAATGAAAGTATTTGTTAAACTCGTAGAATTGAGTCGCTTTTGTTTTGTTAATGCGATAATGGATTGTTGATTCAAAGTTTGTGATTAAAACTGCAGAGGGAAAGGCAATATCAAAAGAAAGAATGGTGAATTGTATGAGGAAAGGGTTGCTGCATAGATATCCATCCTCTGCGTATGAAGAAAAAACGGTTACTGGAGTTTGGTTATAAGGACAAACTTTGACAATTTTAATCAATTTTATTCGTACAGTTTCATCAAAACACCAGACATGGTCGGAAAAGAGTTATGTAGACAAGAATATGTTGAGTCATTAGATCTGCATGTACTATAAAAATGAGTTTGGGTCTTTCATCTCGCATAGCCAAAGTTGTGGCTAAGGGTGAGACAAGAATATGTTGAGTCATTAGATCTGCATGTACTATAAAAATGAGTTTGGGTCTTTCATCTCGCATAGCCAAAGTTGTGGCTAAGGGTGAGACAGGAATATGTTGAGTCATTAGATCTGCATGTACTATAAAAATGAGTTTGGGTCTTTCATCTCGCATAGCCAAAGTTGTGGCTAAGGGTGAGACAAGAATATGTTGAGTCATTAGATCTGCATGTACTATAAAAATGAGTTTGGGTCTTTCATCTCGCATAGCCAAAGTTGTGGCTAAGGGTGAGACAAGAATATGTTGAGTCATTAGATCTGCATGTACTATAAAAATGAGTTTGGGTCTTTCATCTCGCATAGCCAAAGTTGTGGCTAAGGGTGAGACAGGAATATGTTGAGTCATTAGATCTGCATGTACTATAAAAATGAGTTTGGGTCTTTCATCTTGCATAGCCAAAGTTGTGGCTAAGGGTGAGACAGGAATATGACGCCTTGTCACTTTGACATTTAAACACTGACCGTTGAAAAAGAGTGGGAAACGGTTTGGGCGGAAGTGCCTCCCATGCAAAAGTGTCCTGACCAGACAATGTATCAATCACTCCACGAGTGAGAACATGCTAGCGCAAAAAATGCTACAGATATATACATTTTATTGACAACTTGTTAGGACAACCAAAAGTAAAAGAGTTAGTAGTGAATGAGAATTCAGAATATCTTAGAACGTTCTAAGTGCAGAGAAGTACAATTTAGTCTGCGTGAAAAGTTGATTAGACATGTTTTTTTCGGCTGTCGCCATGTGAGTTTGCGTGCGTGTGACAGTGTGTAAGTTATTTCTTGAATGTTTTTAGTTGTGTGTGCTATGGGCCTTTGGCCCAGTGGCCAAGGCTATTTTTTTAGGGACGTTCTCACATGCATCGAGTCTGAAAGTAAGTGGGCGCGCACGTGCACACACGAGAGAGAGAGAGAGAGAGAAAGAGAGAGAGAGAGAGAGAGAGAGAGAGAAAGAAAGAAAGAAAGAGAGAGAGATGTGTTGGGTTTTTATATTACGCACGAAATTGTAACATACAGAGGTGAATATTTCAGCACATCTGATTGGCTGAAAAAACTGCTGATTGAGGTATTGTTCAATCGAGAGTCGAAACTTTTAAACAACAGCTGCTTCCATATCATTCTCTTATCTGGATCGATTTTTATGTGAAAAACTTGCAACATGATCTATGCTGGTGGCGGGATGTGAATTAAGTTCGATCTTGCGTGTATGAAGTGCATGGGGCAAGTTTCGTAAGCTTCTTCCCATCTTAACCTGTCGTTCATTCTCACTTGTTTACCACAACTGTGTCCGTAGTGTCATATTACATGTGAGTGAATGCTAATCTCCCACTAGCTCGGTCTTTCTGAGGATACAGAGGAATGACATGGTTATGGCTCAGTGGATTTGTGGTGAGCACTTTCACGACAGAGTTAGTTCTCACTCCCTGCTATTAAGGCTGAAGGTGCTCGGACTGGAGGCAGCTGAACGAAGCTCTGTTTGGATAAACAGATGTACACACATCTCAACTGCGGGTAAGCGAGGAAAAGGCAGGCTGAGAAAGACTTGGAATGACTCGGTCAAAGATGAGCTCAAGCAATTGCACATCGAAACCAACATAAATGGTAGAGTTTCATGGAGAAAGTCACTTTGTGTCGTCATGACCCACGTGACTTTCTTTTACTGATGGATCACCACTTATCAAGGCCCGGGGGCTTCGTGAGGATAAGGGGCAAAACGATTGTTGGGTGGACGATGATCGCCACCACGAAAGGATTGGAAACAATGGGTGGAATGGGCAGAGGATAACTTAAGAGGAATTGATTATCCAAGAAGACAGCTCAACAAAGTATTTGTTTACATTAGACTTGAAGACGACCATGCTGTAATCAGTTGGAAAGCTGATTCGTGGTATCTTTTTCCACAGATGGGATGTACTAGGAAATAAACTTTTTTCATGGAAGTTCTGTTTGGTTTTTGGTAGAGAGAGAGAGAAAGAGAAAGAGAGAGAGAAAGTTCTTTGTTGGGGTTGTAGCTAGATGAGTTCTTGCAAGGATCAGTTGAGCACCTACCATAAACATATGGATACAGTAAAGAGAGGCTAGCAGCATCTCTTCTATGTGAAAAGACAGGTGTTAGAGATGAAGAGACACGTTAAACGAAGATTCCACTCATGATAGCATTTAACATAGTCAATTTGTTTGCACCTTATTCAACAAAAGACAGAGATGAAAGCAACGGTCGACACGTCCGACATGACACTCAACTAAATCCCAGTGGGCCAATGTTGCTAATAGTCAACTCACTAACCTGATCATTTAATTAACCTCTGTACAGTAGTTCCAATACTACCATGAGCCACTGAACATCTGCCTCTACTTTCGATACTGATATCTGCTTATGCGCTTATTTTTGTACAGCATTCTTTATTTTCATTTCGTTACACTTTTCTGCTTTACAGCATATCGACCCCTTTGTTTGCCAAAACGTAATAACCATTGTAGACAATTACTTGTGTTACATTACCTCCCCTCTAAGGGGAGATCTAATGCCTCCCAAGTCACAATCAAAGAAAATACATGGGTTGTTATCAATGCAATCACAAATCATAAAGCACAATTAAATCCTACCTTGTGTTATCCACTCTTCCCACTTCCGGGACACCTGAAATTAATGTTTATCAAACAAAACGTGAAAAAGCGAAGAAATTATCAAATTTGAAGAAGGGACCCTTTATTGAGCTGTTGGCCTTGCCTTCTTTTCTGCCAGCAGCAGAGGGGGGGGGGCATTCGAGATTTCCAATCGACTGTCTATTCCTCGTTCACTTTCAACCCCCTCTTTTAGCCATGTGATGTCACATCATTGATTAGCATAGTTTGATCATGTGACATGGAAAGGATTTGAAGTTGACTAATCAGTTGCTGCTTATGAAATAAATGACGAAACAACATTTAATTGAGGGAAATGAATTAAAGTATACTGTTTTTTTTTATTTCACTTGAGTTAGATCTTAGAAATCAAGGGGCCCCTGTCTGAGGCTTACACTTGATTTCTATACAAGATACATAGATATCCGTGCATTCAATTAAAGTTCTCCTTTACTTCTCAAATGCTGAGTTAGTAAATTTTGACCACTTAACTGTTATAGTTTATCTTTATTGTGTCTTGTCGAATTCCAGGACTAGAATTCATCTGGTCTGGTGGAGTATCCCACTAAGTGCTGTTACTAGAGGTAACATCACTAGGAGAAGCTGTACCATTCTTAGTATGAGCCAGTGCATAGCCGGGGGGATCTTATTTGAGCTTCGAATACTATGTTATTTTGAATATTTAGTTAGGGTTTACTTGTAGGGGGAAGTATCCTCATATCAGGTTGTCCTGACAAACCCTTTGTACAGAGTGACCGAAGACACTCGAGAATGGTGTCTAGTAGGTATTCAAACTCGCTTCATGCATGACTATGTACGAACTCAAGCCAGCTACCCGTCCAGAGGAAAAGATCAACAGAAAATATCTTCTGTTTTGGCCCATGAGAAAGAGAAGTGAACAACAACTTAGCCGCTGTTATTGATGGAGGGATTTTGAGATGTTTGCCTGGCCCCTGCCCACACAGACATTTTCATTTGAATTGTAATTTTTGTCATTTTTGAAAAAGATCATGTGCTTATGCGCCTAACCTTCATACTAAATCGTTTCAAAGAAGAAAACGATATTTTAGAATTGTTTTGTAAAAAAAAGGGGGGAAAAGACATCAGTTTTTTTTGGGTTTTTTTTCAAACAAAAAACAAAAAATAAATATATAAATAAAAATAAACAAAGAAATGAACCCCAGAAAAAAAAACACAGGAATAATGGTCTTGTATGACTTTACGGTTCTGAAAAAATAAAACATTTAACCATTCCAAACTGAGAAGGAATTCAGGGCTCAAATTAAGATCAATGGAAACCATGTGTTGAAACGAAGATCCAAAAAGAAGAAGAAGAGAGGCAACATTATATTTTTAATGGCAAATGGCAGACAACATTTCTAAACACCCAGAAATGATTTTTTTCTTAATTTCTTTTTTTAACCAAGCAACAGCAAAAAATATTGCAATTGTAACGAACAATTATTTATGCAGTAATTTTACTTATGTCAACATACATATGCTTTTTTTCTTTTGATTTTAAAAAAATTTTCTTATCTTTTTGTTTTTGCTCGGGATTGGGGCATCCTACCAGATGCCAGACATTCACCGGCTATTTCAGACACTCTAGCCGAGAGATCTTTTTAAGATTCTAACCGTCCTTTTAAGTGCAATTGTTTGTATCTCTCTTGCACTTGGTTCACCGGGTATATTCACCAGGTCTAGAAAACAAGCGATTGAAGGTGGGCAATTGGTGTATTTTTTTTCTCTTCAGGGAGGGTAGATTGTTTGATCGTTTCAGCCAGGATTTCGTTGGATGTTTTGCTCACTTTTCAAACTTTGAGTAGTGGTAGCAAAACAATAGCACCTTCTTTTGTGCAACAGTCCATGGTTGAGCTTTTAAGCCTCTTATGTTGCTGCATATGATGGAGATAGGGGGTCAGGACCTTTTTTTCTCAAGGCCTGATGTCTGACCCTGGTTAGCCTCTGTCATGGCTGAAGCGCCACTTGCAGAGACAAGAAGGTGATGGAAGATCATTGTTCAACCGTGCGGGAGATCGCCCACGAGGTCGGAGTGAATAAAGATTCCGCACATGCAATTTGGCGTAATGATTTGAACATGCACAGAGTGGCTTCAAAATTTGTGCCCAAGTTGTTGTCGCAGGAACAAAAGGACCTCCATTTTCAAGTTGCACAGGACCTTCTGGAAACCGCTAACACTGATCCTGGGTTTCTGAACACCGTGATAACTGGAGATGAGTCATTGGTGTACGGGTACGACCCAGCAACAAAAAGACAGTCATCGCAATGGAAGCATTCCAAGTCTCCAAGGCCAAAAAAAGTGCAACAGGTGCAAAGCAAAATCAAGGTGATGCTGCTTGTCTTCTTTGATATCCGTGGAATTGTGCATCACGAATACGCACCGGAAGGACAAACAGTGACAAAAGAGTACTATCAAGATGTTCTCTGACGTCTCCATGACGCAGTTCGGTGCAAAACACCAGACATGTGAACGGCAAAAAACTGGCAACTGCATCATGACAACGTCCCCCCCCCCACATTTATCCCACTTGATCCAACATTTCTTGGCCAAACATGGAATTCCAGTCATTCGCCAACCTCCCTACTCTCCAGACATGGCTCCTTGCGACTTCTGGTTGTTTAAAAAATTGAAGACGCTACTGAAAGGTTCCTATTTTGAGACTAGAGAAGAGATAATGTGGAATGCGATGGCAGAGATGAACACCATTCCAAAAGAAGACTTCCAGAGGTGTTTCCGGCAGTGAATGGATCGGTGGGATAAGTGTGTACAAGCACAAGGGGCCTACTTTGAAATATTTTTTCTGGCCTAAGGTCAGATACTTTTTAAACAGGCCTCGTATATATATATATATATATATATATATATATATATATATATATATATATATATATAATGTAATCCAACAAAAGATATAAGAGTCAACTAATATCTTATAATTAGTGAAACATCCGGATAAAAACTGAAGCTCAATATATATATATATATATATATATATATATATATATATATATATATATATATATATATATATATATACAAAGTTTTTTGTTTATTATTGTTTTTACTAGCGATAGAACACCGGTGTGTTTATGTTTATTATTTTTCGATCCCTACCCGGGTAGTCATGCTGATCACGATGTGGATTGATAATTTGCATAATTTGGACTACTGTATTCATCTTGAGTGCTATTCTCACAACGTTTCGGTCGATGTAACCTCCGACCTTCTTCAGGTGTATCTTGTCGAACTCAGTTCTGTTTGAAATTCCGTGCAAATTCTCGAGTTCGACAAGATAAACCTGAAGAAGGTTGGAGGTTACATCGGCCGAAACATTGTGAGAATAACACTGAAGATGAATACAGTAGTCCGAATAATTCAAATTATACATAATTTATTTCTGTTTTCTTTTTCCCTCGTGCAATTCTACAGGTCAGCAGGTGTGTATATGTACTCAGCAGGAAATATAATAAGTTGAGAAGATGAGGTTTCACTCTATCCCCATTTCAGAGACAATCTTGGACAATAGGAAAGGATTAAACTGTCAGGACACCAGATTAAATCCCGGTGGGTCAGTGAGTCTGTGGGTCAGTGTCATGAGTTGCCTAGGCTGATTATTTGCTCGACTGTCTACAGTATTTTTTTTTAATGGAAATCGCTCCAGACAAGGCATAAAGCAACTTGATGTAAGGAGCTAACAAGAACGAAACATGATTATTGCAAAGACAGGAAATGCCTATTGGACTTAGTCTTGAAAAGACCAAGGCAATGGTAGGAGGAAAACAGTCAGCAGGAAGAGTGCCACAAGCCTACAATTCTTGGAAAAAAGCTACTGGAATAGGAAGTTGTATTACAATGGTTATCAAAACAGCAAATTGATGGAGCCCACTAGACCAACGAGTCAAACGAGCTTGAAAAAAGGAAGCAAGGAATTGTTCAGACAATTCTGAAGAACACTTGCCATAATAGTATTTATAGAAAAGACTGAGACTAGCAACATCACGTCCGTGAGAGAGAGGGTGCAGAGAAGAAGAAAGGGTGAGGCCAATCAAATTACAGATACGTTTCTGAACATTATCAAGAACCCTCAAATAGGATAGGGATTCACCAGCCAAAATATGACACAGTACTCCATACATGGTCCATACAGTTTCATTTGTTCTATCGTATGCCACATAGCTGGAGTGTTGTTCAATCCTCATGGTGCGTCCACTGCGTCAGCAGAATCATCTGGTCGAATTTCTGTAGTCGTAGTGGTGATGTGGCAGCCGATATTTCCATCTCTCTCTCGTCTGGAAGCTGCCATTATGTACAACATAAAAGAAAAAGAAAACTCCAACGACAGTTTTACTCCAAAAATGGCTTATGTCCCGTGATGATGTTTTATTCCTTTATTCTCTCGCAGCACTGTAAGGTTGCATGTAAACTTCTAATCGCCCTCCCACCGTGGGGTGGGGGAACAAACAAATATGGAGCTTAGAAAAATGTGCAACTGAACACAATCAGCTTATCTGCCAAACAGAAAGACATTCCCCCTTCCTTCCTACGTGTCATTTCAGACTTTCTCCCATGATGCAACTTCCTGAACACGTAACTCTAGTTCTACTCTGGGAGGTGACGGTGGTTAAATGGATAACGACACGGACTGAAGACCTGGGTGTTCCAAGTTCGAATCCAGTCGGTTCCACAGTACCACTTTCACTTAAGGATGTTGGCAACCTTCTCGTGGTCCTTCCTGTAAGTACCCGACGTTTTTCCAGAAAGATTTCTAACTAGAAAAACATCGGGGAAACTAATGCCAACACCAGAATCATCTGATTCACACGAAAGAAGAAGAAGTAGTTCTACTCTTAACTTCTAATGGAATTTTCCATTCTTTCTATTTTCCATTTAAACTTAGGTGGAAAATTTCCAATCTAACCCTATTTTTACCCGCATCTAAATATTATTACACAATTACTGTGAAACCTACTGAACTTTACATTCATTAAAAGTGTCTGATTCAATTGTTTGTTATTAGTTTAAAAAATCAGATCTATTAACGAATTTAATTTTTTTTTGCTAATAGTGTTATATATTTTTGAAACAAGATTAAGAAAAAAATAGCATATCATCATCCTCATCATCATCATCAGCAGCAGCAACAACAGCATCATCAGCAGCATATTCGATTTAACGTCTGTTTTACATGTTGGCATGCATGGACGGCTTTAAGAAATTGACTTTCAAACTAACCTATCTATGCCCAAGTCTTTATTAATCCCTCTTTCCCTCAAGTCCATTTTTATCACTTCCTCCCATGTTTTCATTGGCCTTCCCCTGTGAACTAAACCTGCTACCTCAACTGTTCTATATCTACTAACCCAAGAGCTCACATCCATTCTTTCAACATGGTTATACCATCAAAGTCTACTCTTCTGCACACATCTTCTGATACTGTCCCGCTATAATCTTCCTTTGAGGTCATCAGAACTAAGCCTGTCTTTAAGACTCACATGACACATTCATCGTATAATTTCTCGCCATACAACACATGTCTTCAATCCTCACTGGCCAGGTTTCACTTCCATACCTCATCACACTGCATACACATGCTTGAGAGACTCTTCCCTTACTCGACAGTAGTAATGCTCTGCTAGTTAGTAATGTCAGAAGTGCCCTAAACTTACTCCATACACTCATAATTATTGAAATCGCACTATCACCTGCTCCATCCTGTGCTCAAATCGTATCACCAGATAACAAAACTTCAATAGCTTCACCATCCAGATATACTTTCTTCACATCTGAGTTCTCATCCATCTCCATTGTCTTACACTTCTTTCACACAAATTGGTTATCCTCTCTCAACCTTCATAGAGCATTTGAAAATGGAATTTTATTAATTCAGAAATAATCTACTTTAAATAGGGATTCTGTACGTCCATCATAATTTTTTACATATTCCTTTAAGAAAAACATATTACGCTCAGTAGCATGTCAAAACTCCTTATTATAGCTTTAAAACATTGCAGTCAATGAATGTTCTTTTAAGAAAGAAATATTACACTTGGCAATATTTCAGAACACATTATTTCTTTAAAACATTACATTCAATTTTCTTTTAAGAAAAAAATTCCGCTTGCCAGTATTTCGGAACACCTTATTATTGCTTTAAAACATTACATTCAATTTTCTTTTAAGAAAAAAATTCCGCTTGCCAGTATTTCGGAACACCTTATTATTGCTTTAAAACATTACATTCAATTTTCTTTTAAGAAAAAAATTCCGCTTGCCACTATTTCGGAACACCTTATTATTGCTTTAAAACATTACATTCAATTTTCTTTTAAGAAAAAAATTCCGCTTGCCACTATTTCGGAACACCTTATTATTGCTTTAAAACATTACATTCAATTTTCTTTTAAGAAAAAAATTCCGCTTGCCAGTATTTCGGAACACCTTATTATTGCTTTAAAACATTACATTCAATTTTCTTTTAAGAAAAAAATTCCGCTTGCCACTATTTCGGAACACCTTATTATTGCTTTAAAACATTACATTCAATTTTCTTTTAAGAAAAAAATTCCGCTTGGCAATATTTCGGAACACCTTATTATTGCTTTAAAACATTACATTCAATTTTCTTTTAAGAAAAAAATTCCGCTTGCCACTATTTCGGAACACCTTATTATTGCTTTAAAACATTACATTCAATTTTCTTTTAAGAAAAAATAGCGCTTTTTTCTGCCTACCATATTTCTCAACCCTATTTCATTACTGTTATGGTGACTTACCTATGTACAACATGGACTCTTCCTTTTTGCTCAATAAATGCCAACAGCAATTAACTCTCGCCGGAATCCAGTAAGATAGTCTAACTCTACTTACCAGGCGCATATTTCTTCCCCATGTACTCTATTTTCTTAATACACTTGTTTCTACTTTATATCGTGTTCGTGTCTTCATTTCGTTCCTTTTAACAGGGCCATAACAATAACTCTATCAAACTGAATCCAGTGGTGAGGACCCAAGTTGGGAGCTTTGAATAATGGATTCACTTTTTAGTTACCACTATTCCCAGATCCACTCTTAAAAGATTTGTTTATATTTTTTTTTTGGGGGGGGGGGTGCTTATGTTTAAGTATAAAGTTGTTATTATATTGTGGTTTCTTAGTTAAGGGAGGGTGGTATCTTTATCAGTGAAAAATGCTGGCCTAAGTGGTATCAAATCACGTGGATGTGCTATTATAGGCTTGCTATCTCCATAATATATGTGGTGGTACCTGTATGAAATCATGTGGGGTCCTTGTATTTTAATTAATTCTGTTAACTTTTATTCAATTACGTTTATGTGTCTATCAGTGGGCCTGTGTGTATCGGTTAGATTTAAATCTTGGTAATATATATCTTTTTGTTTTGTTTAAGGGTATTCGATAAATATATTTCTAGGTATTTAACTAGTAAGATTTTTAAATATATTTAAAACCTAAAAATATTAAGATATAATAAGGTACATATTAATTTATGTTGTTTGTGATTAGTGGGATTATGGGGATGCGAATGTAGGTTATATTTGGATTGGTAGGAAAGATGTGGACATGATATGTATAATATATCTGGGGAAAGGAGGGGGTGTTATCTTGCATATAAAAAAATAATTTTGATGACAAGTGAGGTATCATCAGAAATATCCTTTGGTGGGTGGATAGGCCTTGTATTTTTCATATGATGGGGTGTTTTTTAGACTTATATACGGATATGGGTGGCTTTCAGTGAGTTGTGTGTTTTCAATACTAGTCCATCTGGCTAGTAGAAATTTTCTTCTATGGGGCTATAGTTTGAAGACCTCAGTTTTGATGTTCATACAGTTTATGGAAGGGTTATTAATCGCCTGTAGGATCCTGAATTTGTCTGTGGTGCATAGTAGGCAATTCCTGGAGGTAGGGCTATAAGTTTTTTGTTTATCGATGATCCTTCATTTAATTCTATAGGGTGTACTGGACTCTTAGAGCTTTCATATTGTGATTGCTAAGGAGATAATGCTATTTTTTCTCGGATATTTGAAAGTTTTAGTGTGGACATAGAGCTTCTTTTAGAAAGTTCCTTGAGTCATTCCGATGTAAATTTCTTCTTTCTTAGAGTTTATGCTTGATATGACTTTGGCTTCTTACACTATGGATTAGATGATTCACCTCTTCTGCATGAGCAGTGGGGGTTTGGGGGAGTGATTGGAGTTGTGGGTGTTGAGGCTAGTAAGGATCCTGCGGAGGGTAGCAAGAATAACTTGTTTTGACCCTATTTCTATTGAAATGTTTGTGAAGCTTATTAGATGGTGGAAAGTGTTTACCTATTAATTGGAGGAATTGTTTACATACGTTATATTTAACACTGAGGGAATAGGGTGGAGTGAACCAGATAATATTTCTTTTCCTGTTGTGTCTGTGTTGTCCGGTAGGTTGGGTGGGTTGTAAATGATTGTTTCTCTATAGCTGTGTTTACGGAGGGCTTGTTGGAAAATCTTGGGGCTGGATGGTAAGGTGGGAAATCCTCCTGCTTATATTGGTATAAAGTTTTTTAAAAACTGAGGGGTAGGGGGTGACAGGATTTGGTGTTGACATACCTGAGCTGCTAAGTGGGTTTATGGTATGGTCTAGTGGAGTTATTAATTAGGTGCAAGAATGCTGTCAATTGTTTTCTAAATCTGTCGAGTTCTTGACTGTTGTAGTTGTGGAAGAGATATAGTCCATCGTCCCGGTAAAGGCCGAACTCTTGGTTAGGGAACTTGGTTTGGAGGGAGTATAAGATGAAAAGTCTGATCAGATCGTACACATCTGCACTATCATAGGTCCCCATCGGCACATTAAAGAGGGCTTCAGGGTTGGATTTTTTAACCCATGTTCAAAGAAGATAAGAGAGTTCCTTGCATGGAGGATGGTTTCTATTTCTAGATCTTTGATTTCTATGAAGGTTATGGCAAAATTTAAGGATTGGTTAAGTATTTCTCTGCTGATAGAAGTCTGTGATGTTGAATTGTGTGAATCGGCATTGTTCTTTATTAGGAATGGCTCTGAACCAGTCAATGGTCTACAGAGAATTGATCCAAAGTCGTAGATCTGCGTGGTTCTTAATGCATTTATTTATTTTTTTAATTATATGCTTACTAGCTAAACCGATTTCGCTTTTGGCTGGATTTATGAGTCTGCATGTGGGTCTTCTTCTAAAATGGAGTTTGTGGTCTTTCAAGGTAAGGAAGGTCTCACTCGGCAAAATAAAAGGTTTGGCACAAGGTCATTATTAATGTGGGTGCCCCAGTGCTTAGCAGGCTCAGAGTCAGTACCAAAAATAACTACAATCCTTTGGCATTTCCACATTAGTGCATATTGGTATTCACTCTCATCCCTATGAGGTCGTTTTATATTTTTGGGTATTTCAAAGCCTTAATGGGATTAAGGGCCAGTTTGAAAAAATTACCACACTTCCTTCGACATGTGGGTCTTCTTCTAAAATGGGGTTTGTGGTCTTTCAAGGTAAGGAAGGTCTCTGTAGTACAATTTTAAGTCTAGCTGCTAAGTTCATTGATTCTTCATTGATAGCGTTGTATGTATGATCTGATGCTAATTGGTGATGTTGTTTATTGCTAGTTGTTTATATTTGTCTTTTTTAACTTTATAAATATTTCTGGTCTTATCTGCGAATATCAATTATCATTAGATTTAAATTTTTTTTAAGTCAGAGGATAGGTTTCTCTGAAAGGTATTATTGTGTCGTGTGAAACGGATCTTGGGGATTATATCCAGCAAATCTCTTTCAAAGTCACCATTTCGGCGACTTTTGGGGGTTATTTACTGGACTAAGGGCCCTAGAAGTTTGTGGTGTTTCATGAATCATACGGCGTCTTCCAACTTATTAATAAGAGTTTTTAGGTCGAAAGTGTTGTTGAGTGTCGGAATGTCTTTGCTAGAATATTTGAGTTCTTGTTTATACATTCTTTCGGTGGGTTTTCTTAAGTAGAGTTAAAGATTTATTTTTTAGAGTGATCAACCGTGTCACCGACTTATAACAGAATATACTCAGTATAAACAATAATTTTTATATTGTTTATACTGAGTATATTCTGTCAACGGGGTATGTTGAAAAGAAATCAATAAAGGGCTCGATCGTAAGAAACGAAATTAGAACTTTATTTATATCAGTTCCAAAAATTCAAACACAACGAATATTTGGCATACGATCGTTTCTAAAACAATTTGGAAAATTTTATTTTGTATTATACTTTAGATGATTCCGAAAGCTATCTTCATCAGTGCCCCTTATAACATCACATATAGAAGTTAAGCAAGAAAAACATAAAATTTTAGTATTATTTTTAAATTTATATATATATATATTTTAGAGGTAAAAGATGAGAATAAAACATTGTAAAGATACAACATTTATTAAAAACATCAAAAGTTCAGAGCAAGGAGCCTCATATCCTTAATCCATGGATTTTCAAAGAAAACATTTCTTCTCATCAGACGATGGGGAAGCCGACAATGCGATTATAAATATTATCGGCAACAATTAACTTTGAAAATGTTATATACGCTCACACCTCAACATAAGACTATTCACCTCTGGCCCTCATTTTGTTCTTTACTTCTACTTTGTTTTACTTTATATAAAATTTTCAAAGTTAATTGTTGCCGATAATATTTATAATCGCATTGTCGGCTTCCCCATCCTCTGATGAGAAGAAATGTTTTCTTTGAAAATCCATGGATTAAGGATATGAGACTCCTTGCTCTGAACTTTTGATGTTTTTAATAAATATTGTATCTTTACAATGTTTTATTCTCATCTTTTACCTCTAAAATAAATTGCTCTATTTAATATATTGAGCTTTACACTATCACGATAGATTATTATTATTAAACGATAATTTAATTATTGTTATAATTCTACACTTAAATATATATATATATATATATATATATATATATATATATATATATATATATTAATAGTATTCTAATCTATTATTCATAATTAATGGTTTCCATATTGTATTAAATTCTATACTAGTTCTATTTAGGAGGTCATTGTCGCCCAGCATATGCGCTGTTATTTTGAGTCATCTTCCTCTCTACCGTTCTTCTCTCTCTCTAATTTTTACTTCGTCCCATAAGGGTAGATGCTTTCCCTTTTCCTTCCATATGTGGTCAGCCAAGATGAGAACAGTAGTCCAAATAATCCAAATTATCAATCCTCTTCTAAAAAATTCTGAAACATATTTTTGTTTGTTTCAAGGTTGAGTTGTGACGATTGTTTTAAAGGGAGACGCTCAAAGAGTCACAACAAACAAATAATAGAAATTTCGTGTCCATCTGTAACCGAAGCTATGTCCCATTACTTGCTCTTCTCAAATATTTATTTTATTTTTTTTATTCTGAAACATTAAAGATTAGTGTTCTATTTTAATATTGATACTAATGTTAAAATCTATGCATAGTATTTGATAGATTTATTTAAAATCTGACTTTGTCATTTAATACATATTGGTATTTACTCCACCCCACTCGGCAAAAGAAAAAGTTTGGCACAAGGTCATTATTAATGTGGCTGACCCAGTGCTTAGCAGGCTCAGAGTCAGTGCCAATAATAACAACAATCCTTTGGCATTTCCACGCAAAGAGGAAGGTCGCCTGCGACCAAGTCCAATTTATAGAAATTGGCTTTAATATCAAATTACATTAGTGCATATTGGTATTCACTCTCATCCCCATGAGGTCGGTTTATATTTTTGGGTATTTCAAAGGCTTAATGGGATTAAGGGCCTGTTTGAAAAAATGTCCACACTTCGTTTGACATTCTTTCGCAAGTGAGGTACCTCAGGCGACACACAGTGAACCAGTTCTTCTTTCTATTTTTTGCAGTGCAGGAGATACTGCTTAGAAGTACTCATTTTTAGAAATATACATCGATACAAAAAGCACTAATGAGTACTCAGAGTGCTTTACTTGCACTCGGGTTAGGGTTAGGCTTTATTGGCACTCTGGTTAAGAGTTAAGAAAACAACAAAATAAAGTGCAACACATTTAATAAATACTTATGTGAATTTAAAATCTGTGTCATTTCTTTTTTCTCAGTTTGTTTTTATTTTTTGTTACAATTAAATTTATCTCGTCTTTCTATCTACCTTCTCATTCCCTTTCATTTAAGACTGTCTTCTTTATTTTTAAACTAGCAGACTTTGACTAAACTAAATTTGCATATGTGATTATTCTTTCCTTTTTTCATTATTATCAGTTATTATTAAGATTAAGCCTCTCCTTTTTTGCTCATAAAAAAAAGTAAATTTGCATATGTGACTAGTGAAAGTAAGCCGGACACACTTACGTTCACTTATATATATATATATATATATATATATATATATATATATATATATATATATATATATATATATATATATATATATATATAGTCTAAAGAAGCTTTGAGTCATTTAAAAAAAAAAAAAAAAAAAAAAAAAAAGAAAAGTAAAATGCAGTTTAAAATCCCAGAGAAACTAACTAAATCCAAGATATTGCAGACTTAACATTCGTTGGAAAATTAATAAATAAAAAAATAAGTAAATAAAAAAAAATATTTAAAAACAGGACAGTTATAATATTCATGGCTCTCCAATGGTATTGATTTAACTACCATTTCCCCAATAATCAAGTGTCGAAATAATTCAGCTTAAAATTTCACTAATATATACATAAATAAATAATAATAATAATAAAATAATAATAATAATAATAATATATTACCCTTAAGACTACCGTATGATATGATAATTTGCATATCAAATAACATTAATTATAACAATAATAATAATAATAATAAAAATAATAATAATACTATCTAAACACTACACCCAAGAACCATTCTGCAATATGGTAGCTAGCAATAAAATTATATAGGAATTAAAGTTGCATTAAAAAATAAATAAAAAATAAAGCTTAAGTACCTTAGGTACCAGAAAGGTAATCAGATAAGAGGAAGGAAACCCAGCCATACAGATCTAAATACCCAATATATAGTCTAAAGAAGCTTTGAGTCATTTTAAACAAAAAAAAAAAAAAGAAAAAAAAAAGAAGTAAAATGCAGTTTAAATTCCCAGAGAAACTAACTAAATCCAAGATATTGCAGATTTAACATTCGTTGGAAAATTAATAAATAAAAAAATAAGTAAATATATATATATATTACTATTTTCTGTATCTACATAAAATTTTATAAGGAGCTATAATTTTTTGTGTCAATTTTCAGTATTTACTTCAACAGTGCTCGATACGTAAGTTACTATATATATATATATATATATATATATATATATATATATATATATATATATATATATATATATATATAAATTATGAGGTTGAAAAAGACTAGATATACATTCGGATTGTACACATTATAAGTTATTTTGACCGTAACTAGGTCTCCTTTGATGTGTTTCCAACCACAATTTGAATTGTGGTTGGAAACACATCCGAGGAGACCTAGTTAAGGTCGAAATAACTTATAATGTGTACAATCCGAATGTATATAGTCTTTTTCAACCTCATAATTTATTTATGCTCTGTTTGAACGGACATAGAGCTCTCTGATTCGAATTCCTATCGAAAATAATCGAACCTGAAAACTATATATATATATATATATATATATATATATATATATATATATATATATATATATATATATTCTTTTTTTTTCTCACCCTGTTGGGAAGCACAAGAGTACTTGTTTACGACTGAAGCTCTGGACACATCCGAAGTTTTCAGAATGCATGCCTTTGTGAGTGGGATTAAGAGTAGGATCAACATCTTCGAAAATGGAATCTTCAGGAAAATCTGCTGGTTGAACAATTTTTAGGTGTCTGCCTCGTTGATTTTTATCTCCGAAACTGTTCGGCTTGTGCAACATGGAGGAAAGATGGTTACACGTTCTACCAACTCATCTGTTTGTCTTTAAGAGGAGTTTCATGCTGTGGGAAGAATCGAGTCAACACAACAGACAATCAATTATTCCTCCGTGGTGACAGAATCTGACCCCCCCCCCCCCCTGTGCGTGTATTGGTAGGAAACAAATAAGGAGGGGGACAGAGAACATAGTTAAAGAATTGGCAGGAGGGAAAAAACACAACTGAGTTAAAAGTACAGTTTTCACAGCTAAAAGATCCGTTACTTGTGTAATATTATATATCCTATGTCCATTTTTAAAAAAATATATACACATAATGTCATGAAGCTTCCTGGGAGTGTCAGCATGAATATATATATATATATATATATATATATATATATATATATATATATATATATATATATATATATATACACACACACACACACACATCTACTAGCATAAAGATTCGACATTGCTCAGGATTGAATGAAGATCACTATTATGTACTTTTTCATTTTGCTCATAACACCATATTACTTTCTTTATTTTTACTGTTCCCCTCCTCTCATTTCGCCCCCTAATATAGCCGAAAGAAGCTGAAATGTTGGAAAACTCTCTGAATTAGTGTCTAGATATTCGACACATAGAGGGTAATATGGAGATGCGAGACCACTTCCATTTTCTTATCCTGGGAATTTTATACATATGATTTAAATTTCATAAAAATGGGATATATTTGAAGTTTTAAATGAGGTTCGACTCCAATAGCCCCCTTAGCTTGGGAGGACACTTAGAAATTCAGGACCACGTCCAATATCTTCCCCAGAAAATTTTTATTCATATGATTTAAATTTCATAAAAATAGGATATATTTGAAGTTTTAAGGGGTTATGCCCTCATAGCCCCTTAGGGGTACACTTAGAGATTCGGGAACACTTCCATTGTCTTCCCCGGTAAATTTTACATACAGTTTTAAATTTTATGTAGATTCTCTAACCTTTACACAAACATCACACACACATACAGACATTGAGTTTTATATATATACTAGCAGGGTTACCTGGAGTTGTCCACGTTAGAGTGTGTGATAATATCATACAAGGAGAGTTTACTTTAACAGCGACCTTGATGTTGTCAGTCAGATATCTTACCCACTGAGCCATTCAAATACACGTTAATAATCTTAGCCTAACGCTTATAAAAAGATTAATTTCATTGTGTAACATGTTAAAAAAGTGTCATTAACTCCTTTAAGGTACAGCTAGAGACGCAGAACTACTTCCATTATGTTCATATGCAAATTTTACATGTGAATTCACTCATATTTAAGATACTAGCAAATATATGCTCCTTCCGGTCACATATCTTTGCTAGTTGTTTTATTTAATTGCTCTCTCTCTCGCTCTCGCTCTCGCTCTCGCTCTCTCTCTCTTTCTCTTTCTTGAAATAGAACTTTCTGTGCGTTCGAATAATCAGAGGTGGGTAACCAAATGTTGAAATGGTCGCCTGCTGTTCCATCATATTCCATTACAATCTAATTTAATTACGTAATTCAATTATATAGATTAAAAAAAAAACAATGTCTTTAATTAATTCTATTTATAATTTTTATTAAGATTATTATCGAGGAAAATATTTTAAATACATCTGGAAATCTGAAAAAAAAAACAATCATGAGTGTATATTTGTGAATATTAATTTATTAGAAGCTTTAAAACAAAGTAATTATGTAAATTTGAAAGACGCGTGATGTTTGGGAAAGTTTTGGAATGGGTATATATAGGAGATGATAAGTTGATATAAAAAGAGAGCGATCAAAACTAATAATATAGTTTCAGCTTCAAGTAGATATAAAAAGAGAGCGATCAAAACTAGTTCTGGCTTCAGAAAGACAGACAGACAGATACATAATCTCCATTATTATTAGATAGATAGATAGATAGAAAGCGATAAAGAAAGAGAGAGGGGCAGATAAGCAGACAGACGGAGAGGTGTTGCATACTTAATATATCAAATTTCTTCACTTATATTTTATTATATTAAAAAAAAGAAAAAAGATGTTCCTTAATTTCATATTATTTTATTTTAAAATAACCGGTGGGCGGGGGGGGGGGGTAGAATTGAAACCGTACACTCGATGTTTTCAGTCTGATACTTTCCTTCAGTTAAGTCAGGTTCATATTATATTCCAACTAGCGGGGCTACCCGGCGTTGCTCGGGGTCATAAAGACATATAATTGAAGAGAAATCGCGTGTGTAACATCTTTATATTCAAACTTCTATTTCTCCCCCTCCTCTGTAGCCGTCTCTTTATCTTTCTACCTTTCTCTTCCCTGGTCGCCCTATTTCACTACTACTTTCTAATTTTGCCTTTTGCGAAAGCTGCTTCTTCTCCACCATTTCTCCTACGTTGCCCAGGGCAATAGTATGACATATTTCTATAAAAAGTACCACATCTATCTGCGCCTTCTATATAGATACTTATCTCCGCCCCGGTGTTCATACTATATACATATCTATCGCCACCCCGGTGCACATACAATATACGTACCTATCGCGGCCCCGGGGCAGATACTATATAAGTACCTATTGCCGCCCCAGTATGCATACTACATAATTACCTATCGCTGCCCCGGTGCAAATGCTACATACGTACCTATCGCCGCCCCAGTGCGAATGCTGCATACGTCAATATCACCGCCCTGTTGCGAATGCTACATACATACCTATCGCCGCCCCGGTGCAAATTCTAAATACGTCCCTATCGCTGGCCTGATGCGAATGCTAAATATGTTCCAATCGCCACCCCGGTGCGCGTGCTAAATACGTACATATCGCCGCCCTGGTGTGCGTGCTATATACGTACTGATCGCCGCCCCAGAGCGCATGCTAAATATATACCTATCACCGTCCTGGTAAGCATTCTATATACATACTTACTGCCATCCCTGTGCACATGCTATATAGTACCTATCGCCACCTCTATGCACTATTATACACGTACCTATGTCCACCCCGCTCCACATACTATATATATATACCTATCGCCGCCCCGGTGCACATACTATATTCGTATCTATCGCCGCCATATATATATATATATATATATATATATGGCGGCGATAGATACGAATATAGTATGTGCACCGGGGCGGCGATAGGTATATATATATATATATATATTACAGGTGCATTCCAATGACCAAAGGAAAAAAACTCAATCCATAACCATACCTTTCATAACCATACCTTTCATAACCATACCATAGATTCAGGATGAAGACTATATATTCCTCTTGATTTCTAGTGCGAAACACGCGTCATATTTGATGAAAGCATTTAATTTTGAAAAAAATAAACACAAAAAAATAAAAAAAATACAATATAAATATATTAGAGAGATTCTTTTTGTTTGTCGGCGTGACAAAGTGGAATTAAAAGTATTTGCTGATATATGAAAGTAAAGAGATTGAAAGTACAGAGGTAAAATTTGGTTGTGATCGTTCAACGGCATATGAGGATGAAGAAATTGTAAGATCAGATGAAAGGTATGGTTATGGATTGATTTTTTTCCTTTGGTCAGTGGAATTCACCTATAATTTATATATGCTCTGTAACTTGTAATACAACTTCATTGAGCTTGCAGTTTGGAACATTTTCGGATATTATAGAAAGTATATACTTTAAAATATTTTTTTGTAAGAACACACAAATATATATATACATATATATGTACTAACGAATATATATATACATATATATGAGATTGAATGATTGTCAGAACAAGTTCGAATATTTATAGAGAAGAATCTAGATAGGAATCTTGACATTGGCTGTTTTACTTATTGGCATGCATTACACGGCTTTAAGAAATCAACTTCCAAAGAAATCTATCTCTGACCAGGTATTTATTGATCCTTCTTTCCCTCAGGTATATTTTTATCACTTCTTCCCATGGTTTCCTTGGCATTCCTCTGTGAACTGGACTTGCTACCGCAACTGTTCTACATCTACTAGCACAAGAACTCTCATCCATTCTTTCATCGTGGTCATACCACCAAAGTCTCCGGTTTTGCACACATCTCTGCCAAGATTTAATCTTCCTCTGAGGTCATCAGAACTAAGTGTGCGTTTAAGACTCACAATTACACATCCATCGTATCATTCTCATATCATTTCTCACCATGCAACGCATGTCCTCAACCCTCACTGGCCAGGTTTCCATACATCATCACAATGTGTACACATGCTTGATAGACTCTTCCCTTGGTCGACAATTGTAATTAAATGTGTATTAAACAAAGGGTTCAGTTCGAAATTGCGTAAAATTTCTTGAGTTCTACATAAAAATTCCCTAGTTTGAACAGATGCACTTGAAGAACGTCGGAGGTTTAATTGGCCGAAACGTTGAGAAAATAAGAACCAAGATGAGAATAGTAGTTTGAATAATACAAATAGATTCGATAAGATTTACTGCCACGAAGCAACTCTGCAGTAATGTATATATCTTATATCAAATTGTCACAGCGCATATTTACTAGGGAAGGGTGCGGACGAGTGGCATGACTTGGACTATGGAATTAGCAATCCAAGTTGAGATCCCATTAGATCGGTGGCATTTACTTACTCATCAATATCTCTGGTAAATATAGGGACACTCCACCCTCCCTCTCCAGCTATTGGTAAAATAGCTATTCATCTTTGCTTCATTTTCAAACGGGATTGCTATGCTGGAAAACTGACAAACGAAACCGAAGGTGATAATCAATAATAGCCCGGTCTAAGATTTATAATCTAATTTATAGAAATCGTACTTATTGTACTTCTTTCAGACAATTATACTAGTTATTATGACGATAGTGGTAGTGGATTTGGTGGTGATCATGATGATGATGGCAATTGAATGAATGAATGAATGAATAAATGAATAAATGAATGAATGAATAATAATAACAATAACAATAACAATAACACCAACAATAACAACAACAGCAACAACAATACTAATAACAATATTAATACTACTACTACTACTACTACTACTACTACTACTACTACTAATAATAATAATAATAATAATAATAATAATAATAATAATAATAATAATAATAATAATAATAATAATAATAATAACAATAACAATAATAATAATAATAATAATAATAATATAAGCAAATACACTTAACTTGCCAGAGAATTGAAAGGGATATAGAGTATGAAGAAAGTAAATATAATACCAATAATTCTAGGAGCACTAGGAACAGTTCCGAAGAACCTGGAAAAAAGACTGGGAGAAATTGGAATCAAAGGGAAGACTGAGACCATACAAAACAGCTGAAATTGTGAGGAAAATCCTTGAATGCAGAAACCTTTCCACATAAGCTACGAAGAATAACCAATCTTATGCAAGGTGCGATAGGAAGAAAACAAAATCACATAAAGAGCACCACAAGAACTCAAGGAAGAGAAACTGCAAAAAATTTTATAAACTACCCCCCCCCCCCCCAAAAAAAAAAAGTGATGACACCAGCCCCGGCTAATACCATACAAAACAGTTGTGAAGGGTCAAGGAGGATGGAAATACCAAGGAGGGATAGTACTAACCAGACCTCCACTGGAAGAGTGCGGAGAGCACTGTGACATTGGAGAGGCTTATTGCCATCCGAATCCCAGAGAAAACCAATGGTCGTTGCCAATGAGAAATCGATGGTAAACGTCTGTTGTGATGACGCAAATTTATTTGCAATAGTTATCGAAAAAGGTGGAGAGCACTGGAAATCTGGGGAGACTTGTCACTCAGACACCAGGGAACACCACTGGTGATTATCAGTGAGCAATCACTGATGACGTCCTGTGTGAGTACTCCTAGTGAGTAGTAGTAGCAATAATAATAATAATGATAATCTATTAATAATAGAGTTTATGTATCTGTCTGTCTGTCTGAAGCCGAAACTCCATCAGAGTAATATTACTATTTACTTAGTCTGCCACCTTCTTTATATACTACTACAAAAATCGCTGTAAACACTATGCGCATTTCTCAATTTACATAATTAATTGCTTTTAAACTTCTAAATAAATTAGTAATCAGCAAATATACATTCATGATTGTTTTCTTCAGATTTCCACATGTATTTACGCACATACATCACTAATAATCTTACTTATAAATTATAATTATTTCTTTTATTATATATATATATATATATATATATATATATATATATATATATATATATATATATATATATGAAATGAGTTATGTAGTTAATCTACCGATTGCTAAACTGATTGAACAGCCAGCGTTAATTCATTAAAACGGTTACCTCCCTCTGATTAATAGGTGCGTTATTTAAAATGTAAACAAAACGCTAGCATTTACCGTGTTAGTTTTACTCTGATTTTTTTTTTATTAAAACGTTCTGAGTTTGTTTATTTTCTTAAGCTTATTAGCCATTATGTTTTGAGGGCAAAACATTTCTTTTTTGTTTATTTTATAAATAAAAATATTTCTATTTATGGTGGAGAGTAAAAAAAAATTGGGGGTAGGGTCGAAATTTTTTTTTCTTTACTTTTAACTAAAAATATTCTTGGTCAGAAACAAAGAAAATCAATGTCTAACCAGCCAAGAAATGTGACTGGGGCTCCCTCGGTTTATGGGTGAGCGTTCATTTCTGACGCGGCAGCCTAGCAAAAATATGTGACCGGAGGGAGCATATATTTGCTAGTAACAATAATAAAGTAAGAAGGATACTTTGTATTATTTGGATTATTCGAACTACTGTTCTCATCTTGGATGTTATTCTCACAACGTTTCGGCCGATGTAACCACCCACCTTCTTCAGGTGTATCTTGTTGAAGTTGGGAATCTTTCTGTCGCACTCTGGAATCTGTACGGAATTTTCAAACGAAACCCTTAATTTAATCCACGGGGGTCGCTTGTTCTCGTTCCATCAGCCATGACCGTGTAGAAGTCTTAAGTAATTCGTAATTGTATTCTTAGTATCGCCCCGCACTAAGGATTGAACCTTCAACCTCCAGAAGAACTTCATTATCCCTTATCACATATCCGTTATGCCACAAAAAATTCCTAAACAGTAAGGAGGAGGAGGAGGAGGAGGAGGAGGAGGAGGAGGAGGATGATGATGATGATGATGATGATGATGATATAAAAGTGGAATAATAAAGTTAAAAGCAATATGTCAGCCGTGTGTAAGGGAAAGGCAGCAGACAGAGCCGTGTTCAACAAGTGGTATCAGAGAATTCTTTTTGTAAATTATACGAGCAGCCAGCGTATCTTTTTTTCCCCTCCAGCTTCTTCATTTCCATCTACATTGAAAGCAGCCATAGTTGCAGCATCACTGGACCCCCTTTCTTTTGTTGTCTGAATCTGTACAAATAAAGATCTGCTAGGATTGTGGTCATTTTTTTTCCCAATAAGTGGCAACACTATTGAGTTGGAAGTAAAAGTGTTGATCTGGGATAGTTGGGGGGGGGGGGGGATGGGAAAAGGAAATAAATAAATAAAAAATAATATCGAAAATATGGAAGAAAAAATAGGGAAAGAAAATGAAGAACTGGAAAGGGGGGGGAGTGTAGAAGGTAATATAAAAAATTGTATGATGGGGGGGGGGGGGGGGGGATTTATTTTTTGAACAAATAGAAAGAAAGAAAACCAAATGATGGAAGATAAAAGTAAATAACTTAAAAATATTCCCAAAGGGAAAGAAAATCTAAAAAGAAAAGAAAAACGAAACATTATTTTTCAATTCTAAAAATAAAAATAAAGTTTACAAAATAAAAAAAGTACATAAAAACAGATCTAAAACGTGAAGAGTTTAAGAAATGTTTTATTCAAAAAGGAAATAAAATGGAAAAATATTATCGGGATTAAAAAAAATGTTTAAGATTCCAAAAGACATTCTTGTAGATTATCAAATTTGCTTTCTGCATGAAAATTAACAACGATAAGAATGAGTTGATAAAGCAGAAACGTCTGCCTTAAAAATGTGTGTGTGTTTGGGGGGGGGGGGAACAAATGAATTAAATAGAAATAATATTTTTTTAATTTAAATACAAATAAAAATAGAAAAAATATATTATTGCGTTCCCTCTTTAAATCAATTTTCTTTTTTTTATATTTCCCTTTTCTGCTTTATATTCAACTAACTGTCCCCACCCGGCGTTGCCCGGGTGTAAATATTTGTTATGAAAACATGTCAAAGAAAGTTTTATTTTATTTAAAATATTAAATGTGTATTGAAATATTGGTGTTCGACATTTTATAGAATTCTCCTAAAGTTTATAACAACCTCAGGATATCGGGCCTACAGATTGGGATTAAAATGTAATATCTGTTCTGTCCTCAGTCATAGTAGGATGTTCTTCGCGATTGAGGCAATTTTTTCCCCATTCCAGAGAGTAAAACAAAGAGAAAGATAGATCTATTGCCAGGAAAATGTATCTAAATTCCTAACTAAACCTCTATTTTATGACAGTCTTCATTATAAGAGTTTTTTTGATTTTTTTTTACTTAAAGGAGTCACTGCTTATCAAGGCCAGATGCAACTCGAGGAAAAGTATTAATAAAATGTCAGAATCAAGTCCGAAAATTTGTGGGGACGTTTCTAGATAGGAATCTGTTTAGATTGGCTTTGAAGACAACCAAGTTGTAATCTGTAGGGAAGCAGTTCTGCAGCAATGTGTTCCACAGACTGGAAATAAGAACTGTCTGTGGAAACTCTGCTTGATGTTGGGCGCCACAGAGGTAGAAAGAAAAGATTTTCCTTCTTTGTGGTAGAAAGACGCGTTATTGCTGTGAATGTCTTACAAGGATTTTGATGGTTTTGAAGTATTTTGGTGTCCAACACCCTTGCACTTATGAAAGGGTCCAAGGGTGTGAAAGTATATTAAACCCATTCTGAAATGAGTGTTACATTATGGAGAACCCTATGTTGGATAAGACTCAACTAGTATGAATTTTGACAAGGGTCGATCTAAGTACGGGTTGGAATGATACAAACGTTGGGAAATAAATCTGTTCCCAGAGACTGAATCATAGATAGATGACCCGAGGGTCAAATCACAAAGTATGAGGTCAATTTTGGTTAGAAAAAAAAAAGAATATGGGTGGAGATGACGAGTGACATCATTTTTGTCCTTGGGGGGGGGGGGGAGGGGTTGAGGTGAAGAAAGGCCCTTTTTAATCAATTCTGTGTGGAGGTTAAGATAGACAGACTTCCAAATAATATGCTGTAAGATTTTCAAAAGTTGAAATAGCCGTATGGCGAGATGTCTGTTCATTGCGTTCATCAATTTATCTCCTAATAAGATAAGTAATATACCCAAACTTTCGCAAGTGTATAAACTAGCCAACTAGTTAAGAGAAATTTAGTTTCTCTCTCATATAAGTAATGTTTCTCTCTCATATAAGTAATGTTTCTCTCTCATATAAGTAATATTTCTCTCTCATATAAGTAATGTTTCTCTCTCATATAAGTAATGTTTCTCTCTCATATAAGTAATATTTCTCTCTCATATAAGTAATATTTCTCTCTCATATAAGTAATGTTTCTCTCTCATATAAGTAATGTTTCTCTCTCATATAATTAATATTTCTCTCTCATATAAGTAATGTTTCTCTCTCATATAAGTAATATTTCTCTCTCATATAAGTAATGTTTCTCTCTCATATAAGTAATGTTTCTCTCTCATATAATTAATATTTCTCTCTCATATAAGTAATGTTTCTCTCTCATATAAGTAATGTTTCTCTCTCATATAAGTAATGTTTCTCTCTCATATAAGTAATGTTTCTCTCTCATATGAGTAATGTTTCTCTCTCATATAAGTAATGTTTCTCTCTCATATAAGTAATGTTTCTCTCTCATATAAGTAATATTTCTCTCTCATATAAGTAATATTTCTCTCTCATATAAGTAATGTTTCTCTCTCATATAAGTAATATTTCTCTCTCATATAAGTAATGTTTCTCTCTCATATAAGTAATGTTTCTCTCTCATATAAGTAATATTTCTCTCTCATATAAGTAATATTTCTCTCTCATATAAGTAATGTTTCTCTCTCATATAAGTAATGTTTCTCTCTCATATAAGTAATATTTCTCTCTCATATAAGTAATGTTTCTCTCTCATATAAGTAATGTTTCTCTCTCATATAAGTAATATTTCTCTCTCATATAAGTAATATTTCTCTCTCATATAAGTAATGTTTCTCTCTCATATAAGTAATGTTTCTCTCTCATATAATTAATATTTCTCTCTCATATAAGTAATGTTTCTCTCTCATATAAGTAATATTTCTCTCTCATATAAGTAATGTTTCTCTCTCATATAAGTAATGTTTCTCTCTCATATAAGTAATGTTTCTCTCTCATATAATTAATATTTCTCTCTCATATAAGTAATGTTTCTCTCTCATATAAGTAATGTTTCTCTCTCATATAAGTAATGTTTCTCTCTCATATAAGTAATGTTTCTCTCTCATATGAGTAATGTTTCTCTCTCATATAAGTAATGTTTCTCTCTCATATAAGTAATGTTTCTCTCTCATATAAGTAATATTTCTCTCTCATATAAGTAATATTTCTCTCTCATATAAGTAATGTTTCTCTCTCATATAAGTAATGTTTCTCTCTCATATAATTAATATTTCTCTCTCATATAAGTAATGTTTCTCTCTCATATAAGTAATATTTCTCTCTCATATAAGTAATGTTTCTCTCTCATATAAGTAATGTTTCTCTCTCATATAAGTAATGTTTCTCTCTCATATAATTAATATTTCTCTCTCATATAAGTAATGTTTCTCTCTCATATAAGTAATGTTTCTCTCTCATATAAGTAATATTTCTCTCTCATATAAGTAATATTTCTCTCTCATATAAGTAATGTTTCTCTCTCATATAAGTAATGTTTCTCTCTCATATAAGTAATATTTCTCTCTCATATAAGTAATGTTTCTCTCTCATATAAGTAATATTTCTCTCTCATATAAGTAATGTTTCTCTCTCATATAAGTAATGTTTCTCTCTCATATAAGTAATGTTTCTCTCTCATATAATTAATATTTCTCTCTCATATAAGTAATGTTTCTCTCTCATATAAGTAATGTTTCTCTCTCATATAAGTAATATTTCTCTCTCATATAAGTAATGTTTCTCTCTCATATAAGTAATATTTCTCTCTCATATAAGTAATGTTTCTCTCTCATATAAGTAATGTTTCTCTCTCATATAAGTAATATTTCTCTCTCATATAAGTAATGTTTCTCTCTCATATAAGTAATGTTTCTCTCTCATATAAGTAATGTTTCTCTCTCATATAAGTAATGTTTCTCTCTCATATAAGTAATGTTTCTCTCTCATATAAGTAATGTTTCTCTCTCATATAAGTAATGTTTCTCTCCCATATAAGTAATGTTTCTCTCTCATATAAGTAATGTTTCTCTCTCATATAAGTAATGTTTCTCTCTCATATAAGTAATGTTTCTCTCTCATATAAGTAATATTTCTCTCTCATATAAGTAATGTTTCTCTCTCATATAAGTAATGTTTCTCTCTCATATAAGTAATATTTCTCTCTCATATAAGTAATGTTTCTCTCTCATATAAGTAATGTTTCTCTCTCATATAAGTAATGTTTCTCTCTCATATAAGTAATGTTTCTCTCTCATATAAGTAATGTTTCTCTCTCATATAAGTAATGTTTCTCTCCCATATAAGTAATGTTTCTCTCTCATATAAGTAATGTTTCTCTCTCATATAAGTAATGTTTCTCTCTCATATAAGTAATGTTTCTCTCTCATATAAGTAATGTTTCTCTCTCATATAAGTAATGTTTCTCTCTCATATGAGTAATGTTTCTCTCTCATATGAGTAATGTTTCTCTCTCATATAAGTAATGTTTCTCTCTCATATAAGTAATGTTTCTCTCTCATATAAGTAATGTTTCTCTCTCATATAAGTAATGTTTCTCTCTCATATAAGTAATGTTTCTCTCTCATATGAGTAATGTTTCTCTCTCATATGAGTAATGTTTCTCTCTCATATGAGTAATGTTTCTCTCTCATATAAGTAATGTTTCTCTCTCATATAAGTAATGTTTCTCTCTCATATAAGTAAT